>VXBB01014851.1:0-34620 GCA_013399915.1 Illadopsis cleaveri
AACCAGGGCTACACTTCCCCTTTCCTTGGATCCAGGAGGATTTCACTTTGGGAACACACTGAGCATCCGGAGTCTGCTGATTCCAGGGGGGCTCACGCAGGATCAGAAATGTTTCCCCAAAACCTGTCCCAAAAGTGGGTCAGAGGAGGGGACATTGTGGTGCTGGGGCAGAGCAGGTGACAACTGCCAAGTCTGGATCTGCCCACGGAGTCTGGCTGGGGCACACTCCCCAAATATCACAGGATCATGGAAGCTTTTAGGTTGGAAAAACCCTCTAAGATGACTGAGGCCAACCTCAGCACTGCCCAGGCCACCACTGTCCCCTGTCCCCAAGTGCCACATCCACATATCTGTTAATTCCCTGCAGGGATGGGGACTCCACCACTGCCTGGGCAGCTGGGCCAGGGCTGGAAAAGCCTTTCCATGGAGAAACTTTTCCTAATATCCAATTTAAATCTCTACTGGCACAAGGGGTTGACTTCATTTTTTTTGAGCCTGGCTGAGGGCAGATGATGTCTGATGTCACCCTTAAAAAATTAAGGCTGTGAGTGTCAGCCTACACATCAGGGTTTGTGTCATTCACAAAATGACAGGAGTAGGGAGAAGAGTCTCAACTGTAAATTTAATTATTCCTGTTGCATCAATAGCTACTGTTAGACACACCTAGGAGAGGCAATGTTATCTACAGAGGAATTTCAGGAAGAAAGCTGATAAATAGTGAAGATTTGAACAGGAAAACCTTATGTCTGTGTTCTTTTAAAGAGAATTTACAAAATTATCTCCAAAGTCAGAGCACAGCAGCAATAAACTACTCTGAAATTAAGTGATACTCACTAAGAAATCTGGAATAAACACTACCCAGAAAGAAATTGATTCAGGCTTTGAAAGGAAATTACAGTTATGAATTTATTTTTATTGATAAAAACCATTCTGCTTGACAACTTGCTGAGGTGCTCATAAATACACAGTTATGGGAAAAAAATATGAGAAAACAAATCCTGTACACAGTAGAAAACTTTCTTTGGACAGGATGAGTTTATTCACATAGATATGTGCATGTATACATTGCTCATGTGACCCCTATGCAGCCATGTGCATCCAATTCTGATTATTTCTACACAAATATTCTGCATTTCTGCAGAGTTGGCAACAATCCCCTGCAAACGTGAAAAGCCATGGATCTGAGCAACTTTTAGTGCTATTGATTAATTCCTTTGGTCAGAGAAAATGAGAAATCAGGAGAAGGGGCAACTTCTAGAGCTTTCTAGCTCAGCATGATCAAACCTGATTTAAAAAAAAAAATAAAATCTGGTTTTCCTCTCAGGAGAAAAGCTCCAGGAGATCCTGCAGCTCTCAGGGAGCACAGGCTGCCTTTGGAGATCTGCTCTGGTCCTTCAGCAGTGGGATCTGGCACGCTGTGACAGGCAGTGGGAACGCTGCATGCACCATTCTCAGCAAATTAATTACCACCAAATTACCCATTTAATCAGGACATCAGCTTGAAACAGAAAAAAGAAAATAAATTCTGTGCTCTCCACTTCCTCCCCACACCTCAAGGATCCACTGATGAATGCAGGAGGTGCTGAGGTGATAACAGTTGTGAGTTCATGCTGTGCAAAAGCTTCATTAAGCTCGTGCTGAACTCTGTTGGTAAATCCCTCCCTGCCATCCATCAGCAGATAGCTCGAGTCTGCTCTAGATATTGATCAACCTGTTCTGCTGAGAGCTGAGCTCCTCAAAACCCCATTTATTCCTTCTCACCCTACCCCAGCAAAGGAGAAAGGTGCTTTTTTTTACCCTTCCAGAGACCAGCCAGCTCCTGAATCTCAACTAGTTACTGAACGACACTGGAGGTGCAAGGCCAAGCTGTTTTCTGAAGTCACACGGGAAGTTTTGGACAGAGCAGGGGAAGAAACAAAATCTTCCTGGTCCCAGCCCTGCATCCTAAGCAGTGACCTGCTCTCCCCCTGCCTCACAAGGACAGAGTCTTAGCAGGAACACAAAGCAATCCTTTTTTTTTTTTTTTTTTTGGGTTCAGTCTCAGGGTCATAAATCACTGAAGCATTTGGGAATGAAGCAGTGACCAAACCAAAATCCAGCACTGTATTTCTGATAACTTTATGGCCAGAGCAGCTGGGCTGCCACTCAGCCATGGAGTGAACTCTATTGACTCGCTCGGGGTGCTGTCCTTGCCCCCCATTCCCAAGGGAAAAGCTTCCTCCCTTTCCCACTCATCCTCTGTGAGTGCAGTTGGCCAAGCCAGGGATCCTGGCTCAGCCTCTCCAGGCTCAGAGCAGAGCAGATGGAGCAGGGAACAAACACCCCGTGCCCTGAGCAGGGGTTGTGGTTATCCCTGCAAAACCCTGCCCAGCCCAGGCAGGAGTGAGATCAAACACAGCTCTCACAGGTGGGAATGGAGCTGCATCTCACAGCTGGATCTGCCTCTGCTTCCTGCACCAAAAAAATGAGGAGAATACCCATTTTCTGCTTGACTTTGTTGCCTAAATTGCTTTATCAGGTGAACTAAAGCACAAAGGAGAGAAAAGAAAAACAGAACAGGGAAAGTGCTGTTTGTTTTTCCTCACCCTTTCTCACCGAAGTGAAGAATCCAACTGCTTGCCATGCTTTGGAGGGATGAATTTCACAGTCCTGCTCCAGGAATAATAAAACTCTTCATTCCTCTCTGCACTCTCTGTCTCTACTGAAGCAATAATTCAGTAGTTGCTTATGCAGAATAAAGAGAAACAAACGTTCAAATTCTTTCCCTCTTGGAAAACAACGAAACCCAATCTCATCAACATCATTTGTGTGTCCCCAGCACTCCCTGCTCTGCTCCTGTAGAGCAGGACAGCAGTAAAATTCAGAATTTTAGGACTACTTCTCTTTATCCAAACCCAGGAAACATTCCCTAGGAGCCAAAGATGGCAATGGGTCAATATCACCTGGCCATACAAAGGAGAAACAGCTTCTCCATGTGGAAAACCCTTCAATATCAGACTTCAGGAAAATGGGTAAGATGTGGATATTCTCCACGTGATGGTCACCTGGATGGCAGCTGTCATCCCCAGCCTCACTCTTCTCCCTTCCTCAATACTTGCTGCAGTATATTTGGCACTTTTTACAGATTTCACCACTGATCTCAGAATTCAGCGTTTCCATTGGCTGGATGTTGACTGTAAACACATTAATCATCCTGCATCCATCCCAGATCCAGTTGCAGGATATTCACCATTCTGCAGAGTTAATGCTTCTTCAGATGCAAAAAGTGAAAACATGTAAGAACATTTAACTTTGATTAATTAAACTGTATTAATTTAACAGATGGTGTGCTGTGACACCCACCAGGCTGAGGTTTAGATTTGTGATATTTTAAAGAGGGATCACTGCCTCTGTTTTGATATAAATTTTGAATCTCTGCACAGCCAACAGATGTTCAACTCAGGGGTTTTTTTCCTCCCCCATTTTGTTTTGCCTTCAATTCATGGTTGGCAAGTCCTGAGACTTCCAGGGGGTTAGGAACCCTCTCTCACTGTGTGCTAACAAATCCTCATCTTTAAGTAGCAAAGCAGAAGAATTTAGAGGTGAACTCCCTTTCTCCTAGTGAAGTGTTAATTGGTGGAATGAACCCCTGCTGTACGTTGGTTATTTTAAGAGGAACCATCCGAGAGTTCAGATATTTCTTATGAAAAAATGAATTTAGAAAGAGACAAGATTTTTAACTTTACAATCTTTCCAGAGGGAATGTCATAACAAATTTTTCTATTCTCGTCTTGATCCACACCTATGCTCATGCTGAAGCCCTGTGGTAAAAATCATACCTTACACTTATATATTTATGATTTTCTCCTGCAGAAACCACCAGTGTTGGACTTCTCCAGGGTGCACTGATGCACCAATACCCAGCATTTCCAGTGACCTGTGCAACACAACCAAAAATTAGCAGATTTTATTTATTTACATCTCTCTCCCCTGCTTTTCCCACTGCTGTAGTAATTGTCTACAGTTACAGCTTTTGGGACTCTGCTTGAGCAGCCTGAAACATCCCCAAGCACTCCAGGACGCAGATTTTGCTCTTTATTATCATTTCTGATTGCAATGACTTCCACGGAGTGGATATCTCCGCTGAGATTTCTTTTTCTCCCACTTCCTGTTCCATCAGAGGTTTCTAGAGGATTTTTAGTATTTTTGTTTTGGCACAGGAGCAGGGCTAAGTTGGGAGGAAGAGCATTGGGCTCCCCTGTGGGACACTCACATCCTTCCACCACATATTTTCTGCTTGCCAAGAAAAGATCTCTCCAAACCTGGCAGTTTGTGGATGCCTCATCCCTGGAAACACTCAGGGTCAGCTTGGAAGAGGCTCTGAGCAACCTGGGCTGGTTGAACCTGTCCCTCCATGGCAGAGGGGTTGGATTGATGGTTTTTAAAGGTCCCTTCCAACTCAAACCATCCTGTGATCTATAATTATTATTATTATTATTATTATTATCCTGAGCATTTTGGGGAATCCAAGGCTTATAGGATGGACAAGTTTCTTACCCCTTGTTACCTCTGAATAACAGATTTATTCATTCATTTATTTTAATCCCACTAATTGTGTGGATGTGGTAGGAGAACAAAGCAATGAAATAATGGCCTCGCTGCAGGGAAGGGAGGGATAAGTAACACCTGTGCTTAAAGCCATGGATTTGAAGGAAAGGATGATGTTGCACTGATGCCTTCTCTTTGCTTCTAGAATTCAGAGCCAGACAGAGTTAAGGGATAAAGAGAGTTTTTACTTTGGTGTTTAATAAGGATTTTTATGGTGCAACAACTCGCCAAGGTGGAACACTTTGAAATGCACACGGTAGATCACATGTACAATTTTACAGACTTTGCAAATTAGCATATTTAACAAAGATGCTCCAATGAGAGGCTTGAATGAATGGAGTGATGTTTTTGTATCTCAAGGTATTTCCCTGTAGATAGGTTTAATCTCGGTTTACAGGATGTGTTTTAGAAGGCATTTTTCAAGATAGGGTAAGGCTTTCTGGCTTTCAGCTGTGAGGCCTTGAGGATATTGGGTCCTAACAAAATACCAGGACTATTCTAAGATGTCAGACTTAAGGAATTACAAGTATGCATGCTGAGGGTACTGAGAATACATGAGAGGCATAGAAAAGAAAAGGCAGAACATCATCATGGCATCAGTGCAAAGCAAAAACGCATCAGGGACCCTTCTGAGCCTGTAACATTGTCTGGGCTTTCTCTGCCTGGCCTGTGGCATCTTCCTGCAGCCCCTGGTGTCACCTGTGTGTCCCTGCCTTGTCCCTCTGCCTCTCATCCTGCTCCTCCCCTGTGCCCAGGGCTGGTGGTGACAGCCTGTGACCATCCCCTGCTCGTGGAGGAACATCTGCCAGCCCCTCTCCTCAGCTCATTCCTGCTGTCAGGCTCCAGGCTGCTTCCCCTGCTTTCCCAGCCTCTCCAAACTCCGTGCCACTGCTCCATGCCTCTCGTGATAGATGAGTTAGAAGCAGTGCTGGCTTCTTTCAAGATTTATGAGACTTGAGCTTGCTTTGAGCTCTTCACAGAATCTACAAATGACACCTAAACACAAACCCTTTGATTTGTGAGCTGGGCTGCACGATGCTCTACACGTGCTTTTTTTTTTTTAATATATATTTAGGAGAGCCCTTCAGGGCTCCCTTCTGGAAGCTGCTCTTGCAGGGTTGCAGAGATGCTGTTGCAGGCAGGAAATCTGCTGGAATTTCCACCAACCCTGGCCTCAAGAGTTGCTTAGTAACCACCACTGGTTTCCCAGGCACAGCTTCCATGTACCAACCTCCAAGTCCAGAAGAGCCAAGCTCGAAATCAACTCTGAGCTTGCACATCCCCTCTGCTCCTGACGTGCCACGAGGCAGGAAATCTCACTGCTGAATTTCAGGCAACAATTAGGAATGTATATATCCAAGAGAGAGGGTGTTTACTTGGTTTAGCTCATGCTGATTTGGAAGGCAGTTTGTGGAGTTAAAGCATTGCCCTTATAAATTGGATTTATAGTAGGACAATGGGCATTGAATACATTAACATAGGTTAAATTCCTGGAAAAAAAAAAAACAGGAAAAACCACCCTAATTATTCACATTTGGTGATGTATTAAATGACAGATTTCAACCTGTCTAGACTTTCTATACTTAAACCCCATGAAGGAAGAAGGAAAAAACCCCAGTGTGGCAATACTGCTGGGAACAAGGGAAAAGCTGCAGTGGAGGGAAGGCAGAAGAGAAACTGGACAGTGGTTAGCTTGTGTCAGAACTGGAATTAGCACCTGAGGCTGTGAGAGCTGATATCTCTGCAGGATTATGTTAAATCAGGATTCATTTTCTGAACTGATTAAGAAACTGCTGCATAATGAAAAATTCAGTTTTGTACTTAAAGACTTGAAATTTTAGACAGGTGAGGCAACCTTGCTGGTGAAGGCAGTCAGTCAGGCAGACCACAACAGAAATAACTTCTTTTTAAATGCATTTTTCTCTAAATAAAGACAGAAAACAGGAGCTAATTGTGCAGACAACTCTATTGGAAAAGCCTGGGAATTGTGTCGCTTCCTAACTAAACCCCTCCCATGCAGACAGTTAAATCCCTCTGTGTCAGGGCCAAAATGTGACAGCACCAGGCTGCTGTTCCTACCTTCAAATGTGACCCTTGCAGGATGCCAGGCAGCCAGGGATGCTGGGGAGGCACTGCAAGGAGGAGAAATGCAACTGCAAAGACAAAATGCAGGTGGTTACCTGTGCTATCTTGCATTACATAGTTGTTTGAGGTTAAAAAAGTATGTTTGAATCACATCAGCGTGTTTCTATTTTTACAAGGAGAACTCTAAGGAATTTTTTCACTTTTGTTTCTGGTAGGAGTCAAATCACCAATTCAGCTGGTGTCCCTTGTGCCAAAAGTGACCATTCCCACCAAGTGATGCAGGGCAGCCTCAGTCTGGACTGTGGACTGTTGGTTTGCTGTGGTTTTGGTTTTGTTTCTGTGGGCTCTGATCACCAAAAGCACCTTGAATGCTTCAGTCTCTGTTGTGGCAGCACAGTTTGAAACTGGGGAGGTTCCATCCCTGAATGTGACAGCACAGCCTGAGCAGCTCTCTCAGCACAAGTCATTATTTTGTCCCTGCTACTCACATGCCATGCCTGTGTAAGCCCACAAAACTCCCAAACCACAGATATAACCCCCTCAACTGCCTGGAGCCCCAGCCAAGGCCCAATTTGAACAATTGCATTCTGTCTATTTAAAATTCACGTGTCAGGTTGCAGTCTGCTGTTGATTGGACTCTTCCTCCCTGTCCTCACTCCACCATCTGCATGCTCTCAGGCAGGAACTGCAGTTTCTCTTCCAGGTAGTTGTGTTCCAGTCCGTGGTGCAGGGGCTGGATGAGGGATGGTCAGGCTGTTCCAGTGCCACGGGCAGTTCAAGTGGCTCCTTGACTGCCTCACCAGCAGCTGCTCCTCTTCCTCAGCCAGGGATGGCACCTCTGCCTTCGCACCGTGACCGCAGCTCTGCCAATTCCACCCCAGGAAACGCCTGGGATTTATTTATTTTTGTTCTTGGCATCAAATCCCTTGAAAAACACAGCCTGGGAGGAATCTTGTGGATTGAGCTAAACTTGGTCCCCTGCCACCTTGGCAGGCACAGCTTATGAAATGCTGCTGTCCCATGCAGGCTGTATTGATCCCAACACTGCCAGGAAAAGCTGTTCAGTGTCTCAGTGGTGCACACAGGCCCTGGAGGGCTGAGCTGCTGATCACACTGCTTGCTCCTGGCCTGTCTCCACCCCTGCAGTTTAATATTCCAAGAGAATTCGCTCACCAGGAACATGAACTTTGCTGCAGAGCTGAAAGGTCCCAGACAGCCCTGAGGAAAGGTCCTCGAACGCGGCTGGGCAGGGGAAAAGAAAAGATATATTCTTCCCTTTTTCATCCTGAACTTTCCATAAGGCAGTCAAGCCAAAGTCGAAGCTTTCCACCAGCTCCAGATAATTCATGGCACGAAGGAGGAAAGTGAGATATAAGATCTATTTCTTGCTGAATATACTGCTGATGAGCAGTGGCTGAAAAGCTGCGATGCACAATTACAGGGACAGAGTCCTGGAGCCAACTGTAATTAAAGTTCTTTTGGCATTACAGTAAATCCTTAGTAATGGTTTCTTGTTCTTCTAGTTCCCTTTGACTGGCGTGCCTGCAATGCCCACTGGGAATGGGAAAAACCCTCCCTGGAAACCCTCTTGTCCACTCTGCCTTGCTGTAATTAGCCAACAATGCTCACAAGAATATCTCTGAGCCACTCGGTGGATGCTCAACTCTGCTTGGAGTCCTTTATAAACTGGAGATAATCACCCAGAAACTAAACACAGCTCCAGCTCACCCTGCTGAGCCCTTGGCTCTGAAATAAATTGGGCAGGAGTCATTGTTATCTCCTTTAGATGCCTTTATTCATTAAATGATCAGCTCTTAGAATCAAGCGCCTCGTGGAGCGGGGTGGTCTTCGCTGTAGTGCTGGGATGGAGAGGGCAGGAACGCTCTGCCAATGGCAGAGCGGGAGTTCTTCCTCCTCTCACGGAAGCTCCTCCCCTAGAACTCGGTTTGCTGGCTTTTTCCTGAGGAGTCCAAGTCATTTTGATAGTTTTCCTGGTCATGGCGAGATTGAAATTGCCAGCGTCCTGTTGACTTTTATTCTTCCGTCTTGATTGTCGAAATTTCTTTTGTCTCAGGTTATTGCCAAGGAGAATAATTATTGTAAGTTTTTGGAAATTGTCCCGTTTTTTATCTGGGGATCTTGAATTACCATATTAGTGGGAGGGGAAGACAGGGACTTCAGAGGGCAAAGGGGGATAGGAGTCTTTCGTTACCAAGGAAACGACACTCTTATCTTGAAAGCCAGGCTTTTCAACACGAGCACAGGGCGTGTCTGGTAACTAAGACAATTACTAACTTTAACTTTTACAATTCTATAACTAGCAACTTTTAACTTTATACTTTAACTTCTAAGAATTGTTTTTAGACCTCATTTTTCACAGCTCCATCTGAGAGCTGTGCCCATGGCTGTGTCCATCGGGATAAACGTGGGCACCCTCCTGGTGTGTCCATGAGTTGCCCTCACCAGAGGGTTTCTCCTTGAGCTGCAGAGAGAAACAGCCACGTATCCTTTGATTAAAGCCAGAGATTACAGGACAGTCCATAAGGGTGTAATTCATCCTCTCTAAATCTCACTTCTGCTTAAAATCTGCTGGAAATCTGTGTTGGTGGACATTGCCCAGCACCACCGGTGCTGTCGTGCTTAAAGCTCCTGGTGTGTGCAATTCCTTGGAGTTTAAGCTGCTTTTTGGGATTTTTTTCATGTGTTAGCCAAGGAGAGAAACCCATGAACCTCATTTACTCAGCTAAGAAATGTAGAGATGCAGTCCAAAAGAGGATCCCATATATAAATTATCACAGCTATGTCATCTCCAGTGTTCTCTTCTCTATGGTATCTATTACCATGCAATGAATCTTGGTTCTTAAATATTAACGGTGTAAACACTGAAGATTTGCAATGTCTCCAAAAGCAAGACCCCCAGTCACATTCAGATGTCACTCTCCCAGGCCACATATTTATTTCTCACTTTTACAGCATTTGTAAAACTAGGCAAGTAAATATATAAGAAAAAATCAACCATAGTTAAAAAAAATAAAATGTGGGGAATTCAAAAGCAGGAAGGGAGGAAGGAATAGGAAGCAGCTCAAAGCTGCTGGTAACAGATTTAGAAACGCTTTTACTTTTGAAGGAAGTTCTCAACTTGTGCTCTCATCAGCAGAGTTCAAAATAAGCCTCACACCTGGTGACAGGTGGCAAAATAGGACAAAGTGGGGGTAATTAGGGTTAATTAACTCTGTTCAAGTAATTGAGAGGGCATTTATTTGTATTGCTTTAATTATTGGATTACCCTGATCTAGAAAATGTTCTGTGGAATGTATACAATATACCCTATACAGTCTGTGTGATATATATATATATAATGCTTCTGTGAAATTACAAATTTATCCAAAGATTGCCTGTAATGTCTGGAAGTGGTGGCCCAGACGGGGCAGTTTGTTCTCTAGATTGTTCTAGAACTGGATAAAAAAAATCTCAAGCTTCTCTTTTGGTGTTTTTTTTTTGTTGTTGTTGTTGTTGTTGTTTGTTTTTTGGTGGGTTTTTTTGGTTTGGTTTTTCTTCTGGAAGAACACAAAATTGTGCAATCTGTGAAATCATCCCGGAACTTTTGTTTTGTTCAGTTGAGGTCCATTAAAAACAACAACAAAAAAAGATCCAATTAATGGCTGCAGAATAATTCATTTAAACGCAGACAAGCCAAGAACCTCCTGATGAAGGGAAAATAAGATTAGTGCAGGAACAAGGCTGTGCAGGAAGGTACAAGTGTTGTTAATGCTGCTGCCAACTATCCAACAGCTCATTTTGTGCCTTTTGCAGGGAACAAAACCCTCAAAAGGCAAATCAAAAGGCTGATGTAGGAGACAATCATCTCTTAATTCTCTCCACGGGCCCAGCTAATGGCTGGTGATGATTGTGAGCATCCCCACAGAGCTGAGGGTGTTTCTGTGGGATATCCCTCTTGCCATCTCACCGAATCTGTGGGGTTTGGAGCTGACAGCCACTTCCCAGGCTGAGGTTTGGGGTGGGGTGGTAGCAATAATTATATTTCTTGTTTTACTACTTGTAATTGCCCCTTTGATCAGAATCCTGTGCCATTTAACCATATTTATTTGGTCATCCTGCACACAGGTTCTAAGTACAGAACGAATTCTTTTCCAAGGGGAAACTCCAGGAGCTGGGTTTCCCTTTACTGCACACACATGGAATCCCATACATTTGGCACCAATTTGGGTTATTGTTATCATTTCATTCTTCCTTTTTATATTTGTTTCACTGTAAGAGCAATACCACCAAATCCTTCAGAACCACCTCTGTGGCTGATGGGCACTGCTGGGAGTTAGCTCAGGGAACAAACAAATGAAGGTATTTGGTGTCACTGCATTGGATGGCATTCTGTGAGGCCTAAATGCTGTCATGAGGATACTTCTCTGGAAAAAACAAAAATAAAGGGGACAATCTGTGATATTTAGCCTTCCAAGGAGCTAAGGGAAAGAGGAATAACTTAGTTAATAACTAATTTTGGTTATTTCTGAATGTTCTAAAAACATGCCCAAAAATATTAAAAATTAAAGCATCAACAAGATGCTAAAACCATATGTTTCTAATATGCTGTGTCTGAAAACTTTTCAAAGCCTGGGTACTTTTGAGTGGTTAAAATCCTGTGGAAGAGATTCATTCTGAGCTCCTCCATGAAGCAAAGACCACTGAAATGGAAACAGACCACCAGCAGGGATGGGTTTTCCAGACAGATTTGGATGGGAGCAAAAATGGCTCAAATATGTAAATCACACCAGATGTTTCTGGCCAGCCCTGACCTAATGAGCATGAACAGCTGCACTGATAGGCAAAGAACAAATGCGCTTTGAGAAACTCCACTTTCATTGGAGTGGCTAAATGAAGAATCTGATAAGACAAGTGTGTGCTCAGCCCTTACTTAAAACTTTGCATTTTGTTATTAAAGTGTGGCATCATCTTCACACAGGAGCTCTTGTCCTCCCCTCTCCTTTTTTGTGAAGCTGTTTCTTAAATTATTCTGTCTTTCAACCTTAAGAGTGGAGGCAATGAAATATGTCACAGAGGTGACTGGAGCCCAACAGGTCCTAACAGAAGCTCTTTTGCTCCACAAAAAACCTTAATTACTAGAGGAAAGTTTCTTTTTACATACAAAAAAAAAAAATTTCTTTATTTTATGAAGAGGATGAGCAGAGGATCAGAAACCCCTTGATGCTGTCAGAGCTCAATCCCACTGAATAGACCCTACAGATTTCTCTAATTATTCACAAAACATTTGGAGCAGATGTCCACAAAATAAATTATCTGCTGTCTGCCAAAAACTATGTCTGGCAGGCAGCATAGCAGGTAAATAAGATGAGAGGTTGGGAACATGAATAAAACATGAAGAGAACAGCTTTGGGCATTTTGTTCCTCGTAAATTCAGCAGCACCAGTTGAACCCACAGAAGTGCAGAAGGGCACCATATGAGAAGGGGTTGGAGGAAAAGCTCTTAACAAACATTTTCTTGTGTTTGGTGGCAGTATCCCTGTGCCAAGTCACAAAAAAACACTTCAGGGCAGCACTCTGCAGCATCTACCACGGGAGACAGAGAATTTGGACTTCCAGCAGCAGCCTGAACCCTGGAAGACCTGTGGGCCACCACCTTGGATTCTTATATTTACCAAAAGATGCTAAACTGTGCTATTGGCAAGGACATCCTTATCAAATTTAGCCTTAGTTTGATAATCCAATGAAAAATATTTAATTTCTTGCCCTTCCTACTAGAACTGTGCCTGATGCTTTCCTAATCCTGCATGCTTTCCATCCTTTCCAAAGGCAGGATGCTGTACACCATTAAAATCAGGGCAAAACTACCCCTGCAAGGATGGACATTGCAATGAGTAAATCTGCAAACAGAAATTCAGGAGGCAAAATTTAGGTGTTAAACCAGTCAGCCTCTTGTTGGTTCATCTATTTCTGATCACCTTTTAAGTGTGGTGTCATTTCAGGCAGGTTCATATAGATCCAGACCAAAGAAAATATCAATTATTTGAGAGGAAGGGGCTTCCCAAAGACTTTGTATTGAGTTAAAGTGTGCCACTCTGTATTCTTTCATTGACTAATAAAAATTTTATAGTGCTTTAGGAGCAGGTATTGTCTTTCATCCATATCAAAATTTTACTGTGCTGCACAAAATGTGCTGGTTTGTTGTTTCAAAGAGAAAGACCCCATAAAGGGAGGCTGGTAAATCTAAACATCAAGAAATATGAATGAATCATTTTGCCTTATGGAAAAAATGGCCACATAAGAGAGAGGAGGGGAAAGTAATTTGAAAATTGTGATTAAAAGAAATGTATGGGCAGGTAGGTAACTCCATAAATAATGGACTAGACTTATTCACAGTGGGTTCATTAAAAGCAGTGATAAATTAGTGCCAAGCAGCATTCTGCTTCTCTGCAGTGGTTGTGACCTATTCGGTGGAACCATTGTAGTTACTAATTCACACAGGATTATACATAATTGGGATGCCCAATTATTACAGCTGAGTTTCAGAAATGACAATGTTCCCTCTCCTTCAGGGATCTGTAATTTATTCCATTACCTTGAACCTGCATTTCGCAATCTGCCAAAATAAAATTTGCAAATGTTCTGCTAAATCCTGCTATCTCAGGTTCATACCCTACGTGTGAGGGAAACATGTTGAGAGGATTAAAAATATGGGAAAGAATTACCATTTTAATACATTTGACTTGTCCACCAAGAGACAATAGACGGTTTTCAGCCTCTGTAAATCCACTTTAATATATGGAAAGAGTTCATAAAAAGTTATTCTACCCCATTGTCGTCATGAAAGCTATAGCTGGGCTGTGCTAGAAAGGCCAAGAATAATTTACCAAAGAAATCTGAAGGTTTATTTTGTTTTGCAGGGACAGCTTCCCTTTACCATGTTTTATTCCACTCAAATACTTCCTTACTGTATTAATTCAGGTCAAATCATTTATATAAACTGCCAGCAGAAGTACC
This sequence comes from Illadopsis cleaveri, assembly GCA_013399915.1. NCBI lineage: Eukaryota > Metazoa > Chordata > Aves > Passeriformes > Timaliidae > Illadopsis > Illadopsis cleaveri. The sequence goes on from VXBB01014851.1 coordinate 13,687, forward strand.
AACACTTTCAAAAGCGTGGCTGATGCCACATTTCCCTGCACTTTGAAATTTCCAATGTAGAGTTTGGCTAATGGCTCTGCTTTCCACGCATCAACTGGAGAAGCTGCTGAGATATTAAGATAATAAGTGTTTGAAGAAAAGGATCTATTCATCCAGAATCAATAAAGCGTTGCCAGGAGAAACCTGAAGCTCTCAGAAGGAGGTTTCCTAGAAAAAAAAAAGGGTTTTCCAGGGAAGAATGGCTCGCACACGTTTGATTCTTTCTGATTGTTGCTGTCTCATTGCTTTTGTTCGTGTGGCACTCAAGCTTGCCTGCTTCAAAGTAGGAATTCCCCTCTGGAAGATCTTCCAGCAGCAGCAAGTGGAAAAAATGACTTGCTGGGATGTCCAGTGTGTGTTAGAGGGGCTGGATGAGGGAGAGGTGTGCGAGCAGCACCTCAGCAATGCAAATGCTGGGAGAAGAGCTGGGGAGGGCTTGAGCTTTGGGGAACCTCTAGGTGTGCTGGGGAATTTTGGGGGGAAGTGTGAGAGCTCTGGGGTTTTACAGCTTGCTTACAGGGCAGGGATGATGATGTGATGATGATGATTTGGTCAGCTTGCTGGAACTGGGAGGAGAAAGTGCTTTATCTTACAGCTTTTGTGCTTGGACAATGCTCTTGGGTGTGATCCTTGGGGTGTCCTCTGCAGAGCCTGGACTTCAATGATCTTCTGGGTCCCTTCCCACCCAGGACATTCTGTGATTTCTGGGATTTGCTCTCAGGGGAACAGTGCAGACGTTATTTTGTGGGTGTTCAGATGATGTGAACTATGGAATGTGCGTGCAAGTACATTTATACCTTTTTCCAGGGTTTGAAGGGGGATATCAATATCTGTAAGATGTGACAGCATTATCTTCTGTTGCTACAGTGAACAGTTCATCACCAGACTCTAAAAAAAGGGGATAAATTGGATTCTTTCCTAGTCGCTCCTGCAGAGTTTTTCCTGTGGCGTCAGCAAGTCTTTGGGCACATGTGACACAACAAGTGGTGCTGTTGGAACCCTGTCTGCCCCCCTACAAAGACAAAATCCTTGGACTGTCAGCCCAGCCTGAGGACAGGTCTGTGCTGCTGCACATTCCACAGATATGAACTGAGGAGCTGCTTCTTCGGCTGCCTCTGAATTCAGTTTACAAGGCAATGAATTGGAACAAAGCCAGAGACATCCCTGAGTGTCAGAAATGGGATCTTTGAAGTGATTCTGGATGCACAGCCAGCCGGGCAAGTTCGGCCCCTCTTCAAAGTCATGATGCAAGTATTGTAATGCAGATTACATCGATTTGCTACCAGTGGCTGACAGCTCGCAGGAGTCTTTTCAAGATTCTCCACAGCACCCATGGAATAAAGAGCTCTCTGCATGAATAGGAAGCTGTATTTTCATGCAGATGACAGCTCGAAAAAATAGTATCAATGTTATCATATATGTAAGGCAAAATTCAATTTTGTGTGGCGGATTTTATGGCTGTGTCAGGGTTCGGCTTACAGCACAAAGAGAACTTACATCTGGCTTTTGAGGACAAGGTTTAATGGTAGTTCTGGGTTGATGGTTGGACCTGATGACCTTAAAGGTCTTTTCCAACCTGAATGATTCTCTGATTTTATGATTTAAGCACATAAGAAATGCTGCTGGCTCAAACACCTGCTTAAGAGCTTGTTGATTATTTGTTTTGTAATTAATGTATTGCAGAGAGACAACAGAAATGCTGACCTGCAATATCCCCACAGCAAGTTTGCTGTGCTTCTGAGCTCTCCTTGGGCAGGACCGGTGTGCAGGTGTTTGATGAATGAGAGTAGACAAGATTCTACAATAAATACCTGAAATACCAAAGCCATGACTACTGAAGCATAAAAGGAGTGCTGCACCGGGCCATAATTCAAAGCAGCATTCCATTTACAAATGGAATAAGAGTAATAGAAAAGATTAACTTTTATAGGGAATTACAGTTTGGGTGTGTGGAAGTGCCTGTTTTTATGAAGTGCAGTTTCTTACAGGCTTTATGTTGCTGCATCAAAGTTACCAGACTGATTTGAGGCTGCAGCTCCTTTCAGTGATGTTCTGTCACTGTGTATCAGTGCTCCCAAGGACTGCTTCCCACTGGGACCAGGTTTTTGCAAAGATGTGTGTGTGTATTTACAGCCTAACCATAATCCAAGCACTGGAAACTGCAGAGTGTGCTCATTTTCTTTTTTATTTGCATGTAAAGGCACCTGCAAGCCTTTGGGATTACACCTGAACACTGGCTATAGCTGGATGCACCAATTTGCAGACTGGAGGAATGTTCTCCCAAAATCCGCCTCTGTATGGAGAAGCTGGAAGTGTTTTAGATTCGTCCAATGCCATAAAATATGCTCTGGCCCCTCCAGCTCCTCATTATCTAAGGACAAAGTGATGCAATGTGCAACCAGGGCAGGGACACCTCCCACTGGCCCAGGCTGCTCCAAGCCCCAATGTCCAGCCTGGCCTTGGGCACTGCCAGGGATCCAGGGGTAGCCACAGCTGCTCTGGGCACCCTGTGCCAGGGCTGCCCACCCTCACAGGGAAGAATTTCTTCCCAATATCCCATCTAAACCCTCCCTCCTTCAGCTTAAGGCCAATTCTACTTGTCCCATCACTTCATGCCCTTGTGAAATGCCCCTTTCCAGCCTGGACAATATCAATCATGCAGTCCTTGTTGTTTGCTTCCTTCCTGATGAAACCTGTCAGCCTAATAACCTTATTTAAAACAAAGAAACTAAACACAAAAGCCTCAACAAAAAGGAACCTGAAAACAAAACACAGGCAGCATAAAAATCTCATTCCTCAACTGATGTCCATCCAAAAATAAAATTAAAAAATAAAACGTGATTAGGCAGGGGAAAGGAAGAAAGCAAAATCATTGCTTTGCTTCTTCCTTCCTCTTCAGGAACTTCTGCTCGATGCCTGAGTTCCACAGAGTTGTTTAAAACACCTGTCCTTTAAAAGTTGCCATCACATCTCTGACAGCTTTAATTTCATCTGTGTGAGCTGGAGGCCTCTCCAAGCTGGAGCCAAGCACGGTGAGAAATCTCCTTTGCAGATCCCCGCGCAGAAGGTCGGGCTGTAATTGCTGCCCCGGATTCCGGCTGCCCCTCGGTGGCATCGCCCACACGACAGCTTTATTGCATCCCCAGCTCTGATTATGAACTGTCAGCGGTGCCGAGGAGCAGGAGTGACATCCCCGAGCTGAAGAGGGAGCAGCTGTCACGGGGAGACGCCGCTCAAATGCCGCCGACATTTTCTTTAATGCCAGGCCGGGCACGGCGGGGATGTCACACGGGGCCTGGTGCTGAGGCGGCAGTGATGCCTTAGGATTTTAGCTTTTATGTTTTTTTTCAAATCCTGTACTGCTTAAGTGCATAACTTTAAAGTGTTATAAAGTGTTATAAAGTGTTAGTTAATGCTTATAAAGTGTTTGTTAACTGTCTGCACATTTTGGTCAGACGAAACAATCCCGCTAGGCCTGAAATCCAAGGGCACCTCACTGCCTCAGGCCACGAAATGCATAAATAAAAGGGAATTGAGGAGGGAGCAAGCTGAGGGTAAATGACTTCATTANTTTTTGATGCATCTGCTTTTTTATTTTTTTTAATTGCATATAAAGCTAGTAATTTTCTTCAATGTTCATTTCTTGTTTGCAACAGGCATTCCCTTTCTTCCCCAAATAACAGGAGATAATCACTTGGTGAACAATTTTCAACTTTCCGAGTGACAAAGACATTAAAACAGAATTGGGTTCCTCAGCCTAATTGAGTGAATTAATTAATTTTTTTCCTNGTATAATTGTGTGAAAAACCCGTGACAATTGTCCATCTTGGGTACAGCTTTGGACTGCCCAAGGTGTATCTATTGAAGGCCTTCAATAAATCCCTATTTTATTCTCTTATTCTTGTCTATCCTCTGTTCTAGGGAGCCATTCCAAGGCATCAGCAGCACTGGCAAGGTGAGAGCTGGGATTTCTCCTTGGAGGTTTAACCAGCTGTTGGCAGGAGGAATGTGATGGAAATGCAGGGAATAAAAGGGAGGCTCAGGAGGAAGAACTCTGCTTGAGACATCACCTGTGGCAGTGGGAACTGTCACCTCTTGTCACTGATGGGACATTTGTGCCTTATACCAGGTAAGGAGTGCAAAAATTATCAATGTACATGTTGAAATAGCATGGTATCTCCTCTAATTTTCAAACTGTTTTGTACAAATCTGCTCTTTTACACTTTTTCATCTTGCAAGAATCACAGAACCCCAGAATGGTTTGGGTTGGAAGAGACCTTAAAGATCATCTCANGCTGCTAAGGCTTGGGATACTGCAACCTCCAGATGTGCTACTGTGTGCTGAGCTCTTGCATGACTTAAAATCCAAACTGGAAGCCCTTAACATGATGGACCACCTCTAAAAATTCTAATTGAGCTGTACACTGTAATAGATTGGGGGAAATGAGGTAAAACGTTATCACTAATCTTTGTGCTAACTGCATTAAATCTCAGGGTATATTTATAAAGGCAAGGCAGGATATTAGCAAAAAGATTTATCCAACAGTGAAGGGTTTTTTCCCCATTAACCAACTTCTAAGTTTCAAAGTTCTCGCAGTTTAATTGGAGATAGTGGAATTTAGGAGAAATAATTATAAACATGACTACACAGGCAATATGCTGCTATTAAGCACAAAACACAACAACTGTTTGTTTGGGGCTAGTAATTGAACCAACACAATGGGAGAAAATTTGAATAAAATTAACTTTCATTGGAAAACGGGAAAACGATAATAAGGAAATTTTGAACAAGCTGTCAAAGGCTTAATCTGACTGCCATCGAGAGGAGCATAAATAAATGGAGCAAGAACAGAAAGACAACTAAAACCAAGTGGCCTTATAGAAGGTTAGGGGTTGTTTTTCTCAAGGAAAAGAAAGAATTTAACGTCTGAAGTCAAAGTTAGACCCAATCAATACATTCAGGGCTCTAGAGAAATTTTGAAAATAGTTTCCTACTTGTAGTGATTTAGGGCAGTCAGGCATATAAAAAGATTGAATCTGTTGTGAGAAATCAATGACCTCCCCTCAACATCCCCCCGCCAAGATTCCCACTGAAATGAAAACTTGCCAATTACAACGGGAGTTTTGATAAGGCCAGCAGGAGAGGGATGCTCCAGACTCAAAGAAATAGCATGTGAAATGTAATATCTGTTGTTTTTTGTGCCATTAGGGTGTGAGACAGAGGCCTGCTGAACATCTTAGCTCAGAACTCTGGCCTCCATCTCCCGTGGCAGATTAGGGGTGGTGATGCAAAGCAAATAAGCAGAGTTTCCACCTGCATGGGATAATCATCCTCCATCTTCCATCTTCTGCAGACATTTGCTTTCCCACCCAACAGGAAACTGAGATGCTCCTTCCTTGCAGCCTTTGGAACCCTCTGTCATTGGGTAAAACAAGACAAAAAATACTACAATAGGTAAAATAACAGATAATGGATGATTTCCCTCCACCATTTAACACTGGCATCACTGGTTTCTTATTCTTTCACCACGATGGTCTGCCTTGTGCCATGCCAAGCACACAGGTACTGTCACCACCAGTCAATAGGGCAGATCCACAGCTGTGGGGAGCTGGTGTTGGCTCTACAATTCCTGGGGCTTTCAACTGCAGAACAGGGCTGGTCTTGTCCCCTGGGATGAATTTCCTGAAGGTGTGCACTGGGTGTGCTCCTGTAAGGATATTTTCCAGTTTATTTTCACCTGAGAGGAACCAACTGGTGCAGTGTGAGGGTTTTCCACGATGGGAAGTGATGGATATAGAGGGTGATGGGGGATTCAGTTTGGTGAGTGCAGAAGGGAGGTCCTGGCTGACAGAGAGGAAAGCATCAGGTGCAAACATGGAATGCAGGTCACCATAACACTTCACTGCCCTTTCTCAACCCTCTCCCCCTTTTCCATACCTTCTCCTTTCCAATTTAGATATTTCAGTTGGGGCAGCATTCTTCCTTGACTTGCTGCTATGGCCACTTCCCAAAATATCTCTCTGAGGGATCAACCAAGGCTCTTGGGGATGAACTTCTCAAACCTCCACATAAGCACAGGCAGAGAGGATCCCAAAAAATCCTGAATGCCATGGCCTCCTTCAAGCACCCAGTGATTCCTCCTAAAGGCCAAGCCCCTTCCCTCTTCTCTTACCTTCCAAGAGCAGTGTTTGAGGGAAAAGCCAAGCAGCTGTGCTTATAGGATCTCACAGAGATCCCTAAAAGGTGGTAATCAGGTTTGACATTCATGTCATAATTATTAACAGTGGTACTGGAGACACGCCAACAACCTCACACTCTGCTGCTGCCTCTCTGGCTGGGAGGAATTGCTCCATGAGTGCAAGTCTGCAAAGCAAGTTTGACACCAAGGGATGTTTCATAGAGTGGAAATGTAAAGAATTGGATTGTATTGTTGTTACACAGCCTCGAAGGGCAAAGCAATGAAAGAGAAGAGGCTGCAGTGACACCATATTAATTTGGTATTTCTGCTCTCTGTGCACTCACACTTATTATGATGTTAAGGCCTTTAGGAACCCAATAGAGAGCCTGGTGTGCAGGTTTGGCAGAGGCTGTTGGGCATGCTCTGCTGGGAGAGGCAGCACTGATGGATTCACGTTGGCTGGAGCTACCTCACTCCATGAAAGGCTCTGCTCTCCTCTGCTCCTGATACACCACACCAAGAAAAGTTTGCAAAAGTGTGATTTGGAGCTCCTTGTGCTCCTCACCTGCACAGCCATCTGTCCTGGTTAACATGCACCCAATAATGTACCTGCCAGAATAAATCACAGCAAATGATACTTTTCCATGTGGGTGCCATGAATTTCAGAGCTCAAGGTTCTGGGATTGTTTCAGGCTGATGGAGGGGACCAGCTCCTTGTGAAATTTGTTGACCCTCAGACAGCTATAACTCTTGGTAACCTTCACTGTGAAAGGAATCAAAATACAAATCAACACCATAAAAAGTGACACATGAGAACGATGTCCTTCCTGCCTGTGTTTGTAACTCCTTCTCAATGGCTCTATTAGAACTCCTATCAGCAAACCCATGCAGATCTCTGCACGAGCTGTTAATGATTATAGACTGTTGTTTACCTTATCAGGGAAGCTGTCAATAGGCCTAGTTAATGAATTTTTTTTTTCCTTGTCATGGGCATTTTATTTAACAGTTTATTAACTCCCAATCCAATTCACTAGAGGACTTGGCAGAATTCTAGAAGATATATTATGCATATGGTCATGCTTTCTTCTCTGTTTAGACAATTTCTGGTCCAGAATTATTACATCATTTTCCCAGCACTGCAGATACAACTCTGACCACTCCAATTATCTGTCTGCTCCACAATACAGCAGCTGTGACTTCAAGCCATCATAAAGAAGTTTATTAATTTAGATCCAAATGAGTGCAAACCACCTCACTGCAGTGCCACAGAAAGCGATCTGCCCACACAAGAAACCTTGCCCTGTTCATCTCTTGGCTTTTCAAAAAGGACTTTATAAAATTTGCAAGGATGAACAGTGGCTCCAGTGCAGAATCTGCATGGAAGCTTCCCCAAATCTCTGCAAGAACAAAGGAGTGTTTCAGGTGAGAAGCTGCTATTTTCTGAGCCTCAGAAGGCAGGTTTGCTGGGGACTGCAGCAGCACTGAGGACCTTTTTACCCCTCATTTCCAAGGGCTGGAGTTTGTTTGTTTATACTTATTGGTGTGTGCTGTTTCCCCTTGAGTGAGCTTTTGCTGGTACCTGTGAGAGCAATCACTGAATATAAACCTTCAAATTCATACCTAACCATATTCTTCCCAAGAATGCTCATTATTTTAATATCCTGAGCATGGGATACACCTGACATTCAGGCAAAATTGGGTTGAATTTCAACTGGCCACTGTGCCCTGGGGCTGTACAGACACCTGGGATGTCCAACAGCATGGCAGGAAGGAGCAGAGGTGCAGCAAAAGGAGATGCTCAGAATAGATAAAGCTGGACTCTAATGGCCAGTGTATCATGGAGGAGTCATCTGCAGAGCACCTGGGGATCACAGAGCTGCTCCAGCTCTGAGCAGAGGGAGGGAAGGAAGGAAGGAAGGAAGGAAGGAAGGAAGGAAGGAAGGAAGAAAAAAATCCTGAGCTGGATAAAATGAAGTCCCCACCCCAGAAAGCAAGGAGTGAGGGAGGGACAGCTCTCGTAGGGCTGTCAGGCAGGTTGGAACACCTGGATATGTGTAACCTCCAGCATGATCCTCACTCTGCATCCTCCCCAAGACAGGAAAATTCCCAGGGATTTCCTCAGCCACAAGAGATTGGTCTGGGATGCAAAGGGATTGCTTTGCCTGCAGGAAGAATGGTATTCCTTGATGTTTGGAGTAGATTCTGTACTTCCCAAGGTACTGAAGCAAAACAAAACTCCCTGAGCTCATGGCAAGTCCAGGTGCTGCAGCAAACCCAGCCACTGAAGCTGAGCACGTTTTGCAGGTGAGGATCTGCTGTCTGTTTGAAAATGTCAGTTGTCATGGGCATTCTGGTACAATTCCAGCCATCTCCTGTCAACTTGAATTGCTGCTGGTCAAACACCTGTAACCCCAAACTCAGAGCCTGTCTCAGAATTACAGAAAACAGCTGCCAAACCCAGCAGCTTAAATACCATCACTCCATCAGCTGGGCACCAGCCAAGGGTAAATGCCAAGGAAATGCTCCTGCAGGGCCAGGCTGGAACACTGCAGCCAGGACAGAGCTTTGGGGATCTGTGGGGCTCCTGAATGCACCCCAGGCAGGGTGCAGAGCCCAGCTCAGGGAACTTGCACTAACTGGGAGCAGGTTTGGTTTCCTCGACTGCTTTGAGACAGTCAGTGGAACACAGGACAAAAATCTCTGATTAGATTTTCTGCTGAATGGGGGGAGGAAAAAAAAAAAAAAAAAAAAAAAAGGCAATTCCTGTGCAGAGCTCCCTAAAGAGCCAAAAGTGACCTTGCAGAGCCCAGCTGCTGCCCAGGGTGAAGGCCACACTCCATTTCACAGGAATATCAAATGTGTTTGGCAGTCAGAAGGTCTTTTCCTGAACTGAGGGTGAACTGTTGCACTTCATGGATGGTTACTAGTGCAGATGTCTGGGGTTATGAAAGAGCAAAGATAGATTCCTGATCTTTAGGCAAGGCAAAATGGAGAATGGAGGAAAACAGAGCTTTTCTCAAGTGTAATAAGGAACAAATGTGAAGCAACTATTTGAAAATTGCTTCGAAGCTACTTAAGTCAACGAGAGGTTTGATTTCCCACTCATTCCAGTAAGCTTTTAATCAGGCCAATAAAGGGGAGACAGAAACAGGCTGCTGGAAATTAGAGAGGTATAATCAAAACACGTGTATCCATTTGGAAATGGGACATAAAATGGACTTTTCCCTTTGCACTGTGTTTAATGCTCATGCTCCTGAAGATATTTATTAAGAAAACCAATCAGATTCTGGTTGGCAGAGAACATAATAATCTAATAAGTTTTGCAGACTTATATGGAATGGTAGCTATAAAAGACACCACCTATAAATTAAGGTTCAAAAGGTGAGACAGAAACAGAATATTAAATAACAGCACCTTTCCCTAAGTTGAGTTAACTGTTCCAGCAAAATTTATTGCCAATCTGGCTACAACATCTGCAGAACTAAAAGAATTGTTAGAGAAAAATGAAACTTGTCTTTCTGCCAAAGTTTGGAGAGGCTTAAACAGAAATTAATATCCATAAGAAATCCTGGAACATTTTTGAAAAATTATCTGCCTGGCAATTCCTGCTGCTTTTCAGAGAAATAAAAGCATTTTAAAAGGCATCTTTCACAGTGCAGCACAAACTTGCTCCACAGAAATGATGGTGCTTTGATACAACTGCCTTCAAATGCCGTCCCTGTGGTAAGGTAAATTTATGCTGATCACTCTTATTTCCATCCAAACCAATGTGATGCATTCTCCACAGAAACAGACACCAGGCTCCTGTAGCCTCACACAAGGTGGCACGTGGTGATGCTGACTGTGAGGGATGTGGATGATAATGCACAAGCCCATCCGTACCAGCAGGTTCAAGGTGACACTTGAGGACAGTGCTCTCCTCTGGGTTATAAATCCTCTCCCCGGTGTGTGTTCTGGAGGAGAACTGCCAGAGCAGCTGAGATGGGCTGCAAAGGCCTCAGAACTAATCAACACTCACCCCTTTTTGCCTGTAAAATATCCAGCTGCTTATAGTTAAACATGCTAATGGCTCTTCCTTTCAAATTCTGGAATCCTCCAATTCCTTTTAATTACTAGATTGTAAGAGATTAATGGCACCAAGAATTCAGTCACTTGATGACACGCTGCTTCTCTTTTTATCACTGAAATCTGATGCCTACAGCCTCTACTACTGGTAATAATAGACCATGGAAAAGAAGATAATCTCTACTGTTACACTTTAAAATCTGAATTCTCTCTCAGGGCACCTCTCAGAGACTCTCTGGGCTATTCCTCATTAGCAGGAGGCACATGCTGGATTGCCAAGCAACACTGTTGCTGAGGGAGATGCCCAAATTCCTGGCTCAGGGTGCAATGCCAGCACTGTTGGAAAACCTGGGTTGAAAATGGCAGGGCCCAGAGAAGAACATCAGCTGAGCAGAGCAGCCTTTGTTACAAACTGAGATCCCAGTGCTGGGCAAAGGTAGGGGCTGAAATGCTGAATTCACGACCTAGAAAAAGAAATTTTGATTAACCAGTAGCTGGTGGAGGAGCAGAAACCAGGATTAAATCAACTCATGGATGGCAAGAGATACAGCATTTGGATAGCATGAACTTCTCCAACACACTGAGCACTCTTCACTCCTGTACAATCAAACTCAGCATTTAACAGCATTTAAAGATCATCAGGACTGTGAACAATGATTTCTGTTCATAATGCTTTGGTTGTTATGACACCTTCTGGCTGTGGATTTCAGCTAATTACAGTAATTACTTTATCCACAGCATCTTTAGCTCTGGTAAAGTCACCACCATCCCATTATCCATAAGCACTTCTGCACAGGGCAAGGTCGAGTTCCCCTGTGCCCAAAAGGACCAACATGTTGGGATTATTCTCCCCAGCAGAGCATCAGGGATAAATCCAAGGTGCTTCTTGATTCTGGGATCTCAAACTTGCACAGTCCTCATGTGTAAATAAGTCCCTCATGCATATTTGATTACTGCCTTGGGTGGCAATATCCCTGCCTTTAATATATGTGCACATTGTGCAGTTGCTGTGGGAACTGTAACTTTGAGGTTTCACAATTTAAAAAACAAAACAGAAAGAATGTATTTATAGCCTTTATTTATTTGGCTTATGAATCAACATGTTAATATTGATGCAATGGAAGAAGAAAGGAAAACAAACTTCTAAACAGAGAGCGCAACATCAAACACTGATCTGTTTGTTTTTCTCTTCTGCAAAGTTCCCGTAACAGCAAAATCGCAGCAGCAGAAGGGAAAGAATTCTAAACCAAGGGCCAGACAGAAGAGGAGAAAGCAAGCTGCAGAGAGGTGAGCAGCTGAATGAAGTTCTCAGGGATCCAGTTTTACCAGGCACAGATGACACCGTGCCTGAAGATGCTGTGACACATCCCAGGATTTGCCATCTCCAGGTGCTCCCCCAGGAGCCTCACCCAAGGCTCAGGTGAGTGCCCCAGGCTGCTCAGGTAACCACAGCACTGCTTTCCACAGTCACCATTGAGGTCTGGTGGTCACACAATGCGGGATTTAGGTTTGCTTGTAGGTTTGGGCTTGTCTGAGCTGCCTTGAGGGGTTTGTGCTCTGAGGAGCTGCCCCAGCACTGCCCTCCCTGACCATGTGAGTGGGACTGCTGCTGGTTCACCTGCGAGTTCAAACCACAGGTAAGTTATGAAGGAAATAGGAAAATCCCCTCACAGGTGGCCCTGTGGGGTGAGTCTGTTCTCTCTGAGTCTGGGAGTGGGAGATGCTCCTGTGGTGAAGTCAGAAGAGTAAAGCACCGTGGTGAATTTATTACACCAGGGAATTTCAGGGGAGGATCCAGCTCGATCCCTCTCTCCCTCTCAGGGCCAGGCCACTTCAGCACTTCCCTCCCAGATGTCCTTTACCTGCATTCCCACCACAGGAGTTATGGCCACAGAAAATGCCTGATATCAACAAAATGTGGAGGGAAGGGAAGGAGGGGAAAATCTGTTGTTTCACAGAGGGCTGGGATTGTGCCAGAGACAAGGACCTGGGCACAGGAATGGGGAAGCAGCCCTGCTGTGTGGACGAAGTGGAATGAATTTCTATGATTGACCTACATGTAATCAAGGGCCATCAAACAAACCCTGGGCACTCTGGCTAATTGTTATAACCAATTAATAAGTTGGAGTCCACTTAGTGAAGTCCAAACTGCCCCATGTAGCTCATGGCAGGAGCAAGGAGGGAACTTGTGTGCAACAGCTGCCTGAAGGTTGAGAGTTTGGTTACCAGGCTCAGGGTGGAGATGATCATGGCAATAGAACTGGCTTTCTTCTCTGAGATATTCCTGTGATACATTAAAAAAAAATAAAAATTCTGCTTTCCACCGATTCAGCAAAGACACACAGTAGATTCCTAATTTAGAATATGAAGGGATTTTTCTTTTTGTCCAGAAAAAGGTTCTGCAATAAAGCTAAATATATTTGAAACACACAGCAGTTCAAAGCAACAGTTATGCATGAGACACTAATATTTACTTCTGTTGTGGCACAGTTCAGCACAGAGAAGTTGGCAGAAAGAATTATGCTGTAAGCACAAGTCCATCCTCTGCTTTCCTGTGTGATTACAGCTCATTTGGGCACTGTACTTTGCTCTGGCAAAGAAGCCCTTAATGGCAGCCTGAGATTTCTGAAGGCTGACCCCGGGCTATTTGTACCCACCTCATCTCCAGACGCAGGTCCTTATGAATAAAGGACTTAGAGGGGACATTATAACTTAATTCTGTGATTAATGATTTGGATTCTGCTGGTAAACAAACTCTTTCCACTGCAGAGGGACAATGCTGGAGCCAAAGAAAGGGGCAAGAGCACACTGGCCCCTTCACCTGCTGATTATTAAGTTTTCTGGGATGTAATTATTTTTTTTCTTCTCCGATCCATGTGGTCTGGTATCCATTTAATCTGCAGCCTGAAACTGCATTTTGCAAAAGGTGAAAAATGAGGGATCTGATGCGTTCCTACAGGCTGGAAGAAAAGTGTGGAGCTGACTCCCAGTGCAGGGCTGCTCCCCACAGCTCCTTTAGATATGACCATGATTGCCACTGTGCTGAATGGATTTCATATTATGGCATAAATCTGTCAATTAGGATTGCAATTAGCATCCCTGACTAATCCTGCCCATGCTGGGAAGTTGCAGCATGCGAGTTCCTCAGCAAAGGAGATGGTTTTGTTTCTTTTTTATTCCACTTCAATGCCAGTTGACAACTGCAGCAGTGGGGGATAGGACAGAAAATCAAGTTTTCTTTAAAGTAGGAGGTGAAGGGTTGATTAGAAGGGTTTCAGCAGAGGGTGAGGTCTTGATTCTCCTCTATTACATGAAATTCTATATTCAAATTCACATTATGCATCAACTCCTACAGATTTTCTTTCAAATGAATGCTCCAGAGTTGCTCTGAACTTCATAAAGGACTTTGTCACTTGGGTTTGTTCTCATGGTCTCTGATAGCACAGCTCTTAAAAGTCTCATAAAAACGAAGCTTTTATTAACTGTGTAAACACACCCCACCATCATATTCTTCTATGGCAAAGCCTTTTTATACTTTCTTAACAGTGTAAACAGATTTTTTTATTAAAAATATATATATCTGTAAGCAATTAATGTGCTAAGATTTAAGGATGAAAATAATCCAGTCTTCAAAAGTGACTAAAACATAATTAAAAGTAACTCCAAGGAACAACAAAAAGTTGATTTGGGCCCTGTGTTTTGGCACAACATCTGGAAACAAGGGGTTTCTTTCTCTTTTTTCATGATTTTCTTTATGCCAGTAGAGGGCACAACAGTTTAAATCACATTTATTTCCTACACAGTGGGCCATAATAGAGGCAATTAAAAAATTCATAGGGAAAAAAAAAAAACCCAAGCCATCTATTTCCAATAATGAAAATTTTGTGGCATTTTCCTGTATTATCCAGGAACTGCTAATAGCACAAAGAATGTTATTTAAATGGTTTTGCATTCCACAACTGCAAGAGTGTTTGAGAGTTTCTGTTGAGTTCACTATCAGAAAGCAAATTTTTGGGCAATGGGATTAAGGGAACGAAAGATAATGAGATGGAAGTGCATGAATAGAATAAAACCAGTGTTAATTTAAACCCAAACCCCCATTAATTTTCTGTTCCTAAATAATAGGAGTTGGAATGTTCGTGACTTTTTAATCAAATTTTATATAAAAACTTGGTAAACTTTCTGTACAAATCACCTCTGCAATGGGAAACAGAATCTTGGGGTAATTTTTCATTGTATTATTCCATCTGACATCCATGTAAAGGGAATTAGAGAGGCTGGGGATAAACCACGGGCTTGAAAATGACAAAACAGCAGTTCTACTTTCCATGCACAGCTTAGGATGCTTTCATCACAGAGTTTATTTCTGGAAAGGCTTTGAAAAATCCTCAAGTCAATAGATTAATAGCTTACCTGGAATTGTAAAGGAAAAATTAATTAACAGAAAGAGCATCCAGTGGGACAAAGTTTAATACAACACAGGAAAAAAAATCAGTAACTTGTTTTCTTCCACTTTCTGGCCAACAGCTCTAAATTTTTGGAGCCAGCTCCGTGCAGGGTTTCAGTGAGTAGCAAACCTGATATTGGATTGATTCTAATGCTGAAATTAGAGATGTTATCTTCCAGCCAGCCAGCACTCTGCTGTCAAGGAAAGTTTGACAGAATTATTGAAGAAGGTGGAAAATTGCCAGCCATGGATGGAACTGGTGTTTGGGAGAGGGGCACAAGAAGAAGCAACGGCAGGAACTGGAAAAATAATACATCATCCACTGGAATTCTCTTAGAATCTTCCTTTTATTTTAAGGGTCTCTAAGTATTTGAAAGTCTGCTTTCAACGTGTTAAGGTTCCCAAGTGCCCTGATGCTGAGCTGCAGGGACATTCTGCCTGGAGGTCACTGACATGCTGTTTTCCTTATTTTCCCTGCCCCAAGACATTTGCACAGGGTCGTTTGTATTCATTACTGAAGCAGAGTTTTCCCATCAGGGTATTTATAGATCTCAAAATTATTAATATTTGGTTTAGGGAAGTATTCTTAACCTGGGCAGGAATTAAGGGCGTGTGTTTTCATGGAGACAAATGTAAATGGTGGCTGAAATACTTCACCAAATCCAAGCTCGTGGGGCCCTTTTCTGCCTTGTTTATCTCTCAGGTAGGCTGGTTTTCATTTTGTTCCTTTCCAGGTCACTGTTATTTATGCTCCTTGTTTTATCTGGCTGCATCTGATCCTGCTGGCAAAGGATTTAAATGCATTTACCTTTTCTTCCCCTCAGACATGTTTGGGATGCCTGAGCTAACTCATGAATGCAACTGCATAGTGCTGAAGCCTGATCCTACTTTATCATATTAACATTTCAAGTGTCAGATGCTTTTTAAAGTTCTACAGAATTACTCCTTGGCTGCATGGAAAGTGCTGTGTAAGAACTGGCTGAAGGGATGAAGACAGTTCCTGATGTTTGGCTGCCATGAATTCCCCAGCTAGGAGGGAAAAGACTAAAATCCTGCATCACATCTGCAAGTAAATATTGTCCCATTACAGAAATCACTTTAAAAATTATGAGTTAAGCTCTTTGGAGTAGAATGAAAAATCCCTGTGAGGCTTAGAAGGGAAGGAGGAGGAGCTGCTGTTTCCTCCTCTCCTCCTTGGCATGACAGTGCCAGTGATCACATTTCAGAGCACTTTTCAGGAATATTCCTTTGCTGGTCAAATATTTACCAACCACATTCTACTGGCAATGGTTTCCTGTGCTTTGGTCTTTGTGTTCACCCCCTGAACAGCAAATTCACAGTCAAGTTCTGGATTCATTTATCATCTGTGGGTTCACCTCCTCAAAAGTCAGTCTGAGCCCAGGAGAGGAGTAATTTCTCCTCCAGAGAGATCCTCCTGTCCTGTGAGAGCTCCTCAACACTCTACACAAAACCTCTCATTTCTTTAATAAACTAAGCTGAGCTTTTGGAGGAATTAAAACCTCTCATTTAGGAAACGTTCCATATTTAGCCAACTTGAATAGTACATCAGGCAATTTGTTGGAACAAAGGATGGCAGGGGTGGTGGGAATATAATTTTGTGTTTAATTGGATTTGATTAGGAAAGTTACACAGCCCATCACTCAGCTTCCAGGACAGCCACAAAATGTCTTTGCCTTCCACTGAATTGCTGGCCAGGCCTCCAGGCATCAGGCTGGCTCCTGCTGAACACTTCAGCTCAAGGTTGCCAGTTAATGGGTAATGATAAGAACTGATCCCTTGCATTTTAATGGGTGTGACAAAATCAGGCAGAAGTACTGCAAAAATAACTTGAAATATAGGGGAGTGATGGTATTTTAATGCCTGGTAGCTGCAGATGTTCAAATTACTGTAATGCTATTAAAATGAGTAGCTATTAATACACAAATATTTCAACGACACACAAAAGCAGAGTCAAGAAAAACCAACCCTGAAATAATGGCAAAACTAAAATTGCCTGTTTATTGGAATTAGCCCTCAATCACTTCTTTCTAATGGGCAAAAGGCTGCACATCTGACAGCACCACTCTCACTGCTCTCCCTCTCTGAGTTCACAGATTGCTTTTATGCCTCCATCTACCTACATGTGAAATCATTTCCCCATTTTAATTTTCTTTCTCTGTGATTTCAAGATATTGTATATCAGTTTTGCACTCGCCGGGCACTTAACCTTCCTATTATCATTTCCTTTCTGTGCACTTCTCTCCAGCACAATTGCACATAATCCACTTCCTTTGATGGGTTTTGGAATAGTCACTGTGGCCTGCTGCAGGTCCTGCCTGCATTAAGGACATTTGCATCCCCAGAACACCACTGGGGTTATTACAGAGGTGTAAACCCTTCATGCAGACTCTGTCAGGGCAAAGTGAGCCTTCCAGGGCTGCACTTTAATCCAGCCACAGAATTAATTTCCTTAACACAGACAGGGCCTCTCATTAAGCCTTCCCCCCTCCGGCCCTTCCCTCCTGCTGCTCCCAACACCAGTTGCATTCTCCATTTATTAGCACGAGCAGCAGCTCATGGAGGCAATGAAATGGGAATTTTAAGATGCTTGGTGATTTAATCAATTGGGTTCGATGCCAAAGGAAGTGTTACCATTGAATTCAGTGAAATTGGACCAGAGCTGTGCTGGCTGCTTCTAAGAACAGAATTATTTTAAGAAAATGCCTCCCAGGCCTGTGGAGAGCAGGATTATCCAAAGTGGGGGCAAAATCCAGCTGGCCATGGGCACGAGGAGCATGTTTGTGACCATGGACCAGGCAAGGCAGTGAATGCAGCTTGTCCTGTGGCACCACCACACCAAGGAATCTCCCCAGGGCTTGTGATACAGATGTTCCAAAAAACCCCAGTTGTTACAGCTGACCTCGATCTTGAGAGAAATGCACAGTCTCTTAACTGTGCCTGCAGATCAAGGCCTCAGATTAGTTGGTATCAGCGTCAGCTTAAGGAGGGAAGCATCACTTAAAAATTAGGAAGATTAAATTCACATTAAGCACTTCTCTTTAAATAAGAATCCCATAAGTGTAATGGGAAAGAGTCGATTTTCTACTCATTTACCTGCATCCTGTATTTTGTCCATGAATTTTTGCCATCGTCACTATTATGTCTGAAAGTGTGATTGGAAAAGGTGGGCTGCTCTAACCTTCACACCTAGAAGGACTGAAAACTAAAATTTGCAACAGGTGTTAAATTTATTTTTAATATTCTACTTTCTAGTGGCTGTTTCAGTTAATTGAAACTCATAGTGATTGTCAGTGGTAAGACCAGATTAATGGTCCATTGAGCCCCATTGCAAGATCCCACTTTGGCAATGTCCTAGAGATGTTTTACAAACCAAGCTCAGCTTAAGCTTGAGGTGAGTTATTTGGTATTTCTGCCAGTGCTAAGAGAAACTCTCCAAAAGCTGAAGCAGCTGGGAGAAAAGCACTGATTGATTTTTTTTTTCTGAAGGAATTTATGGTGTATCTGAGTCTGCTGGTTACTGGTGGCTAAATTCCCATTTAAAATTTGAAAAACAAGGTTTGTCAAAGCAGGACACAAAAGTCATATGGGCAACCCATGTGGTGAAAACATAAATGTGGAAAAATTGCTTGGAAATGGACACAGCAACTAAAGCAGAGAACAGTGAGAGGATGTAGTTAACAAGAGCCAGAGCTCAGTTGGTAGTTCAGGTCTACACCAGCTGCCATCAGGATGGACAGGGTTAAGCCAGGTCTTCAAAACAAATTATTAATTGGGAAGTTTAAATATGATCTTCATGTACCTGCTTACACCTGTGCAGGGCTTTTTTCCTCACTTTGATTCCTAGGAAGCATTAATTAGACAACACTAGAGTAGAAGCATTGCTGTTCTTCACATGTAATTTCAGAGAGCTGTTGACAGTGATGTCTGAATGACAAGTGGAAATGAAAAAAAAAAAATCATTAGCTGGAAGGAGCGTGAGACTGGCAATTAAGTTGTTATTATTGAATGTGAATATTGCCGTGGGTTCAGAAGCCCCAGATGGCACAAGGGCAGCACAGGCTCAGGGGCTGTGTGAAAACATTCCAGGTAACCTCAGAGAATTCACTGTCTGCAAATTGCTTCCCTTCACTGAGTACATGGTGATACTGCAGCTCTGCTGTGTTTTCTGAAATGAATACAGGGAAAGCACTTACAAACCCACTCTTTCTGCATGCCTGGGTTGCTAGAAAATAAGTGAGGGGAAGAGTGGGTTTTGTCCTTTTTAACTTGTCATCTTGAAGATTAGAGTCATCCTTTCAACCTCACAATCTCATAAAGTGCCTCCCTGACAAACTTAAAATAAAAGCATCTTTTATGTGGCCTAGCTTGATACCTATGATAGGAATTTGAAGTCCTTGACTTAACTGAAATTGAAAAAATATATTAGTTGGCCACAGGAATCCAAAGATGGGGCTGGGCTGGAGGTGACAAAGGACAGCAGGCAAGGCAAGCTGCAGGATGCATTTTCAAAGTCTGAACAGCCTCTGGGGTCGGTCAAGCATAAAAACACAGGCTATCCTCCTCACGCTGGCCTTGCACAGCTAAAGCTGATATTTCCATGTGCAGAGCTGTGCCACAGGTCCCCGACCTTGTCAGCTCTCATAAGACTCGGCTGTTGTGAATGTGACGTGACCAGCAGAGCTCTGAGGAAGCCAAATCTGCATTTGGGGTTTGCTGCTGCCCCACAGAGGAGTTCACAACCCCCACACTCCTACCTGAGCTGGAGCTTGCTGGGGAACTAAGGCTTGACCCCAGTCCTAGCAAAGGCTTTGTGCAATAACAACTGAAAATTAATATTATCTTCCAGGCAAAAGCCCAAAGTGGAGTTTCAGAGATGTGGTGGGGTTCTCAGACTGTGCTACATCAGCCCCAAACAGGCTGAGAGCACCCTCCTGCTCCGTGCCAGGGCTGAGCTGGACCTCACTGGTACAAATCTCTGTGCTCAGCACAGGGTAACTCATTAAATCCCTGTGATTCTACCATCTCTACGAGTCCTATTTGATCCCACTCTGCCAATTAAAAATGCATCCTGTTTTTCTGAGCTAATTTATTTTTTGACATCCCTTCCTCAGACCAGTCCCACATTTCATTACAGAAGTGGCTACACTTCTGTGCTGGATATTTCTTAATTATAGACCTGCACATGCATGGGAAGGTAAGGACATCTCCTCAGGTCAGGGCTCCTACACCAAGTCTGGGTCAACAGATGCTGTGTCAAGTCTCTGCAATCCCCAGAGGTGATGTCATTGCTTCTCAGCCAGCACATTTCAATAATTCATGACACAACTGGACAGAAAGGGAAACGGAGGGGGCAGTGACTTAAATCTTACTTGCTGAAGAAGCAAATTGTTTTCCTCGTGTCCTTCCTCCTTATGCCATGACAGCAAAGCATCAGCACCCTGTCCAGAACTCCTCTGTGTACAAAAGGAAAGACATCAAGTCCTGTCTCCCTTCTGGGAAGGTCCCAGCAAAGGAAGGAGCTGGAGCTGCTGGAGAGAGTCCAGAGGAGGCTCCAGGATGAGCAGAGGGATGGAGCAGCTCTGCTGGGAGGAAAGGCTGGCACAGCTGGGATTGTTCACCTGGACAGGAGAAGCTTTGGGGTCACCTCACTGTGACCTTCCAGGGCCTGAAGGGGATACAAGAAACAAGGAGAGGGGCTGTTCACAAGGGTGTGGAGTGACAGGGCACAGGGAATGGCTTCCCACTACCAGAGGGCAGGGATCGATGGGATGTTGAGAAGAAAATCCTCCCTCTGAGGGTGGGGAGGCCCTGGCACAGGGGGCCCAGAGCAGCTGTGGCTGCCCCTGGATCCCTGGCAGTGCCCAAGGCCAGGTTGGACATTGGGGCTTGGAGCAGCCTGGGACAGTGGGAGGTGTCCCTGCCCATGGCAGGGGGGGCACTGGATGGGATTTAAGGTCCCTTCCAACCCAAACCATTCTATGGTGCTATGATTGACTCTCTTGCATCAACACTTCACTGTGGCTCTGAAGACAAAGTCATCCCTGGCAAAATTCAGTTTCAATTGAGGAACAGGGAGCTAATGCACACTTTATTATAACACACACTTCACTGTGCTTTGGGATGCTGAAAGATAATACAGGTTTAAGGAAATTCAGTACTACCTGCTAAAAAAAAAAAAAAAAA
>VXBB01014851.1:35155-50535 GCA_013399915.1 Illadopsis cleaveri
CAGCGCCGCTCCAGAAGAGGCGCGGGGAGCCGCAGGATTACGGCGCTGGCTCCGCGGGGAAAGGCAGCGCTGCGGCGGCTGGAAAGGCTCGGCTGCAGGTGGGCAACTTCGGGGAACAAAGTTGGGCAGCGGCTGAGCGCAGCGCCGAGCCCCCCGCATCCCTCGGGGGAGCGGGTACGGGGACACGGTGCCGCGGGAGGGTCCCTGCCGGGCTGGGAGACGCGGCTCCAGGCACGGGCGCTCGGTGTGTGCCGCTGCCCGCCTGCCTGATCCTCGCTGGTGGCATTTGCGAGGCTCCTCGCCTGCCTGCGGGGAGCTGCTGTCCCCTCCCGATCCGCCTGTCCCGGGGGCGAGGGCTCCGCCAGGCGTCCGTGGCTCCCCCGGGGGCTGGGGATGCGCCTCGGCTCCGGCGATGCCGGAGCGTGCGGCTGCTGCTGGTCTGAGCGTTTGCTCGGCGTTTGGGCTTTTTCCTCCTCCTAGAATTGCTCTGAATCTGGAGTTGCTCAAGTTCTAAAGCTGGGCGGCTCTGGCTTTGCTTTTAATTAAGTGCTAATTGTCTCGAAAGCGAGAAGGCGCGTACGGGAGCTCGCCCCCAGCTCTGGTGTCGGCGGGGATCTGGCGTGTTGGGTTGAAACAACCCCCGCACCGCGCCAGTCAAGGCTCCTGGAAAAGCCTTTTCGTTTTCCTCTCGATGAGAATTTCTCTCTGCACATCCCTCGCGGCCGTTCGGATTTGAGGGGATCCTGGCGATCGCGGAACTTTGCCGTCAGCCGGGGCAGAGCACACCCAGCTGGCCGCCAAGTTCGGCGGTGACTCGGCACGGCCGCTGCCTCCGCTCCCCGAGCAGCCTCGGCGGGGTTTGCCTGCTCTCCTGCTCCTTCTGTAACCACTGCCCTGCTGCTCCTTCCCTAACCAAACCACTGCCCTGCTGCTCCTTCCCTAACCAAACCACTGCTCTGCTGCTCCTTCCCTAACCAAACCACTGCTCTGCTGCTCCTTTTCTACCCAAACCACTGCCGTGCTACTCCTTCCCTAACCAAACCACTGCTCTGCTGCTGCTTCTCTACCCAAACCACTGCTCTGCTGCTCCTTCCCTAACCAAATCACTGCCCTGCTGCTGCTTCTCTACCCAAACCACTGCTCTGCTGCTCCTTCTCTAACCAAACCACTGCTCTGCTGCTGCTTCTCTACCCAAACCACTGCCCTGCTGCTCCTTCTCTAACCACTGCTTTGCCTTCTCTCTTGCAACTTTATGTTCGTGGTTCATACCTGGCTGGCTGCAAGCTGCTGGCATCCCCAGCATCGTGATGTGTGTGTGACCTTGTTGCCAGTCCAGCGTGGTGCGTGGCTGTGGTTAACCCAAATCCAAGCACCATTTTGTTGGGGAATGATCCAGCAATAGCCTTGGGTGGGAACTGGTTAGTCAGGATTACCTTACTGGTGCCACTGACACACGCACAGAATCAATCCTGATTTTTTAGCTGTCCTCAATGTGTGTGTTTTAGGGGAAATAATGTCAGTGTTTTTATGGTGAGTGCAAAAATCAAAACCAAGACCTTGTGAATGACAAGAAACTTTCCAAAGTATTGACTGCTGTATTTTGCAAGAGAAACTTGAACTCTAGCTTAAGCTGCATGCCAGGCTTGTTCAGTGATGTATTTTTTTAAACGTATGTGGGAAATTATAAACAAAATATTAAATCAGGAATGGAAATACTGAACTCGTAAGCACTGAAAGTATGTTACTACCCCACGTGGAATTGTTCCAGAGAGTTGTTTATTATGCAGGAGACTTCCCATAGTAATCTGGCAAACGCATTTGTGAAAGCATTTGAGGGGAGTGACTGGTGAAGGTGATTAACTCTTGCCAAAATGCTGCCGAGTTGGTGGTGGGGCTGCAGCTAAAGGCACAGAGTGCTGCGAGCTCTGTCCTGCCACGCTGGCTCTGCCCTGCTCCTCAGGGCTCCCGCAGCATCCACGGTCCTTCTGCTTCTCTCTCTGACTCTGGCATTGCCTTGCACTGCAGGGCATGGATGAAGTGCAGGTTTGGAGCTGGGAGCAGTGGTGTTTTCTGGGAATAAAGCAGTGGGAGGTGCTGCTCGGAGCACAGGATCTGGCAGTGGGGATTTTCCAGAGTGAGTTTTGTGGATGGCACCTCAGTGAACAGAACAGGTAGGGGTTGTCTAACTGATCTGAAACTTGTTTTTTTTCTGTGTTAAGGAAGTTAAACTGCTGGATTTTTGAGGGTTTGGAGCTGCTGTGGGGTGGTGACAAGCTCTGGTTGGTGATTCCTGTAGCCCTGTCACTCACTCAGCTCCAGTGCTGGTTGCCTCACTTGAGGTCTTGTCCATAAACCCGAGCATGCACCCAGCTGGCTGCTCACCCTGCAGATCCTTGAGCTGGATGTGATACATGGACCTACTTAAAAACTTGCTCTTCAAATTCCTAAAAATCACGTCAGTTAAACCACTCGGTTTTGGGGGTTTGGAGCTGCTGTGGGGTGGTGACAAGCTCTGGTTGGTGATTCCTGTAGCCCTGTCACTCACTCAGCTCCAGTGCTGGTTGCCTCACTTGAGGTCTTGTCCATAAACCCGAGCATGCACCCAGCTGGCTGCTCACCCTGCAGATCCTTGAGCTGGATGCTGATACACGGACCTACCTGAACAACTTGTTCTTTAAATTGCTGAAGATCACGTCACCGTGGCTGAGGAGCAGTGCCATATTTCCCTGTCACTTTTCTATAATGCTTCTGTTGGAGTTTCCACCCACAAACAAACGCTTCCAACCACTTGTGCAGGGGCGGTGGTTTGGGTTGTTTGTTTTTTCTTTTCTGAGCGAGCCTCGCTGTCTTTGATGTTGTTTATGTTTATGTTGTTGTGGTGTTTCTTGTGGGAATTTTCCCATTGCAATACCGCAAGAACATCTTAATGTTGTTGTGGTACAGCAACGGGAGGTTTCTGCAAATAGATTCAAGCTTTTTTACTGTTCTTCCTGGAAGAGGCTGAGTCTTACAAGTGACATAAGCCAGTGGTTTTATATGTATGGAAGTGATTATCAGGATTTACTTTGATACCAGAAGACACAGATTAACTGCAGTCTTGCAAACAGGATTTTTTTGTGTATTCACAGTGGTGTGAGGAGCTAGCAAGCCTGCAGGGACAGGGAAGTTAGTTATTAGTGATTAGGAATGACTGGGGCTGGAGGTGACAGTATCCCTCCTGACTGTGGATGACTTGGGAAATAACTACAAGCCTGGTCTTGGTTTACTAGAAAATCAAGGAAAATGGGAAGTTGGGTCATCTGTAAAGTAATTTTTCATCCTTCTTGGTGCTCAGTTTAGAGCTAGGTCTGTCTTGTGCTGTCAGATCCATGATGTCCCTGTTCCTGTAGGGAAACCAGGGAACATGGATTAGAGTCCTGTGGGATACCTGCACACATTGAACACTACTGGAGATACAAGTGGTGAGAAATGACTTTTTCAAGGGACTTGTGTGATGCAAGCATTGCTTCAGCTCCTGTTGTGCCTGGGTGATGCCAAGATGGATTAAATGGCAGGATACTCTGGAACTGACTTTTGTTTGAAGAAGCTTAGAAACGTAATGTTTTGGTTCTTTGAAACTGAATGTGCCACAGGAACTGGCTCTAGAAACGGACTTGCCTTGGTGCTTTGTTGCTGTTGTCCTTAAAATATATATCTTCAGTGAGAGCAATTCTTTTTTTCAGGTATTTTTGTTTGTTTGTTTTGTTTTGCAGCTCTGCAGCTGAAGTTTCCCTCCCTCAGCTGAGCCAGGGATAGTTCAGTCAGTGATTATCCCACTGAAAAACAACTGGAATGCAGAAAAATGAAATTGAAAGAGCTGCAGTTCCCTCCTGTGCCAACATCTCCACCTTTGATTTAGTGAAGCTGTTTAGAATTGTAACCCAAACTTTTCAGTGGAGATTTGATGGTCCACATTTTATGGGATGTGGCATAGGAAAATGAATTACAGGAAAAAATTAAATAATTATCAGTGGCACTTTGTAATGTGCCTTAACCAGGAAAGGATTAGGTACAGGCTGCAGGTTTGCATGAGCTGAGAAGGACTTTTCTGATTCAGAGCTCAAAAAGCCACACAATTCTCTTGTCCACTGAGACAGATGAAAACCAGATCAGAGTTGATGCCCTTTCAAACAGAAGCGTATCCAGGAGAGAATTGTTAGAGTCACAAAAGTGGGGGGAAAAATAAAATAGATTTGAGCTTTGACTACAGTCAACTGAAATTTACTGATTTTTTTTTTAATGTTCTATCTAATACAAAGAAAAGTTTTAATACAGAGGGGAAGTGGCAAAGTTCAAAAATCTTATGGGTTCTCAGTCTTGATTGAGTGAAGAGTGAAGGTGGTGGGAAGCTGATAAAATAATGGAGCTAGTTGGTATTTTATTAGTGTAAAGTTGAAATTTGGTGTGAGAAAATACCAATTGAAATGCAGGTCATAGTGTTTAGAGCATTGGCTTTATTTTTAAAGAGCAGTTAGTTTTATACCCCTCAAGTTTCACTTTTTAAATGTAATAAAGTATAATAATATTCATTAAAATAACTAATACTTGCATTTGGCATAGCTGATGTGGGATTTTTTCCCAAATTGTAACATCCTGGTATTTTTTCTCTTGAAAAATTTATCTGTTAATTAATGTAGAGAATAATTAATTAACTGGTAGAGATGTTGCACTTCCAGCTGGGGGAAGCAGCAGTGGGAACTTCTGAAGTTGTGCTCAGCCCTGGCCAATCCCCCCTGCAGCTGATGCTCTTCTGGAGCAACTCATTTAATGGGAAGGGCCAGGATTTGAAACCTGGACGTGTATTTTAGTGTTTTCTTAATCCTGATTGCACACAGGAGGAACTTTATCTGTGTTTGACTGAATCATGGAGTGTTTCAAACAGAGCTGCCAGGCTAGGGGGCTCCCAGAAAATGAGATGTGAGCTGTGANCTTGTGCTCCCTGATCTGCTGCAATTCCAGCAGCTGAGGATGGAGCAGGGCTCCATCACCACCAGTGTGAGCAGCTGTCTCTGCTTTCCTCATCCCAGATTATTTGCAGAACGAGTCCAGAATGGCTGAACTGGTTCAGCTGTTACAGATCAGTCCCTCCACACTGGGTTTAAATGAAGAAAACTAAATAAAAAAAAACCTAAATAAAGCAGTTTTTAAGCCTAGGAAGTCACTTGGTAGTGCACAAAGGCAGCTGTGGTGCCCAGAGCTGTTCTGTCTGAGTCCTCAGTGATGGACACAGCACTGCATGAAGCACCAGGTATGGGCAGGTCTCCTGCCTGTTCCTGTAGATCTGTTCCCATATCCTGTTCCTTTGGTTTTGAGGTACATGGCTGAGGAAAGACACCCTTGTACATTGAATTTTAACAGAAAAGTGAGAAATCCTGAATTTGACTGTAGTTTTGAAACAGTGGTTTGAGCCTCATTGAAAATTTGTGGTTAAATCCTGATTCCTTTTCCACCAACATTATAAGTGGTAATGAGCTACCCTGGTATTAACTATTCTAAAAACACTCCTCTGACTATTCCTGGCTTTTTATGGCTGACTCTTTTAAAAAAAACCAACAAAACCTATTGCTTTTCTAGCACTGCTGAAATCACAGTGCCACGTTCCTGATGTGGGAAGCATATTTCACTTCAATAGGCCTTGACAATTCTGAGGAGTATTACTGCTCAACATNGACCTGAAAAAAAAAAAATTCTTTGTGCAAATGGAATTTGACTTACCAAGACACTGCCACCAGCCTCCCTGGGGAACCTTGTGCTCCCTGATCTGCTGCAATTCCAGCAGCTGAGGATGGAGCAGGGCTCCATCACCACCAGTGTGAGCAGCTGTCTCTGCTTTCCTCATCCCAGATTATTTGCAGAACGAGTCCAGAATGGCTGAACTGGTTCAGCTGTTACAGATCAGTCCCTCCACACTGGGTTTAAATGAAGAAAACTAAATAAAAAAAAACCTAAATAAAGCAGTTTTTAAGCCTAGGAAGTCACTTGGTAGTGCACAAAGGCAGCTGTGGTGCCCAGAGCTGTTCTGTCTGAGTGAGGGGTGATGGACACAGCACTGCATGAGGCACCAGGTATGGGCAGGTCTCCTGCCTGTTCCTGTAGATCTGTTCCCATATCCTGTTCCTTTGGTTTTGAGGTACATGGCTGAGGAAAGACACCCTTGTACATTGAATTTTAACAGAAAAGTGAGAAATCCTGAATTTGACTGTAGTTTTGAAACAGTGGTTTGAGCCTCATTGAAAATTTGTGGTTAAATCCTGATTCCTTTTCCACCAACATTATAAGTGGTAATGAGCTACCCTGGTATTAACTATTCTAAAAACACTCCTCTGACTATTCCTGGCTTTTTATGGCTGACTCTTTTAAAAAAAACCAACAAAACCTATTGCTTTTCTAGCACTGCTGAAATCACAGTGCCACGTTCCTGATGTGGGAAGCATATTTCACTTCAATAGGCCTTGACAATTCTGAGGAGTATTACTGCTCAACATGTTCAGGCCTTTTGTGAAATGTAAAATACAATAAATTACAGCTGTTTGTAGCTGTAAACCTCTCGTTGGAGTGAACTGGTGGGGGAAAATCCACTGGTTTTCCACACTCTGGCTTAATGTGGAGCATGTCCAGCCTCCCTTTTGCTTGTGCTGAGGTCAGGACAGTAATTTCCAATGTACTGCAGTACTTGACTACATAAGGAGCAATTCCTGTCTAATCCAATCCGGGGTGGATCAGTAAATGATAAATTCTGTTCAGCTTGCAAGCATACAGATTTTCATAGTTCATTTGCAGAAGGATCACGCATCTCTGCATTTGAAGACATTCCATTTGTTGAAGTTGGCATCTCTGAGCATTCCTGGTAAAGTGTGCAAGATGAAAAATCCTGTTCTAATGACATATTACCGTGGAGTATTTTATAGGGAGAGAGCTGCAAATCCAGCCGGTGTGGTTGTTGCAGAAACCGCCATTTATTTCCCTGGATATTGCAAAATGTTTGGATTTTATCCTGACTTCTCAAAGCTCAGTGCAGTCACCTGGATGTGTCTGTCCCACCTGTCCATCTGCTTGGTTTTTAGAGCCATGAAAACAGGGTCTGTTCTTGCCAGAGTGGGGGGGATATTTGATTTTTATGAAGTGCTGGAGCAGGTAATAGCCCTTGGTGTGGTCCTGGCTGCTGCAGTTTTCACATCAAAAGCTCATGACTAAAATATCAGCATTCCTGTGATGACGTTTCCTTTGTTTAATGGGGAATTTTCTGTGCCTGCTGCTGCGAGTGTGGTGCAGATTGTTGTGTGGGCAAAGCAGAGTGGGAGGAGAGCTCTCTGCAGCACCCTGGGTTATTTATTTAACATCTCAGCCCAGTGCGTTGGTGTAGGTTGTAAATGACAATAAAAAGCAAAGGCTGTAGATGCATGTTTACTTTGCCAGGGTAATTTATAAAACAGGGTGTAATTGGGAACATTTCTGCCAGGTCACTGCTGGACCACCAGCACCTCTTCACCTCTGTAGTTTGTGTGCTCTAGGAACAGGCTGCTGGACAATTAAATAATAACAGTGACCTTGTTTTCACTTTTTAAAAACAAATGCTCTAAACCAAGAGGGTGAAGAACCATTAGCATCTCCCCTGGCATGGGTGCATTCCTTTCCACTGTTCAGATCAGTAGAAGACCCCAGATTTCCATGGCTTGTAGTCCTTCAGCTGCATCAGTGGAGCATTTCAGTGGGTGTTTTTAGCAGTGTGCTCCTCCTTTGGATAAAGATTTCTGGATGCTGCAGAGCTTGGTGTTTGTGTGTGTGTCAGTGGTGTGTGAAAAGCTGTTTGCACACTGTGCTTTCCACCCCACAGAAAATGTTTTGTTGTTTTAGCCTCAGGATCGGATCATTGATCCTCAAAGAAGGAAGATGTACCTCGATTTGCTTGCCCTAATGTCTCCCTGCTAAAAGTGGTGGAAGTTGGCTGGCTAAATTCATGCTGAAAACTTCAGTTTTGTGTGTTGGGGTGGAATTTCGGTTTTCCTGGACCTGTCTTAGCCCAGGGCTGCATTCACAGCCCCCAGGAGTTGTGTGCCATCACTGCCTGCCTGCAGGGGAAATGCCCTAAAATGGGTTTTTATCCTTCTGGACGAGATGAGGGGCAGCTGCTGATGTGTAACCCTTCCCATCCTTGGGCCTTGACTTGTTTGTTGTCTGCTCTTGGCTAAGCAAGAGTTAGCTTTTGTCCTAGAAGGAGCTAAATTAATATAAACCAGAGTTCTTCCCTTCTTCTCCCCCATTTTTGAGGGGCTGCATTCTCACTCAGCACTGTTCCTCTTATTGGTTGTGCCACATCTTTCCTGGTGTAAAAATCCTGCTGAAATCATAGTGGAAAAAGCAACGAAGGCTTACAGAGGACTGGCAGACAGTTTGTAGAATCAAGTGCAGTCCTTGAAGTGGTTGCATACACAGGGTAGTTTTCCTTTTAGTTGTGGAGCTTAATCTGTTTATAGATCTCGCAGCGTTTCAATTTCTCACTCTAATTTTTGTCGCTGTTTGATTTGGAATCTCACATTTGACTATTTTTGCTGTTGCTGAAGAAAATAAAAATCACTATGGCCCTGGTGAAGAGCAGTGTTTGTGATGCTTTAAAAGCTGTTTTAGGTGGTTTTGAGCATCTCTTTTCCTCGATAACCTTCAAATGTAAGCAGAAGAGGTGTTACATCTAACAGTGCTGTCCTTCTGTGACTGTTGAATGAAGGATAAGTAGAGTTCCATGCCCTCTTCCCCTGGAATAAGAGACTGTGGATTTTGCTTGGCCCTTTTTTTCTGTAGCAGGTTCTTCCCTGCCACAGAACTGTGGTTCACACACTGAAATCCCGAGATTGGAAAGTTGCAGTGTTTCATCAGGTGCACTTGGAAGACTGGAGAGTTGTTCTGCAGATCTGTCCTCCTACAAAACAGCTGAAATGAGGGTGACCTTGATGAGGAAATGCCCCATCCTCTGTAGGAGCACAGCCCTGGGAGCCCCTGGCTGGACAGGGGAGTGGTGTCAGCCCTTGTGCTTGCTGAGCCCTGACCTGGTGTGTGACAGCTCCTGGTGGCATTTGGTGCCTCTCCAGGAGGCACTGAGGTGAAAGAAAGGACTTTCCAAGCTTTTTTTATGCTTTCTCCCACACCTGTCGAGAGGACTGGAGCGTCTCTCTCCTGTTTGTTACTCATTCAATTCCTTGGATGGAACTTAATCATCCCTCTTGTAAGTGCTCAAGGCTTTGACCTTGTCCCTGTCCTGTCCCACAAACACCCCTGACGAGGCCTGTTGTGGGTTGATAGGTTTACTTCCAGGTTTGGTTTCGTGAAGAATCTGACCAGCCCTCAGGTGGTGTGAATGGCTGTAGTGTTTATATTCCTTTCTGAAGCTCTCCTACTTGCTAAAATACCAGTATAAAGCAGCTTCTTCACAGTCAGGCTCCACTTAGAAATGGGAAATAATCTCTGGCTCAGAAGCTTGTTGCTCTGATTTTTTCAGCCTTCTGATGTTTACATTCTTGTACTGGAGTTTCTTACGCTTTGTAACATAAGCAAAGTGAATTGTTTTTGTATTCCTTTCTATGATGGACTTCTGGTTTGACCAGTGGGGTCAGAGAGGTGTCAGCCTCATGGCCCAATCGCTGATCAAACCCCAAAACCTATTTAAACCCTAAACTCAAAATAAACTTCCTTCTTTCTTGTCTCCCCAGCTGACGGTGTGAGTGTGATGTTTTTGTGTCCATCTGGCTCTGAAGCTGGGCTTACTGTGCTATTCCCCAAGCCATGCAAGGGAAACATCAAGGAAAACAAACATGGAACTCATCTCCTCTGCTAAACTATACCTGACTTTTCCTGGACAGATTGTTTTTTTTGGGAGGGGACTTGTTTTTTTTTTTTTTTCTTCTTTCCCTGGTCATAGGGCAGAATGACTCCTGAAGTATTTGTCCCAAGTGTGACTTAACCTGAAGGCTGTTTGCCATCACTTGCTGGGTGTTCTCCAGAGTTAAGAAAGTTGCATAAGCTCCTTATCTGGAGCTAAGCAGCTTAAGGAAGGTGCAAAGCTCCAGCACCTCGTACTTCCTCCTCTTGAGCTGTTTTAACAGAGTCCTCTCTTCCCCCAGCATCTGATCATCCTGATGTTACAGATTCTGATAACCTGCACAGTTTCCTCCTCCTGCCTCTGCGTCACCCTGAAAGAACAAAAAGCTCCCAGACCTTTGCGTGGTTGTGGATACAGAATGAAAACACAACAGTAAATTGTGTGGAACCGATAGAAAACAGTGCTGAGGTTCGGGATTAAATCTGGAGTTTTCTCCAGTCTGTTCTTGTTCTGAGATAGACTCTTCATTAGTTAATGCAGAATAGGGATCAGTTCTGGTCTGGGTTTGAACCCCTTTAATTCCTCACCTGGTACCTGCTGCCTTTTTTGAGAACCTCGGGCATTGTCACATTAGGTGTTTCCATAAAAAAATTACATATATGTATGTCTCAAACTTACAAATCCCTAATGACATCAACATACTTCCCTCTGGTGTCTGAGGATGTTCTCTGTCCAGCAAATAATAGTTTAGAGAGACATTTTTAAGAGAACCAGGCTTGGAATTTTTATTTGAAACATACAACATGTGGAACTAAAAAAATTACTACTTTGTTGTTTTTTTTCTCCATGCAGGTAACCTAGGAAAATCAGGAGAAGGAAAGTAGCCTCCTCTGTCCTGATGCCCCTTAATAACATTGGAACAAAGGCCATCTTCTCCCAGCCCTTGGCTCCCTGCAGCAGGGAGAGAGGAGTCAGCAGTTCCTCTGTACTTTCAGAAAAATTGGAAGTGCATTATTCCCCAGAATAAGCACTGCAGACAGTTAAGTGCCTGTAATTCTAATGCAAATTTCTTTTAATTCTAGATTGGTAAAGATTCACATTTTTCTTTTCCAAAAGGCTCTGCAGCTTGGCCAGTAAGCCTAATTAAAGGTGGTAATGGACATTCCATTTTCAGATTGATTTATTCCTGTGCAAAGTGATTTGAACTGGTTAAATGGCACCTGTGAAAAGGGGCTGAGATACAAGCAGTGATGGCAGCAGAGAGCTGCTGTGGTTTCCTTGCTTTCACTGAAGAAATGTTGATGTTGCACTGATGGAAAAGCCATTCACTGCTTCCTTTTTTAAAGTTTAACTCATAATGAACTTGGAGAGAACCCCAGAGTGGTTTGGGTTGGAAGAGACTTTAAAGGTCATTCCACTCCCTGTCATGGGCAGGGATCTTCACTGTCCCAGGCTGCTCCAAGCCCCAAAATCCAGCCTGGCCTTGGGCACTGCCAGGGATCCAGGGGCAGCCACAGCTGCTCTGGGCACCCTGTGCCAGGGCCTCTCTGCAGATGCAGGAAATTGCAATTCTGGGCAGATTTGTTATTTATTATTTATTTGGTTCCTTGCAAACCCTCCTGAGGGATGCATTATTCTGATAAATTCCGTGAGTTCTCTTTGCATTGTGTGGAGGATTTCTAAAAACACCCAGCCCTTTGTTTCACTGGGATGTGTTTTACATACCTGAGACTTTTCTGGCTAAAAAGGGTTGGTACTTCTAGAAACAAAATCCCAGCAGGGCTCTATCATCAGTTGGCAAAGCTCTGTGGTTGTGTTGCTCCTCTCCACACTGTCCAATATATGGAGATCCAATTAACATTATTGGAAAGTGAAAAAAAGTCTTGAAAGTCTCCTTTAATATTAGGCTTTGAAAAATCCTGCTTCTGATTCACTGTGGTCAGGTGAATTTAATGGTCTACTTAGTCAAAAAAAAACCAAAAAAAAAAAAAACCAAAAAAGCTAAAGGCTCCGAAAGCCTTTGTAGAATTAAAATTCTTTTTTATGAGTTAAAAACACGCATTGCAGGCACAGCTTCAAGTGCTCTTGTGCAAGGTTTTTTTCATAGATGAGTTTATACTTTGTTCTTACATTAATGGCACCACTTCAAGCCAGGCACAATGTGTTCTTAAAGGCTCTGATTTTCACCTTCTCTCTCCTGTACAATGGAGGATGCAGAGGTGCCCCAAATATTTTAGCAGCTGCAGCATCTCTCAGGCCATGTGTAACAGATGTGACTGCTCAAATTTCACATTCAGCTTGGAATAACTTTTCCCTGTGAGGAGGATGAGAACCCATCCAATATCTGCATTGACACACACAAATATCCATTCTTCAGAGAGCATCTTCCCTCCTGATGATGATAACTCCAGAAAAATGAAATGCAGGAGATCTGGAGTTCTCTGGGAACATCTGGAAAGAGTTAAGGGGTGCTGCCCCTAAATCTGAGAGGTTTAGAAAGAAACATTTAGAAGAGAGAAGAAGAGAGGTTTAGGTAGGACTGTGCTTCAGCACGGAAAAATACAGATTCAGTGGTGGGTTGAATTTATGTAGCACATCTCTAGTCTCTGTTTATAAAGGACTCTGGTGTCTTCTGGCCCCTTCCTTCCTTCCCTGGCTCAAAACACAGGACTGCTGTTAAACCACATAAACAGTTTCCACTCTGTGCTTTAAATCAAGGTGCTAGTGGATCTTGCTAAAGGGAATAAAGCAGCTTTGTGTGCCTGGAGCCCACTGCAGAAGGGCTGAGCTCTCTGGTTCAGTGGGTTTATTGGTTTTTAAAGAATTATGAATTTAGTTTGAGGTCATTTCTGGAAAAGCACTTTCTCTTGGTCTGCAGTACACGATTAATGGTGAGAGCAACGCCAAGTGCATTAAGACATGAAGTGAACCTTGGAGATCTGAAAGAAAAACAGCATCTTCTCAGGCCTGGGGCTTGCTGCTGCTTTCCTGTTAGACATGGTGCAAAAGAATTGTTACTCTCTGAAGGAAATTGATATTTGGGAAGTGGAGCTTTTTGGTTGGTTAAGCTCCCAGTGAAGCTTTTCTGGAGTTGTACCTCAGAGTCACTTTGGTGCCATAATTAACCTCACGACAATATTATCATCATGAAAAAAAGCTGCTGAACCTCAATATTTAAGTTTGTGCTTGTTTCTCCATCCCCCTCCATGGGCTCTCTGTGCATCACCCTTCTGCAGATTTGTTTTCCTGCCAGGGCAAAATGCCAGGGCATTTTGTGTCTTGGTACTTTCAGTACAAACCAATTAACCTCTCTCCCCGTCTTCTTTTCCTTCCATGTTTTTCAGACCTTTGTCAGACAGAGATTTCCTAATTTGAATTTAGTTGCGAAGTCAAGAAATTGATTTTTT
The DNA here is from genome assembly GCA_013399915.1 of Illadopsis cleaveri. Lineage (NCBI taxonomy): Eukaryota > Metazoa > Chordata > Aves > Passeriformes > Timaliidae > Illadopsis > Illadopsis cleaveri. The sequence goes on from VXBB01014851.1 coordinate 48,413, forward strand.
CTTTTTAGTTCTTTAGATACTCTTAGGTTCATCCCCACTGAATGTTATCTCGGTGTAGCTCCCTGCTCCTTCCAGGTTTGTTTGGGTTTTTGGTGTTTTTTTTTAAACCAAAGCTGTCAAACTTGGCCAGCAAAGCCAGTGGAGTCGTTATGACATCTAACCTTGTACTGATATTTAAAGAGATCTTGTTAAGTAATTTAAATACTTGTTTGTTTTCTTTTTCTCCCTGAAAGTGAGGCCTCATTACATGGGAAGGATAGAAGAGGTGTTCCACTGTTGTTTGGCTGAAAAATCTGGTTCTTCCTTTACTGCTTTTGGTGGATTGGCATATTTGCACGCATTAATCTTGGGGTGGGCTGCAACATTCATCTTTTAGTGTCAGTGGAACAAAACTCAGGGAATTTAACCTCTAATTTCTGCTTTTTCAAAATTACCATCTTATGCGGAGACCCATTTTCCTGAAGACACAAGGAACAAAGATACACAAATCATAAGAACTCTAATATCAAGATTGTACAAAACTGAGGTGAACTTTCCATCACGGGGGTCTGGGTTCTGGCCTCCTCCAGCAGTGCGTTAATGAAGCAAATGTGTGTCTAAACTAATGCTGGAATTAAGTGGATTAGTGAAGGGGAGCAGGGATGTGGACAGCAAAACACAGAGGAAGTGAGGAGTGGGGAGTGTTTGTTAAAATGAAAATAATCATTGAAAAGAACAGATTCTGTGTTATTAATAATAACCATGAAATGGTTTGATTCTCTTGCTCTCTCACAAATCAGCTACACTCATCCCCTGAACATCTCCAGTGATTTTCTCATGGTCTCCTGTGGGTTTTGTTCTGCCTCCTGGTTGGGTGTTTTTTTCTCTTACAATCTCAGTTTTTGATTAATATCTGTGCTGCTGGTTGGAAATTTGGCTGAAATGCAGTATTCGAGTTCTCAGGCAATGTCTCGTAGTTTTCCTTTGTAAAAAAAAAAGAAAAGAAACTTTTTCATAAAAATGTTTGAGCATTTTGCTCNAGAATAAGAAAAAGCTGGCAAAGCTGTATATGAAACGTAAAATTCACTTTTTTTCCCTTTATTCTTCTTGTTTGCTTCCCTGCTTGAGGCATCTGTCCCATTTTTCTCTCTTGCTTTATTACTGCTTGGGAATTAATTCTTCTTTTGTGAATAAACAGAGATGAAAAATCTCCTTACCTGTTGCGTGTTGGGCTGTAAACAAATGTGATGCTGGAGCATCAATTTTATGTCAGCTTTGGTCTGGGGACTTTCACTGATGTTGGTCAGGAGGAAACAAATGTGTAATATAATAATAATAAAACATCAAATTCACACCATGTGTGGGATCCATTTCGAGGACAATCATCTGCCTTTGTGTCATGTAATACATTTATTTGTTTGAGTTTTTGATGGATTAGGCTCTCTAATGTTAAAAATCCTGAATAAAACCAACTCAGACATCTGCAGGGCAGTGGGGAAGGGCTGTCCTGTCTTGCTCCAAGTAAATTGGCCAGAAAAGTCTGCATTAAAATGCATTATTAAAGAGTTTAAAATCTGCAATCTTGGAGGNTTCTGCCTCCTGGTTGGGTGTTTTTTTCTCTTACAATCTCAGTTTTTGATTAATATCTGTGCTGCTGGTTGGAAATTTGGCTGAAATGCAGTATTCGAGTTCTCAGGCAATGTCTCGTAGTTTTCCTTTGTAAAAAAAAAAGAAAAGAAACTTTTTCATAAAAATATTTGAGCATTTTGCTCCTATTCATAAGAGAGGAAACTCTCTCAGACTGAAGAACTTTTCAAGTGAAACTTCATAGACATCAATGCAGATTAAGCTGCCTTGGTCTCAAATAAGAAGTAGAAGGGGGGAAAAAAAAGTGCTGAAATGGGTTCAGCTCTAACCATTCGGCTGTGACTTGGAGCTTTTCTTTCCTTTCACATCAGTGCTCTGTGCTGCAGGGGATTATTTTCCTGCATGTGACTTGGAGGGAGATAATCACAGCCAGGATAGATTAAGGGTACCTGTGGCCATATCTCCCAAAGCTCAGTTCCTTGCTGAAATTGGTGAATATTTCTATCAAGCTCCTCCATTCCCAGGCTACATATATATATATATATATATATATATAT
>VXBB01014851.1:60849-91750 GCA_013399915.1 Illadopsis cleaveri
TAGCTCAGCTGGAAATTCAAACACTTGTTCGACAGCAATATTAAACCTTTAATTCTAATGTAAAAAAAAAAGAAAAAGATAGTTCATGTGGAAACATCAAATTCAGACAGGTCAGATCTGGCTCCTCAGAATTAGTAGTTGCTTTCTTGACCTTAATATTGCTCTGCAGTTATCTGTGGGCTAGTTCCAGAAGGAATCATTTAGTCTGGGCTGTGTCCTGCCTGTCTCCCCTTCCTCTGAAGAAGGAGGATGCTGCAGAAGTGACATCCAGGAAATACAAAGGCCAGAGTTGTCCTACCACTAAAGAAAACTTACTGTAAAGCTTCTTTAGGGGAAAAAACCCCACAAGTAAAATAATGTCATAGCCAGGTTGGTAGGCCTTGGCACAGGGTTTATCGTCTGGCCAGTGACACAGGTAAAAGTGGCAGTAAATGGGTTCATTGCACCTGGTCCAGAAATCCAAAGAGGAACTAAAAAACTAAAAAAGCCATCAGTGAGCACATCACAGTTAGTACATCCAAAAAAGGATGGGTTGGACGTGGCTCTACTGAAATCAGTTCCTGGTTTGTGCTGTTGCCAGCAGCACAAGCTGCTCCTCCCAGATGTGTTCAGCTGCTGAACTGGGTGTGGTTGCACCTCCTGTACTCCTTTCCTTTAAATCCACTGTATCTCACAAATAAATCAGTGCTGGGTCTTGGTGGGAAGTGGGAGCTGCAAAATCAACTGAGCTGTCAGCTCTGCTCCTGCTGGAGAATAAAACTTCCAGCACCTCATGTACATGAGAAAATGTGAAATATGAATGCACCCTTCTGTTGGGGGATTAAGTCCTGGAAAAAAAGAGGAACATCAAAGGATCTGTCAACTTTGTATTTATTTAAAAGTGGATTAACAAGGAAACCAGTTCTTAAGGACCATCGAGGGATTCAATTTTATGTCTGTTCTTTTAACAGGTTAAACCTTGCCCTCTGGGAGAGTTAAACACACAGTTCCTCTGAGACAGCCAGAATTCCTGAATTCAGGAGGCTGAAGATGCTGCTGCTGCTGTGGGAGCAGCTGTTCCTGGTGTCGTTTGTTGGCTGCCTTGCAGGTAACAATGATCTCGACCTTCTCTTTCAGAGCTGTGTAAAAGTTCCCACATTCAAGATTTCAGCTGCACTGGAGGAGGAGAACCCAGAGGCTTTGAAATGCACAAATGATGTAGAGTTTAGGAACCAAACATGCCATAGACGTGTTAAATAATGCAAAATATTTAAAGTGAGTGAACTAAAAGAACCTTTTGCTACGTAGGGATGTGCTTCCCAAGCAAGCAGAAGATCTTGGAATGCATTAAGGGTGCTGGTGGTAGCAGTGCTGCTGATTGAAGAGCTGCAATGTGTGTTTGTCTTTCCCTGGACATTCCAGAGTTTTGCTGTGGCTGGTTGCTGCAGCTTCTCTCAAAACTCTGCTTTAGGATGGGGTTCATTCCTGAGGAGCAGCACTGTGCTGCTGCTGAGCTGCTGAATTGGGGCAGAGATTTGGCTTTTCTTGCTGTGCCAGCCAGCTCTCAGGGTTGGAGCTGGTACTGCTGTTGAGGTCTCCTCTCTGCTGCCACATCAGAGTCATTTTTCTTCACCTTTTGGAGCTCAGTGCTGGCTCCCAGCAGCACAGGGTTTGCTGTGGTGATCCCTTTGCTCAGCTTGTTCTGCCCCAGCATCTCCAGTGCTGCCAGGTGTGTGAGGGGGAGAGGAGAAGCTGTCCTCAGGGCCTGGCTCTGGTGAATTCTGTGCCCCTGGGCTTTGCCAGGCCTGCCAAGAGCAGGGCAGTGCCCAAATGCCCCCTGTGCATCCTCTCTGGGATGGTCAGCACAGCTCTGGGGAGGAGGGCAGTGCCTGAACTCCGTGGAGCATGTAAGTGGAGTGGTTTATCCTCCAGGTCTGTTGTGGATGGATGAGTTTTGCTATCCAAGAACTCCAGTGCAGGAGGGGATGGAGGGAAATGCTGTGGCTGCCCTGGGCAGTCCCCTGGCTGTGATTTCCTCCTGATCCTGTGCTGTGCCAGCCTCTCCTTCCTCCTGTGCCCAGTGTTTGTGTCCTGGCTGTGCTCAGGGGGGTTGGAGTCCTGCACACAGCTCCAAGGTAGATGAATTTAGCTTTTCATGGAGGCTCAGGAGGCCAGGATTTGTTTTTGGCTTAGTCAGGAACTTCAAAGTAAAGGAAGTGACATTGTTAAACCAGTGTCCATCCTCCCAGTCCTCCTCTGCACCTATTTCAGGTCCCTCCCTGCAGCTGGGTACTTGCCAAATGTCACTTCAGTGGCCCTGGGGAGTTGGTAGATTGGAGGACCAGCAAGAAGTCAAGTAAAAAGCTGCTTTTCCTATTTCCAAAAGGCAGCTGGTGTGGTGGGGCAGGGCTGCTGGGGAGCCTGGAGCACCCATCACAGCTGTAATCCCTGATTTAATGTGGAATTGCTGGCACTGAGGAGGGTGTGTGGAGTCCCAGTCAGCACCTGCAGAGAAACTCTGCAGAAGGGCTCAATCCTTACATGAAAATTTCCTTCTGTTTGGAGCCTGGGCCTGTGTTCCTTGCTAACATTTACCTGTTTGCTTCAGTTGTCTGACTCTTCAGTGGACCTTTGGAGCAGCAGGCTGCTAAAATCCACTTGGAAATCCTGGAGCTGAATTGATTTCAAAACAGATTTTAGTAAGAGCCCGCTGTAAATGTGAAAACAAGTTGTCAGACAGTTTGGAGAATGTTATTTTAACCTCTTATTAAGACAGATCAGCAGGTATTCTGCCTCCCCATAGAAAACCATTTTTCTTTGGCTTTGCCTATAAGCAAAAAGACAGTTCCTGTAAGAGCTGTCTGCAGTTCAGTGTTATGAAATAACATCAGAGCTGCAGAAAAGGAGATGATGCTGATCTTGGCTTATAAACCCTGACATTCTCTGTCTTTGCAGATAATGTATTTCAAACTGGGCCCCTTATTGCAGTGTCCTGTATTGAATTGCTTTTCCTTTATCCCTTGTGAATCTTCATAGTTCATCAAAGAGGGGAATGTGAGAGGATCTAATGAAAAAAAACCAGTGGCCCTTGGGTTTTTGTTTATTGAGGTGTGATTACATCTGTGTGACTGATGATCCCATGGTCTTTTTATCCATTTACCTTGGGGAGCAAAAAGGTGATTACTGAGTATTAAATATATATATTTTTATATATGTGGGGTTTCCAAATGTTTGCTGTGTTAGAAGAAGAATTTCAAAACACACTTTTTAGCATTATTGCGTTTGAATTACTCTGAAGAGCAACTTCAAAGATAAAAATGAGGAAGATATGCAGAACAGCATCAACAAAAAGTGCCAGACTAAGCTGTGGTGAAGTCATGAATTAATTCCAGGTGTAACCTCTGACTCTTGCAGGGCCTTCCCCCCTCCTGAGTGCCCTGATTGCACTTGGTCCTTTGGGGAACTGGGGTAGCAATTCCTGTCTGGAATGTGTGAGGAACAATTTGATGAATTTGTGAACCCCCATCACGCGAGTGTGTAAAACCTTCCCGGCAGCCGCATTTTCTGTTGGCTTTTGGGAATTTTGGCTTAATTTTCCTGCTGCTCTGTTGAGCAGGAGGAGGCTGCTGGGGAGCCCCAAGTGCAGGGCTGGGCACAGGCTCTGCTTTCTTCACTTTCTCACAATACTCTGCTGTTCTCTGCTGCTCCAGCCCACTGCTCTCTCCTCCCCAGAAGGATTTGTCCTTAAAGCATCACCTGAGAATTAACGGGAAAAAAACAACTTTTGAAGGGTGGTTGAAGGGGAAGGAAAGCCGTGAATAAAGAGAGAGTTCAAAGAAATGAGACAAGCAGGACTCTGTGCGTGAATGCATAAAAATTCTTCTCCTTCAGGAGATGAAAGGGCACATTTCAAACATCGTGTCCAGGGTGAGACCTGGAGACGCCACTTGGATTAAAAATCCTAAAATTCTGACTCCTTGCCACCACAAACACTGTATCCTAACACTGTCTTTGCTGCACTTTATTTAAATAGAGAAAGCCAAAAATAATTTTTTTTCCCCTTCAGCCATTGCAAGCTTGGCAAAAAAAACCCAACAAAACAAGACAAAAAACCCAAACAAACAAACCAAAACCAAAAAAACCCCACCAAAAACACAAAGCCACAAACAAAACCCCCATCCAATGCACTGCTGTAATATATAGAAACTATTTGGACATTGAAGCCTGACTCCTGTTCTGTCACTTTATACTAAAATTTGCCAATAGGGAAGTTTTTATTCTAATTCCTTATTCGGCAGTCCATTTGAGTTTAAAACTAGATCATATTCTGTGTATTTCTTTATGTCAATTCAGGTGTTTTTATTGCTTTCATTTTCATTTTTTCATTTTGTTTTCTCAGTCTAATACAGAAATAAACTGTTAAACCCTCAGGCACAGCAATGTCATGTATCAGATTCACAGTTCTCCTCTTTTTTAGTATCAAGTTTAGGAGACTTATGAAATTGGAAAGCATGATTCTTCCTTTATTTTCCAAAGAGCATGAAAGCAAACCTTCTGTGTTCTTACTGCTCTGATGTTGTGATTAAATCATGCCACAAGGAAAGCAGAAATATCCTCTCCAGATTTAGTCTTTGGTGGGGAGTTTCTTTATGGGTAAGAGTCCATTTGTAAGGAAAAAAAAAAACCCAGCATCATTCAATACTCTTGTTCAAATTCAGTTTTCATTAAGGGTTACAGCCTTCAGACAGAGCCAGCCTGGCTTTTGATGCATAATGCTTTTGCATATTAATAGCAATCTCCTTTTTGTGCATTATACATGTCCAGCCATCGTGTTCAAGTGCAGCTATGCCAGTAGTGACTGTCAGAATTGTTTAGCTGGGATGAGCTTGTGCAGCACTACCAGGATTCCTTGCACTGGCAGAGAGTTTGGGTTCAGTTAGTTACAAAATGAGAAACCAGTCTTGAGGGTTCTGCTTTTTTCTGAAGTGTTTGGTGCCCGTTTGGGGAGCAAAAAGGTGATTACTGAGTTCTGCTTTTTTCTGAAGTGTTTGGTGCCCGTTTGGGGAGCAAAAAGGTGATTACTGAGCATTAAAAATATATATATATATGTGTGTGAGTGTATATATGTGTGTATGTATATATATATGTTTGTATATATATATATGGAGTTTCTGCCTGTCTTGTTCGAAATTTCAAAGCACACACTTTAGTGGCTTTATTATGTTTAAATTACTCTGAAGAGCAGCTTCATAGATGAAAAGGAGTAAAATATGCAGAGCAGCATCCACAGTGAAAGGTGCAACACTCATCTGTGAGCTGTGGTGAGGTGATGAGTTAATTCCAGGTGTAACTTCCTACAGCTCCTGGTTCTTGTAGGGCCTTCACCCCTCCTGAGTGCCCTGACTGCACTTTGGGGAGCTGGGGTAGCAGTTCCTGTCTGGGGGTTCAGGATGTGCTAACACCAAATGAAACGGGTGCTGTAAATCTGCAGAGGCTGTGCTGGATTTCCCTTTGCACTGAGCCCTGACAATCCCAAACCTGACTCCACTGTGGTGGACACAGGGGCCAGGCTGGTGTCCGGGCTCAGGAGGGAGGGATTTGTCCTGCTGTGGGTGTGTTTGTGAGCTGGCAGGTGGTGGGAGCTGAGAACAGACCGGGTTTCACTTCTTACTGTGTCCCAGGGTGAATCTTGCCTTCCTCCTGGAGCTCCTTTATTCCTCCTGGAGCTCCTTTATTCCTCCTGGAGCTCCTTTATTCCTCCTGGAGCAGCCTTGGGCACTCCTGGGTGAGGTGACCACATTTAGTCCCTTCACTCGGAATTAGGTGAGGGGAAACAAGAGTCTCCTTCACGAGGATCTGTGTTTTCTGGGCAATTAAATATAAACTTGGACCTGGCTATAAACTGAAGTCCAAAGCCCATGAAAAAGACCTTTGTTGACAGCCCAGCCTTTCTCCAAATTCATGGATTTCCAGGAATCTGTGTTTCTGTGGTGGGCGTGCTCTTACCAGTTAGAATATTTAATTCCATAAGTGCAGAAAATGCTGTTTTATTCAAATTCTTTTTGGAGAGAGACCCTTAATAGCTTTTGAAGAGTCTCCTTGGTTTCTGCTTTATCTTTCAAGCTGGAGAAAGCCTCCTCTTGAAAAGCAGCTCCCTGGTGCTGCAGATACTGTCTAACCTTAAAGCTGGATCCTCACCTTCAGACAATTAATGCTTCATTTCAACAAGACAAATGCTGCCTTTAGCTTCATTAATTAAGCTTACTGCCGATTTGATGACGTTTGAATGGAGAAATTTTGGCTGGTGGCAATTCTGATTTTCACATAAATTACCAAGAAGGAATTTCGGAGCGGTTTATCCTGCAATAAAATTTTGTTACTGCAAATATTACTGAGCATGAAGGCTGTGCATTTGTACTTCTGCAGTTCTCCTGCCTGCTGCAGTTTGAAGTGCAGTACAATAGAGCAAGTCATTCCAATATATTTCCTGTAAAATGTTATGGGCACTTTGAATAGCAATCCCTACTGGAATACTTACTCCAATCCACAAGCTAAATATTGATTTAATAGGAATTGTGGTAAATCCCAGTGCCTTAGGACTTCTGTTTGCTGATTTTTTTTTTTTTAAATATAGATCATTGCTTGATATTTTGTTTATGGCTACTTATTTACTGTGTGACTTCAGCCTTTTTTCCCAGACCCCTTGGAAGAAGTGACTTTTGAAGATTCCCAGCCTTCTGTAATTTCCCTTAGAGTGAAGCCAGCCCACCTGGTGACAAGGACCCGGACAGGAGCCTCTCCACGAGTGTTTTTTGGGTTTTAGTGTGGGCCAACATTGTCAAAGCTTCAGAAAAAATGAGGTCCTAGAAGTAGTTGCAGGACCCTTGGCTTCCATCCCTCCCACTCCCTCACTTGGAAAGCTCAGGACACAGTGGAGTTAAAAAAATCAGATTAAAGAGGCTGTGCCTGACAGTTGAAAAACAGGGAAGGTACACTGGGTTGAAATCTGAAGCTGAATAATTTGGCAGATGTTCAGCAAAACAGCAGAACTGAGAAAAATTCAGTTTGGATTTAAAAAAAGCACTTCAGCAGAAACTGTTCTGATTTTTCTTGTTGTTCTTAATGATGATGTTCAAAATGAATGCTTTAGGGTTTTAATTTTTTGGTGATTTTAAATGTGCGGCTGCCAGTGCCTTGGACAAAAGCTGTGTTTGTGCCATAATTAACCTCTCAGTTTTTTTGTGTAATAACAAATGTGTTAATGGTAGCCTTTAGCTCTCCCAACACAGGATGTACATAGCAGCAGTGAGACTTCAGGGATCAGTGTTTGTCAGGGATTAGAACACAATTTACACACTGTTTTTTCAGTAACAGAATAACACAACGTTGTAAAGTATAAAGCTTAACCTCAGCCATATTTACCAAACGTGTGTGACAACTTAAGCGAATAAAAACTCATTTATATTCTTGTCTGATTAGCACAATCAGAACTTATTGATGCTAAAACGAGCCAAATTTCCATAACTATAAACAGAATATTAAAATACCGTTGGCTGGCAGAGCGTGCTGTTTTTCCCCTCCTTGGATGGAACATGGAGTTACGACTTTCTTGGTGACTTTTTCAGGGTCTTGCAAGAAAATCAAAGGCATTTCAAAGCCAGGCCTTTGGGCAGGGGAGCAGAACTTTCTGTAGGCAAGTGTAGGCCTTGGAATAGAAAGCAGAAGATGACATGTAGGTAAATGTGTTTGTGCTTGGCCGTTCTTTATTTCTCCATTGGGGAATCCTTTATTTGAAGCAGCCACTACAAATATTTGTATATTTCACTCAGTAGATGGGATCAGAAGACCTTAGTGAGGAAGGGGAGGTACAGAGTGACTTTGTGGCGTGATAGAAATGAAGGAATTCCATCCTGAAGCCAAACTGGGTGTTTCCCTGTAAAATGAGAGTGACAGAATGGTTTGGGTTGGTTGAGACCTTAAAGATTATTTAGTTGCACCTCCTGCCACGGGCAGGGACACAGAAACATGGAATAACAGCACGAGGCAAGGAGATTTGAGGAGACCTGGGTTTGAGTGTGATGGCTGAGCTCGTGCAGGTGAGCCAAGTTTCCATTTAAATTGCCAGGAAAAAGCCTAATGACACTTTGGAAGTTTTTGTGTGGTCCCAAGGGTCTGGGTGAAAAGAGTCCCAAAGTTGAGACTTGCCACATTTATCCCAAACACACATTAGGGTTTGTTCCTCTCTCTGAAGTGTCATTTTGTTAAAAAGTACCATGTGAGGAATGAGCATGGCTTTTATTCAGCAGAGACAGCAGTGTGTGTCAGGATCCCGTTTGAAATAATCAGGAAATTTTGCATCTCCAGTGCTGCCACTGCACCCTCGCAGGCTGTGCCCCAGTGAGCTGCACAGTCACACCTTGCGCCTGCTTTGCAAAATAATTTGGTGCCACTCGAGGTGCTCTGCATGCAGCAAGAGGCAAAGGAGTGCAGAGGGAAGTGTGGCATTCCCTTGCCTTTGGCTGTTGTTGTGCAATGAAAATGGTTTAAACCTGAATTAAAAATAGCTCCATTTGCATAGTCAAGGGTAATTAGTGTATATTTTATCTTGATTCCTTGTGTGGCTCTTTATAACTCTGAAAGCAATAAAGAAAATCCTCAGGTAGTTTGATGTTGAGGTTTCTCCTGTAGCTCAGAGGTGGCACATGAAGATCTCACTGCTGGTAAACACCTGAATGGCAAATTTTCATATTGGAGATAATGGGCACAGCTTGGGGAGAGATAAGGTGCAAATAAGAATTCCTCTTCCAAAGCTGTGCTGCATGTCCAGGAAAAGTCTTTAGCTTGATTATTCCAGATTATTTCCAGTCTTTATGTTGCCAGAGATCATCCACTGGTAGAGGCTTTATGAACTGGATGTTTTAAGGTTTCATCCCATTTCTCATTTTTAAGGTTTGCTGTGTGGGGAGATCATATGGCCCTGGATTTATTGAGTCAGGGCAGCTCTGGGGGTGTGGGACGGAAGGAAAAAGACATTTTCCCTGCACTTCTCAAAATGAGAAGAAACATTTATCCCATATCAACAACTCGAAAATAGGACAGATTCATTCCCTGCCAGGATGTTTTGTGCTGGCTGGGCAGCGATTCCAGCAAGCACTGATAAGAGACAGTGTTTTCTGAGATAAGCTGCTGGCAGTAATGGTGCCTTGACTTTTTGGGGAGAGGGGGTGTGTGACAGTTCTTTCTGCCTTCAGAGTTTGTGAGAATTGCCTTTGATTGCAGCTGTAGAAAAACCCTAAATCTGAATCTGCTTGCTAGCCTATGTGAAACTTTATTGTAGACCACAGACTGTAGTTAGAAGTAAGACAATTGCATGGCTGGATCTATGTTTTATACATAATTTTTATATAAAATGTAAAGATTCATCTCCAATTTCCCATCTCCATCCATTGCATTGCTGCAGAGGGGACATATTTCAGCTTTTGCCAGAGTTTGCCTAGTGAGTGACAGCAGTGAGCAACATATTGGAAAATATTACTTCTAATTCATTTTTTAAAGTTTCTTGAATCTGAACATGAAATACTGTATTCTGCAAAGAGATTCTGACGAGAAAATGAAATTACATGAAAGCATAGAGGAAATGAGGGAGAAAAAGCAGTTGTTTCAGATCATAACCTCATTGGTTGGGGTGACAGTTTCAATTCCATCTGAGTTCTCTCCAGTTCTCATCCTTTTTATGTTGGATTAAGTAACAGTTTTTGTCTTCTTATTCCCATAGCAACCTTATCTCTCTTTTTTTTTTTTGATGTAAATCTGCTTGTCTCTTACTATCTTTCAAAGCTTGTGCATGAATAGCTTGTGGAGGGGAGGAGTGTGGCAAGGAGAAAGCAGAGACTTTCTGGCATAGAAAAACAAGGGAAAGAATATTTTGGAGCAAGAAATAGAGAGTTAAAAGATGGTTTTTTCCCTCCCAAAGCTATTTATTCCATCATTTTCCCATGTAGTTTTTTTACCAAGGCTAAAGCTTTAGTGCTGTTTTAGGATGTTGCATGAGCTTAGCTCCTCCAAAAAGTTTAGGCCAACCTACGTGCTCAGCCAAAAATACAGATTTAATGATCTGTAGCGTTGTGGTTTCTATAACCTGGGAAAAGTGCCACCACTCTGAGCAAAGGGAATCTTGCCTTGCCGTGGTTTTGCTGCTTGTGGAACTTGGAATCTCTCAGGAGAAGGTTGAGTTCAGGAGCCCCAGCTTTGTGTCCAGCCCTTCTCCCTGTTGGGAGAATCCTGGTGCTTGAGTGCTCAGAATCCCAGGAATGAGGCTCCAGATCACAGCAGAAATAAAACCTGTTCAGACAAAAGGCTGCACATCCTCAGTCAGGGGCAGCTGCTGATGGTTTCAGGCATTAAATGAAGTCGAAAAATGCAGCTGTTGCTTTGTCTCCCCACATCTTTTTCTCATATTAAATACTTCCCGTGGTTGGACTTGCTTAATATGTGTCTGAAGTGCAAGGAAGAAAATGGACACCAATATGATTTTAGATTTTTAAACTTTATGCCTAAATTCTGCAATTTTTTCAACAGGAGCATTTTGAAATGCTGGCTTCATTTCTGTAAAAAACATTTATAAATAACTAAAAATTCCAGCATTTCCTGCACAGCTCCCCTCACCTGGTAAAGCTCTACAAAATATTTTAATTCTTTCCTGTGTATGCTTGGTCTCTTTGCTTAAGAGAAGTAGTGACATTCCTTAGGAGTTTTGCATTTGCAGGACTGTTCATAAAAACTCTGAAATGTGGATTATTTGGGAGAACAGAGCTTATATTCACTGAAAAATCAAAGCAAGTCCTTGCTAAGGGAAGTGTTTCAGCCCTTGATTTGTTTGTCAGAATTACCCAAATGGGGTCTTGTTAGCCCATTGAACATGCTACTGATAATATTAAGATAATACTTAAAAATGTTTACATTACATTAATACCCCATTAAGGCCCTGATCTAAAGCCCATTGAAGTTAATAGGAACGTTCAGTAGGAATTGGATGCTTTGATCTTTCAACTGTAGTTTTTGCAAGTTAAAAAAAAAATAAAAATAAATAAAAATCAAACGTGAAAATCATTCCAGTCAACAGAAACACGGCTGTGGTGTGTCCTACCCCGCCCTTCATGGCTCATAAAGCTGTTGGATTTGGAACCCCCTCAAACTGAAATAAAGATTTAGAATGTCAATTTGGAATGTGTTTTTACAGCGCCAAGCTGTGGTGTAGGGAAAAAGGATGTTGCTAAAGGCCTTTGATGAGGACTTGAAATAAGGGGAAGCTTGGCTGAGAGAATTTAGTAGATGTAGGGGTTGGTTGGTTTGTTGTTTTTTGTTTTCTTGTGGGGTTTTTTGTTTGGGTTTGGGGGATTTTGTGGGATTTTGTTTGGGTTTTTTTTGTTTGTCTGGGGGTTTTTGTGGTTTTTGGGGTGGGCGTTTGTTGTTTTATGGTGGTTTTGTGGGGTTTTTTTTTGGTTGGGTTATTTTTTTTTAAGATGCAGAGTGCCCTGGCATGGTTTTAGACAGCAATATCTTATTGAAGGTGTTCTTCAAATAACGTAGAGCAGATGTCCTTTTCTTTTGAGGTCATCTGGAAGACGTGTAGAGGGGAATTTACGGATGTGGTTTAGTGAAATTTAGGGACTTGGCAGTGCTGGGGAATGGTGGGACCCGAGGATCCTGGGGGTCTTTCCCAACCCAAATGGTGCTGTCATTCTGTAACAGGCACAGGTGTCTTGTGATGTACAGAACCACTCTGACATTCAGTGAATTTATAAGACATACACAGTAAAGTTTGGCTGAATTAACCCCTGGCTGCAGCCCAATAAATGTGGACAGATTGCAAAAAAACAATTTCAGTGCCTTCACTGGGTATCACCTTACTTCAAATATACTTTTTCAGAGCTCCAGTTTGCTGCCAACCTGTGTATTTTGCTTTCTGATGTTCATTGCAAGGCAAAGCAGGCGTCTCAGAACTGAGGCAGTGGAAGTTGGAGAGCTGCTCCTGTTACACTGCACTGCTTGTGTCTTTATTCTGGTATTGATTATGTATTTATGTCTTGTTTCTCATCCAGTGTGGCACTGAGTAGTTACAGAGAGCACAGGCTGGGGCTTGTGGGGAGTCTCATTTAATAACCAAGGAAATTCTCTGTACTTATGAGAAGAGATGCAGTACCTGATTTTATTTTCCTGTTATTGCCTCTCTCAGCCCTGTGCAGCGAGACATCTTCTCTCTTTTTTTTATGAAACTCTGTTTTTTCAGCCCATGACTTTTTATTAAATTGCAGTTAATGATATATTTGTGAGGATTACATCACCCTGCAAGGAGCAGTTTGGCTTAGGCTGGGGATCAGTCTGCACATGGAACATCTGTCACAGAACCATTCTGCTCGGATCCCAGCAAAAAAGATTTGAGGTCCCCCTGTGTTTTGGGGGTTTTCTCCTTATGTACATGTCTCAATCCATTAAACTCTCCTCAGCAACACTGGGATTGTATTTGTTTCTCTAAACAGAGTAGCAGAACTCAGCTATTTCTCAGGAGTTGTTTTTTTTTTCCCCGCCTGCAGCCTCTGTTGTTGCATTTATTAATCCATGTCGTTGCTTGCTCAGGTGTAATCCCTTGTTCAGCCACATTTATTCATCCACTGGAGGAAGTGCACATTGGTCCATCATGGCATATTAAAGGTTTGCCTCCTCCTGCCACAGCTGTCATCTCTTTGACCCCTCAGTAAACTAACAGTCTTCCACATAATTTTGCTTTCATTCAAGTGTAATGCCATTACTGTGGAGGCAGACAGAATGCAATTCTCTAAAGATCTTGTCTCATTCCCTTCTCTTCCAGGGAGGTTAATGTGCTCAGATGATCCCTGCATTTTCTTCTTGCTCTCTTGCTGCAAGAAGAGCAAAAAAAAAAAAAATAGAGTGTTCCTGGATAATCTGTTTGGACGAGCTTTTGGGGGATGGAGCAGAGTGAGAAGATGAACTCACCAGCTGGGTAGCAGCTCTCTTCACCACTTGTGTTTCAAATGCCTTCATTTGTTCCCTTAGCCCTTCGTATTTCTACAGCTTTTTACAAAAGTGTTACACAGATGTTTTCCTGAAACG
The DNA here is from genome assembly GCA_013399915.1 of Illadopsis cleaveri. Lineage (NCBI taxonomy): Eukaryota > Metazoa > Chordata > Aves > Passeriformes > Timaliidae > Illadopsis > Illadopsis cleaveri. The sequence continues at coordinate 73,960 of VXBB01014851.1, forward strand.
GAAGTAACTGAGTCAAAACCTCTTTACCCAAAACAAGCTGAGCCAGGTTTAAATATTAATGAGGCTGGGAATCGCTTCAGTCTGAAGTTGAAAGCAGTGTTTTGTCCACAGCCATTTGTCACTTACAAGTGGTAAATTCCAGAAAACCCTTCCAGAAAACCCTCAGCCTGCAGGGAATGTCTGCAGTGTCGGTGCTCTGCAGCCTGTGGCCACAGTGATTCCTGATTTTGGGAATGAGACCTGGGAGAGGATGGTCAGCAGTGAGCCTGGGGACATCAATTCCAGCCCCAGCAGGAATCCTGGCCCTGAGTGCAGGTTCCCTGGATGAACCTACTGTCATTGTCACATCTAATGACTTGGAATTGCATTGATTGCCTCTACTGTACACACTGCTGTTCTACCCACTAATTAAGTTAAAAAATCAAATGAGCCAGCGAGTTGTTGGGTGTAGGGGCTGGTTCTGCACTGCCACAGCTTCTCATCTGCTGGCTGAACTCGAGTGTGATTTGCCAGAGGCTTCCCTGGATGTGTGATATGATGCTTTTGGTTTTTAATAATCTGATATTAATAGTGGTGTTTTGCATTTCCTTATCTGTTGTTAACACTCCTTTGCATTCAGCTGGCTTGGAACCTCTGATTTCTTACTACATCTCTAGTCCTGATTTTATTTCAGATTCTTTTCAGAAGAATTTTTATGCTGCTTTGGTTAGTAAAATGTAGCATTTTTCTCCTCAGTATTTGGTAAATTCAGCTCTTATTAACACATGCTGCTCTTACTTACTCTTTCATCTTTTTGTGTATCTCTTTTTTGCTTCCATTTAAAAGTCACTTTAGCATCTATTTTAAGCCAATTGCATCTTATCCATCCCTTATTTTTCTCCAGTCTTTCCTGATGGGGATTCAGTGGAATTACTGTCTTATTTCTTCAAGAAACCTTGTTGCCTCATAATAAATCCTTCTTTAGTGGGGGGAAAAAAAAAAAATCAACTTGTCTTGTGATTGCAGGTCTGAGCTTTGTATCTAAACTTGTGGGACCTTAGTATCCTTCCAGACCATGGTATTTACTGGCTCCAAGGCAAGGGTAGAATTGGCTTCTCACATCCCAGTGTCTGGGGAGGCTGGGAAAGGGCTGCTCGTGAGGCCTTGGAATGCTGAGCTGGAACAGAGACTGGACAGAGCTGGAGAATAAAGTAGAGATTTATTGAAAGGCCTTTGGGATACACCTTGGGCAGGGCGGGAGCCTGACCAGGGCTACACCCAGGCACCACTATGAATAGTCACAAGATGGCTGACCACTCACCAGGTCTCACATTTTTATAAGTTTTGGTCCATTTGCATTTTGGGGTTGAATTGTCCCATTCCAGCTGCAGGCTGTGAGGTCCCATCCTTCTTGTTCCTCCCTTCAGCCACCCTTGTTTGTGCTTTGGGGCCTGAAAGTTGTCCTTGGTGTGCAGCAGGAGAAGGATTTGTTTTGTGTCCCTGCTGTGTGCAGAGAGCTGACTGGCACTTAATATGAGGCTCAGAACTACATCCCTGGGCAGCACAGAATCTGCAAATATGGAAGCTAAAGCTTAAGGCATCACTCTGGTCCCAGCTGAGAGGCAGAGACGTGGGCACAGCGAGGTCCTGGGGTGCCATTGATTTGTCACAGTAGAAGGTGACCGAGTAGGTCAAGGCACTGAGTTCTCACCACAACAGCTTTGTGTGATGAATTGAATTTATTCCAAGTCATGCTTGCAAGGGTCTCATGCTCTTCCTCCAGACACTGCAGATCCCAGTTCAGTCTGAGCCAGGCCAGATGCAATTTTGTCATCTGTTTACTCCTTTGTTTAATTGTGTAACGATTATCGTTCCTGCCTTCATAAAGCAGGACATGGGATTTGTTATCTGCGTGGGGATTACTCTGATTGGGTTTTCAACGTGTCTCTGTTACATCTGGGTCAGAGCAATGATTAATATTGAAAGGGAGGTTTTGTAACCTAGGCTGAAGCTCTAGCACACGTCCTGAAAAGGCTACTGTGATTTTGAGAGAGGCTGTGAGGGGCAGAAGTGGATGTGTGGCAGAGCGAGTGGAATTCGGACTTGATTACAAGAGGTGGAATTTGTCACCCTGCTTGGGCTGATCAACCTGGGCTTGTCACGGGCAGGAGCAGGCTCTGCTGGGATGACAGGGAGTGCTTGCAGTACTTAGACTGGAGAAAAGCTGTGCCAGAGGTTATTCCTGTCTCCCTCTGATGAGAGATCAGGAGGAGCTGTGAGATGTCTGTGCTGCTCTCAGGCTGTCACAGCACGCTTTTACTGCATGACCCTCGTGTTAGCCCCTTCCCTGCTCTGCAGGAACTGACCTGGGGCTGTCATTCTGACTTCAGTTTGTCTGGCTGCAGCCTTTGGGTCTGTGCTGCCTCAGAAATGGCACCAGAATCAAGTGCTTTGACTTTGTGATGGGCAGGGAAGCGGGAACGTCCTGCAAAGAGCCGCTCTGGGCATCTCCTGGAGCTGCTCACCCCACACCAAGGAGCCTTTGCTGCCTGCTGGGAGCTGCTGATGGGAACTACAGGCATGAGAAAGTTGCTTACACAGCTCCAGATCAGTAGAACAGCAACCATGGGCCCAGCTCTGCTTGTTGGAGCAGCCACAGGTGGCCACTGCTCCTCTGGTGTCCCCAAACATCCCACCAGGAGCACGGAGCCAGCGCTCAGAGCCTGCTGCAGCTCAGCCCTGGTGCAGAATAACTTCACACCTTCCACTGAGCACTCAGGCTCTTGAGAACTAATTAAACACACTCAGCAGCACTTAAGAGGTTTGCAGGTAAGGCAGGGAAGTGGCTGCTTTAGTAGCAGGAGGCTCTGGTGTGAACCGTCAGTGAAATCGCGCTGATGGGGCTTTTGGTTTGCTCCTCTGCCACTATTTGTGGTCTTAGCCGAACTTAATTCTGGTGTTTTCTACCTCCAAATAATTGAGTTTGCAGCCTCAATGTGTTCTTTTCATTTTATTAGGGACTAGAGAGCAGTAGGTTTGCACAATACTGAATTAGGTTATGCAGTGGCTTTCTGCTTTTCATTAAGTAATTAATTAACAGCTCGTGCTTGTGCACAGGTTGGAGATGTGACTTCAGTGGGAAACCTCACCGTTTGGCTTTCACCTTCAGCACTGAAGAAATGATTCTGCCACATGGACTCTTCCATGGTCTGTCTCCTAGAGATAAAGTTCTAATTTTCATTTTTGCATTTTTACGTGAACCGGGCAAATTATTATTGTTTTAAACATCTCCGCTGTCCACATCACAGTAACACGGGGTTTCTTTCCATTTTTCTGCCTTATCTGCCACAGAAAATACCTGTTTGCTTGTCAGCTGCAAATGACATCAGGGTAAGAAATGCTTTTTTCTACATTCCCTGAAGTCTGCAAGGAAATCACTCCAGCCCTTCAGCTTTAGCCCCTTTTTGCTGCTGTGAAGGAAGTGAACAAAATCTCTTCTGGTTTGCTTTGATGTGCTCCTGAACATCCATTAAGCTACAACTTGAGTGTTGCTGTAAGGTGCTGGGATAGAAATAGATCATTTTTCTTATCTCTGCTGTCCTTCTGAGCCTGTTAATGTAGTCTAATCCCAGCGAGTAACCCTGGAGATTTATAGTCAGGAATGTTTGCAGCAATTTCCCAGAAACCTGTTCTGTGCTGTGGTGGCATCTTGGTGCTCACTCAGGTCCTGCAGGGCTCGGAGTGGAGTGTGGCTGTGCGTGTCCCTCTGGTCAGCCGCGTTGGGCCGGGCAGCCCGGCCAGCTCTGACACGCCTCAACAGGATCACAGTGTGGGCTCTTGGCTCTGCAGAACCCCGGCTCTCACTGCCATGACCGTGGTTTGATGAAAGAGAGGACTCTGGGAGGCGGGGAACAAAGGTTTATTGGGGAGCACANCTAAACTAAACTAAACTTACAATGAAAGATGTTAAACAAAATCCTGCAACCCCACAGTGGAGCACAGGGAAGAGCACATCATATCCCTGATTCAGAAATGGGAGGTTTGAACTTCACAGGAGCAATTAACGTCAGTGCCAAGTGCTGTATTCAGGATACTGAGTCTGAGGTGCTTTATTTGTCAAACGTGGAAATTCACCCACCTCTTCCTTGAAATCATGACATGAATGGTTAATACAGTGAAATAACTGTTCTTCCTCTGCATGAGCCAGGCAAATGTGCTCTGAAAAGTCTTGCTTTTATTGCTGCCTCTTTTTCATCTTCAGTAACAGAATTAAAAGTTTTAATTTCTCCTAAATTCCTCTGTAAGTATTATTTTTGTTACAGTATGTCTCTATCCTTGCACCTTATCCTCTCTACAGCTTACTTCAAGTGGGTTATTGAATTCAGTTATGTGGGAGAGAAGAGAGAAGAGAAGAGAAGAGAAGAGAAGAGAAGAGAAGAGAAGAGAAGAGAAGAGAAGAGAAGAGAAGAGAAGAGAAGAGAAGATTCTCCAGGTTCCCTTGTATTTCCTTCATTAAAGAGTTGAGGCATAGCATACCTGAGGTTGAGAACCACTAAACAGGAGAATTATTAAAATAAATATAAAAAATAAAAGTCTATTAGTGTTTAACATGTCCAGTTGAAAATACTGAAGAACAGCTGGAACTGGAAATAAACCCCAGCTGATTTTGGAACAGAAAATGGCACGGGGGGTTTTGGCAGGGTAATTAATGGGTTTAGGTTGGGTCTCTTATTGTTGGCACATTATTTCACTGTTGTGGCTGATGGATGGGGGGATGATTTGTTTCACTGCACATACAACAAAATATTTCACATTATTTTGCTCAGCCCAGGTAAGGCCACACATTTGGATGGGAACACAACTGTTTGGAAGGCCTGTGGAGGTTGGGTTTTTCTGCTGACTCCCCGGTGGGTGGTTTGGAGGTGTGGAGAGCAGCTGGGGTGACACATCTGTGGGCAGGACACTTCTCCATCTGCTGGCTCTGTTCTTTGTCACTGTCACATCTGTCCTGGCCCAGGTGGCCCCTGTGAAAGCTGGGATCTGTGCCGGGTGCTCCACACCTTGTGAGGGCAGGACATGACAGATCCTGGTTACCCATATCCCAGGAATCCTTCCTGGTGATGGAATATTTGGTAAAACTTGGGGCAGAATCTGTCCATTTCTCTGCAAACATAAAGGACTGAAGTCAGTGGCAGGAAAAATAAAATAAATCCCACTGTCATCAGCATGTTCCCTGTGTTTTAAAACTGAGCTGTTGTAGGATGGTTTTCATTGATTTATTTATTGAGGAAAGGCTTTTTGGGAACACTGCTGCATATTTCATAAATAAACAAACCTTCAGATAATTAGAGCTAGATCTGGCAGGGCTTTAGCCATCTGTTTAACTATTAAAATGTGAATAGCCTGGTGTTTTTCAGCACTAAACCTGCTTTGTGGTTACGAGGGCTGATGCTCAGTAGAGTGTCAGGATGTTCTTAGGGCTTGTTTTGGGAAAGTGTTAGATGGGGAAAAAAAAAAAAAATCTGTGTTGCATCTGAGAAGTCGACTGTAGGATAATTTCCTTGAGCAAACATCCTTGCCTCCTGAGATATTCCTCAAATTGCTTGAATTGCTTTGTTCAGTGCTGTGTTTGCCTGGAGTTGAGTGGTAATTCCCAGATAATAGGAATTTATGAAAGGCATATTTTTGGAAATACCTATTGGAGCACATTTTTCTTTCAAAACATGCATTTCCCTAGTAACGCTGTTAGGGTTTGCTTTGGGTTTTTTCCAGTTCTTTCAGTTATTTCTTATTTTTTTGCCAGTGCAAAGCATGTTTAAAAAAAATACTCCCTGCTTATCGGATGTTGACTCAACTTTTATGCTATTAATATTCTTTCACTGCCTTTTTTTTTTTTTTTTAATCTCTGCTGTCTCTGGTCCCTTCCTTCAGTTCCACAGAGCCCACAAATCATCTCATTTCTCTGTCCATTTTTCCCCTCATTACTGCAAACTCTTCTACCTCTTCTCATGCTGGCATCTCCTTTCACCACGCTCTGATACATCTGTGCCAATTTATTTTTTTAGCCTTTTAGCTTTTTTTGTGTTTCTGTAACACAGACTCCTGCATTATTCTCCTTTAATTGGTGTAAGAGCATTTAATTTTCTCCTGTTTCGTATTTTCCTGCACCTCAAGTTGATTCGAGGGAAGGGGAAGAGTTTCAAAGATTTGTGAGGGTTTGTTTTTTTTTTTTGCTGCTGTTGGCTGGTTGTTCACTGCACCTGGCTCCAGCAGCCTGTTCATCCCAGCAGGACTCACCTGTGTGAGATATTCAGCATTTCCTGGGTTGGAAACAGCCTGCAGGGCCTGTTCTGCACTGAGCTTTGCTGCATTTTATTGCCAATATTTCTGTGGATGCACCAGCACTTAGGTGGGCTGTGCTGGTGGGGCTGATGTGGGCAGAGATGGGGGCAATATTTCCAAATTCATGAGTTGTCCGAGTAGCATTTTGGGTGTAAAATGAGCCTTGAAGGGTTGGGAGGTTGTTTTGCTTGCCCTGCCATGGAGCTTTCAGGGCATGAAATTCAAGTCCAGCCATGTGGCACAGCAGAAAGTGATTTTTTTAGAGGTTGGTGTGGAATTCTGTGGTTTCCCTGTAGCACCAGCCTGACCAAGCGAAACCCTGGAGCCTCTGAATCTCTCCCCAAATGACAAATCACCCCCACCCTGCCTGCTCTGAGTGATGGTCACTGTTAATATTTTTACTTTCTCTCTCTCTCTGCCCAGCAGAAACTGATTACAGAGATAATTTTTGGTCTCCTCCCTTGCTCCTGCCTCAGTGTGATTCTCCCAGGCTCGATGCAGGCCCTGGGAAGACAGCAGGAGGTTTTTCACTGCCTCACGTGCAGCCCTGCTGTGGTGTTTTTCAAGGCAGTGTCATACATGTTAACCCCCCAGACATCGTGATGGAAATCAATTATGCAAAATGTGCCTTCAGTTTTGGGTGCCTGTCTAAAGAAATACAAAATTCATGACCACAGAAATGCCTTGGTATAGCAGATTTTGGGGTATAGGGTGGTGAGGAAGGAGGTTTGTTGGTGTACACAGGTGAGTTAGGGCCTGGTGGTGAAGTTTGTTGGCTTTTGTTGTTGTTTGTGTTGTTTTTTTCTTTTCTTTTTAAAGAAACAAATTGATGTTAGTCTGTTTTCTCCAGCAGTTCTCATTACCAACATAGCTATTACAACGTGCTGAGGCTGTTATTTGCCCTCAAGAGCTGAGAGAGTGGAATTTCCGATCTTTTTAATAATGTGACTTTTTACCAGGGCAAGTGGGCTGTGAATTAGTGCTTCATTATGGGCTGACATCAAACAGAGTCCTCACTTCAGAATTACCCACTCAAGAAAACAGCTTAGGTTTGGTTGTCTGACTCATTTAGGCCCTTGAACATCCTACCAGTGCAGAATTATACCTAAAGTACATTTAACAAGTTCTGCTCCTTTGAAAAAACAGTGGGTCTGATGCAGCAATACAATAAATATTTTCATGGCTATTAAGGGACAATTATGTTTGTAGAGCTTGAATCCTTGTTCTGCAGTTTCCAAAACGTGGTAGAATTGCTAATAAACAAGTGTTGGCAATAAAGGGCAATTGATACAAGTGTGATGAGATGCTTGGATATTGCTGGAGTTGGAAACCTGAATTCAAAAAAAATCAAACAGTTGGAAAACTGAATTCTGCTCCTCTCACAGTGGATATGTTCTGTGTATTACTTAAAAAAATAAATAGTATTTGGTGTAAGTTCTAGCAGTGCCTGCAAATCTTACAAAGTTCCTGTGTACAGAATGGGTGTCTGGGGGTGAAATATCACACAGGTTTCTTGACAAAATACGACATAACTCAGCCCTGCCACACGGCAGCAGTTGTGTGTGTGGAGCAGCTTTGTCATCAGAAATGCTCTGAATTTTTCATGGCAGGGTTGTTCTGTGCCTTTTCAAAGCGTGGCTGTGGTATTTGATGTGATCCTGCCCCGTTCCTCTGCTTCCCTTCTTGGTTACAGAAACCAGAAGCACCTGGAAATGTGGTCAGTGAGCTCTGCAGTTGAGTTCTGATTTATTCTTTTATAAAAATGTCGCTGTTTTCAGTGTCATTGACCTTACAGAGATGCNGTACTAAAGCAGTGAGGCAAATACATCTATTATTAGCAGGAGAAAGGAGGAGAAAATGCTGTTTCAGGAGTCAGAAAGACTCAGTTGCTAATTTTAAACTGCCTTCTATATGGCAAACTATAAACAGGCAATAAAAGCATTTAATTCGCAAATTACAGTTCTAGCTTGGCTTTTATGTTGGATTTTTTTTTTCCCCTTGTCGTCAGGATTTTTGTAACATTTTTACCAAAATCATCTCAGCAGCAGGATTAGAGCCTTTGCCTGGTAGGGTTAAGTAATTAACTTGTTAATTTTGTCCATGAATAGTTGCATTTCAGATGAAAGGAGATTAGAAGTGAGGTTTAATAAATGCACGGAAGAAGTGAAAAGATTAAGCCAAGAGCAACTAATGAAAGCACTTCAGTCTGGTGACGAGTTTGAGTGAGTTTTAAAAATCTGCTGGTGAGTAAGCCAATCTTTAATCCAGCAGATAAAATGCAGAAATACTTCAGGTGTTTCTGGCCTTTTCTTTCACTGAACAGGGGAAAATTGTCATCCCATGGGTGCTGAAAAGTGAGTCCTGTTGTGACTCACCACTCCTCAGAACCATCTTCTGTCCTGATCTCTGTTCTTTGCTTCCAGTTACGTTTTATCTACTGAGACATTTCAGCAGGAAAAGAGCCTCAGATTTCAGGGATACAGTTCAATCTGTAAAAATAAACAAGCTTTGCCATTATTAGTCCACCTTTTAAGGCATTTTATTTACCCTGAGGACTTAATGTCCCTCCCCAATGAGATCATGTAATAATAGGTTTTGTTAGAAGATACAGCTCTGCTCCCTCGTGTGATTGTGCTTGGGATAGTGGCTTTATTAAAAAAAACAAACAAAAACCTAACAAAGAAGCTCAAGGATATAAACAATCCCTCTTGATATACTTCCAAACATGTCTGGATTTGACCTTCAGTCCTCTGAATCTGCTGCAGCAGCATTTGGAAAATCAGAGCAGCATCGTGTTCAGGAGCAGCCAGTGCTCTCCAAGGTCAGAGATTGGGACTTCACTGTGTGATGCTAATAAAGAATCCTGCTCCTGTTTTGCATGTTGATTTTTCATTATGTTCAAAGCCGTGCCAGACAAGAGAAATACAGAAGTTTGCAGAGAAATGGCATTTTGGCAGCTGTGTGGTGAGTCTGATGGTTGAGCTGGAAGGTGGGATGGAGAGCTCCCTGCTGATTAGTGGAAAATTATTCTTTTATTGGAGCATGGCTCATATTCTCCATTTTTGGATGGATGTGCATTGCTTCTTGTTTCCCCAAAAACTTTTTTCTGTGACAACAGTCTTCACCTGCAATCAGTGATGAATAATTCCAATTTTTACAGCATTGGTGGCTCCTCTCTGGGTACCTCTGGGATGATTGCCTTCCCAATCCTCCAGCATGTCCCACATCCCTTCCCAAGGTGCTCCCAGCCCAATCCACCCTGCCCATAGGATTTGTTGGACAACACAAAGAAAGGAATGTTCTGAGGGCCTGTAGTTGCAATAAATGAACACATAGGCTTAAAAACCCATTTCATTTATGGAAATGGTACTATTTAAGATTTAAGACTTGTGATGGTTGTGATGTAAGAGGGCAGAATGTGGTCTAAATTAATTTTACACGTAAAGTGCTAATTTTGTGGGTGTGATTCATCCTGAAACAGAACAGTGTCTGTGTTCTCTGTCAGCTCCTGATTTTTCTTTCCATTGCTCTGGGGAATGGTGTTGGGGCAGCTGATGAATGGATCATGTTATGGGGGAAAGGCCTGAAATAATAATTTAAGGCTGTGCTGTTTTGATCTCTGAGTGAAATCAGTTTGGCTGGGGTTGTGTGTGACTTCTACATCATGTCCAGCAAGAGGATCTGAGTTTATTCTGAGCAGACCTGCATGGAAATTCACTTGAAAAACTGAGAACAGCCCTTCTGAGAAACATTCCTGTGAACTTCACGTGCACTAACAAAGAATTGTACTACACTCTCCTACTGCAGCATTTTTTAAAGGGAGTATTGAAATTCTAATGGCTCTTATTCAGTGTTCTCACTGTAACAGCTGTTGCTTTGCAGTCATAAAAACCACTATATTTTGGGGAAATAGCTACTGTTGGTCAACTCACTGCTCCTATTATGCTTGGTTGTAAAGACAGCCTTATTTAAAGACTGTGGTAGTTTAGTATCCTATACAAGGTTATAAACAGATTTTTTTTGGTTTTTAAATTGCCTGCTTTTCTGTTATGGAAAAATACATGATTTATTTATGGAAGGGCTTTTGTACTGTGGGACTTTCGATCTTGGTGTGTATTACATGTTGCATTTAGCTTAGTTTAAGGGTATAATGAGGCCCAGCTTTCTTGGGTCTTGACTCACCAGGTGGTGGGAAAGCCAGTCTAAATTTATGATAAAATATTTACATTTATGGAAACTGAAGTGTTTGCTTCCTCCCCAAGAAATGCTGGACAATGCTGTGTGTGATTTTTGGGGCGTCTTGTGCAAGGCCACGAGATGAACTCAGTAATCCTTGTGGATCCCTTTCACCTCAAGGTGTCTTGTGATCCTTACACAGCTTAAAATAATCCCAGAGACCCGAGGCCAGGCAGAACAGAGCACGGGGTCAGCACAGCCAGGTGCAAAGCTCTGACTTAGGGATGCTCCAGGGAATTCTGCTGCAGGAATATGGTCCAGGATGTTCCTTTCTCTTGGGGAAGATTGATATCTGTTTTCTGAAGAGCTGTTATTAATGTTACTTTGCATTGGACACGGGAGCTTAGCAGGGTCTTGATGCCGAGTTCATCGTAGCCTTCATTTCCAAAGAAACAGTGGCTTAAGGACCTGTTTTTAAGCCATTGGCTCCTTTTTGGTTATCAAAGCCAGGCACGAGAACAAAATTAGCCACAGGATCTGTTCAATTATCTCTCTGCAGATTATTCCTTTCAGCCCTAATTCTGTCACCCTCCCTCGTGCCCAGCGTTTCCTTCTGCAAGTGCTGCTCTGACTCTGCCGGGTTTAGTCCCAGTCCAGGAGCTGGGAGGTCAGGATCTCGGGGTGTCACTCTCCTGCCTGTTGGTGTTTCCTGATGCCCTGCTGACTGTTGTTTCCCTGGCAGATGTGGAGAGCTCCAGGACGAAGATGAGGAGCGCGGTGTCGGTGCGGGAGGGCCAGGGGGTCGTGCTGCTCTGCGGGACCCCACCCCGGGCTGGAGGTAAGGGGGGACCCCCGGGACTGGAGGGGCTGGGAAACATCCCTGGGAATGCTAAACAACAGAATTACAGCAAAATATGAGTGCTGAAGTAAATCCAGGGAGAGAGAAACGAAAAACGAGGGAGGAGGGAGGGAGGTATTTAAGAGGATTTACTTTTATCTTGAAATGCCTTTCCGGTTCCTGGTAATTTCTGTGCACTTAATGTGTCTGATTTTTATGGGATTTCCTGTAATTAATGGAGTACCTTCTGGAGTTACATTCTGCCCAATTTCACAATGGCTGAGGCTCCATGAATCCAGTTTTCCCTGTGAGCAGAGAATTGCAGAGAGGAGATGGTTGTCATTAACCGTGCTGGTGTCTGTGTAGCCCTGGTTCCATGCCTGAGGTGTTTTGGTTTTCTGAAATTCTTTTCCCAAAGAATTTTCTGTAAACAAGAGAAATGTTTTTGTAAACTGTACCTTTGTTATTCATTCCTTTCCCTAGGAGGGACTTCTTCTTGCTGTCCCTCTGCTCTGACCAATGTGAGTGAAGAGGTTTGTCTTTGTTTCGCCAATTGAATTGGTCTGTGTAAAACAGTAGAAAAGAAAGACACATCCCAAAAATAAAGGAGTCATTTCAGCCTTCTGAAGTCAGAGTCTGTGTCATTGTAGTGTAAAACAGCATCACCTGTGTTCTTGCAGTCAAGACATTCTGTGGTGGGGTGGGATGATGCTGTGTAATTTAAACCACTGCTGCACTGAGGGGGTGAGAAAAGTGGATATGTGGATTCTTGGTGGACCAAAAGTTGCAAGTACATTTCATCCCTCATTCTTCATCTGCAATCTTTGACTAATTGCTGTTGAGCCTCCAGTAATATCTGAGAGGAACTGGTTTTATTGTTTTTAATTGATACGGAGTGTCGTTATTGAAGGGCTGGGATGTTAAACATTAGATTTGATTGCAAAGACAAGGTAATAGAAGCTAGACATTATATTCAATAATATAGGTGTTGTGGTCTCATAAATTTGGCAGAGTCCAAGCAGACACAGCCATAAAGTGGCAATTTTACAACTGTCTGAGCTTGCAGAATTTTTTCCCCTCTAAACTGATACATACCCTTAAATCATCTTTATAGCCTTACAACAGCTTTGTCTTTCAGCAGCTGAGAAAATGGGTCATTCTCCCAGCTATCTGTAAGAATTAGAATGATGACATTTTCCTTCTAGATGCAGTCCAAAGTCTGGACTGCCCCAGCTGTTGTTACAGCTGTGTCCTGTGTGTGGGTTTGCACCCAGAGGTGATGGCCAAGCTGAAACAACTCTGCCTGACTCTGGCAAGGTTTAAGTTTGAGGTGTGGAACAGGAGGTGATGCCAGACATGCTCATGGTGCTGGGAACAGTGGTTGGGAGGCGTGAGAACTCCTCTTGCAGTCAGCAGATGGGAGATGATTGACACCCCCACACTAATTGTGGCATTCATGAAAAAAACAGAGCTGAGCGCTCCCAGAATTACCAAATGGGGATAGAGACCTGCTACCAGAATTATTTAAAACCCTTGAATTTGTCTGAGAGATGGAGATTAACTGTTAAAGTGTTCAGGAGATGTGGAACAAGGTGGGAAAAAACCCTCCCTGAGATAAAGCCGTAGCAAGGTGACATCAAACACGCAGTTCTGACAGGGGGGGATGCAGGGCAGCAAGTCTGGGATAAAACATCCAGCCAGGAAGCAGAAGTGGTTTGTTAGGAAGAGCAGGGATGGTTTAGGACCAGCTGACCTGGCCTGAGGGATGTTCAACCCTTTCCACATCAGTGAGCTGCTTTTTTTTTTTCTTACTTTGAGTCTGTGTTTATTGTGCTGAGCTATCAAATAATTCCAGACACCGCTAATTCTAAAAACCTTCTCCACCAGCTTGTTTCCTCTCCTCCTGTACCTCCCAAAATACTCTGCCTTTGTTTTCTGGCGTGTTGTGCAGTTTCTGAGAGCTTGCTAAACTTAATTGCACTTATTTCTTGCCTTCTCTGTAAAGAGTTTGCAAGAAGAGACTTGATTAAATAGTGATTATTCCTCCATGTACAGCATCCCAGTTACAATAGAAACCAGTGTTCATCCCCAAAGAAATGCCAGTTCATAGTATGGAAAAAGAAAATTACTTCCCTTCTACAATTTATCGTATTTTTTTCCTTCCTTATCATAGGCACAGATATTTACATAAGTCATATGAAAGTCCCTTTTCAGCAGGGAGGAAATTATTCCTGCAGTTAGCAGTGGTTTTGTCCTTTTGAGTGTGCAGTTCCAGCTCCACTGGGGTGTGGACATCCAGCATTAAACCAACAGTGAAACTCCATTTCCGAGTCACAAACCACTCCAACACTTTCTTTAGAGTTACCACATTTCCCCTTCCTGGAAATTAAATCAAATTCCCTTTTTTAGCAGTCTTGTTTGGGATTTACTGAGTGGAAGATTTGGTAAATGACTGGTTTGAGTGTGAAGAGTTTCCCTCCCCAAATATTTTTCTGATTAAGGCTGATTTTATGTTAAATACTCTATGAGTTGTATCATAATTGAGCAGTGATGTTTGGATAATTAAGATGCGTGGCCATACTTCTTAGTCTTGGAATTCTGTTTCAGGGAACCTGCTAAAATACCCTTTTTTACCACCAAAAATTACTCACATACTCAAAATAACATCAAAAAATGGATTTATGTAGCTCTCCTGCTACTTTTCCAGTTGTTAACAACCTTTAAGTTGCACTGAAATCTTTACAGCTCTTTTGACTTTTTACTGTGTTGCTGTATTGTCTTTAATGGTTTTAAAGGGCTGTCAATCCAACAAACATCTCAATATCCCAAACTTAATGCTGGGCGCAGTTAATGTGCAGCTGGTTAAAAAACATTCATGTGATGCTAATTTTTGCCCCTTCTGCCAAGAATGGGAAAAGCTAGACATATGGAGATCTAAAAATGATTTTTCCCTGCTATTGATTCTGTTCCAGAATTGGTATCTAACGAGTGACAAAGCCCTCAGTAAAGCAAATCTGAGTTTCTGCAGGGTTTTACCTCCTGTTACTGCTCTACTGTATTGTGATTATTGTGTGGCTTTTCTTCAGCTGTTACTTCTGTTTCTGTAGATTGTGGTTTATATTTGTTTAGTGCAGTCAGTTTTCCTCGTGTGACATTGATTTTGGATTTTTGAGGTATTTTTTCTGCTTTTCGGGAGAGGAGGAGGAAACAATGATGATTTTTAATGGTAGAAGTGAGGATTTGCTTGATGGTTATTTGAACATTTCAGCAAATTTTAGTTTGCCTGGAAAAACTAAAATTAGTTTTGCATTAGTTTTACATTGGTGTACTTCCTGCTGCATTATTCCCATGGGGAATGTGACCATAATCCAGGAGAACTTAAATAAATAACAAGAATTTTGTGGAGAATTTTTTTTTCCAAGCTGTTGCTTGGAAATTGCAGAGGGAATTCTGCTTTCTTCCTAATTAGCCTTGTGTGCTCTGTGTTCCTGTTTCGTGCAGTGTGGCAGGGATGTTCCTCCATGGGTAAAGCAGCAAGGATTTGTCCTCCCTCTTCATGCAACTCCCTGATAAATGTAGATTTAATCCATAAATGAGGCTGGATGTGAAGGACAGGGATCAGTTCAGCTCACAGCATATTGTGGCAGAGTTGTGACATGTTGGTAGGAAATAATATTAGATCATGGAAAAATAGATCCCAATTTATTGCTCAGTGTTTGCTGTGACAAATCCTTCACTGAATAATGTCATGTCTGCTCCAAACGAGTGTTTAGACTTGCAAATTTTTTGTTCGTGTCTCTTGTGTTGCCATTTGGAGACCTGCAAGTTCCAGCAGGGCTCTGCTTCATGAATAACATGGCATGGAAAGAGTCTCAGATGCCAGAAATATTTGGATGCTCTGGTTGCTTCTCTTCTGCAACTCCTGAATAGCAACGTGCTGTTTTTCAGGGAACTGTAAGTTGCATTAATTTTATTTATTTGGCTTTGGAAACATTTCGTACCTTCAAAGCAAAGTCAGACAGGTGGAAGTGCAGAATATGATTTCTTTCCTACTGCACATCAGTGTTTTGTGGAAAGGTTTGGGTTGGAAGAGACCTGAAATGATCTGATTCCACTTCCCACTGTCCCAGACTGCTCCAAGCCCAATGTCCAACCTGGCCTTGGGCACTGCCAGGGATCCAGGGGCAGCCACAGCTGCTCTGGGCATTCCATCCCAGCCCCTCCCCACCCTCCCAGGGAAGGATTCCTTCCCAATATCCCATCTAAACTCCCCTTTCACCAGCCTGGGTTTGCCCCTTTGCTTCCTGCTTTCATTGCAGGTTGTGGCTGACACACGTCTGGGCATCAGCCATAAATCACACTTGCAGAGCTTCTTGCACAAAATATATTTTAAGGAGAAGTGGTGCCTTGAATATTGTAAAAGCATTGGCCTTAAAAATGGCTCCACAGTGTTCCTGTGCTGTTTCAATCTGCCAAGGAAGAATGGCATTTTTTATTTAAAAACATATTTTTCAATAGTCCTGCTGGTGTCATCATCATCATCTGCACAAATTTCAGCTGACAGTTTGAAATCAAATGGTACCTGAGAGACACTTCTGTTTGTCCATATGAGGGGGAATAATGCATGTTCACAGCTGGATCTTCCAATGATTTCTACCTGCCAGAGCATTATTTTCATCACCAGCACCAAACCAATGCTGCACTTTGTCAAATTCAGTCATTCTGAAGCACTTTATTCTTTTGATAAACCTGTGTTCCAGGCTGAAATTAATATATCTTATTTATATATTTGTGCCCCATTCTCACCAGCCGCTTTCTAGTGTGTGTTTTTAAGGTGACACAGAGGTGGGTAAGTGACCTAAGAAGCTTTTTAGCAGTTTCTTACCCCAGAATCTTACAGAACTCTTTTAATTCCACGTTCCATTGTGGGAAGAATGGGGAGGTGGAAAGAAAAAGGGAGGAGTAGATTAGGAAAAACAATTCAGATTGAACCTTTTCGGTTACCCAGTCCCAGGTATCTCAGTTATGCCTTGGGGACAAGAGTAGAAAACTGGAGGCAATAACTGCATTTGGCTCTCCAGCAAGTTTATTTTTATCCCTAAATTGTGACTGTGGAGTATTTGTCCTCCAGCTCTTTATCATCCTCTCTGCTAAAATATTTGGGTTTTTCTTTGGGAACAGGGTTATTGATTAGGAAGGGGCAGGAGGGAGGTGCCTGCAGTCCCAGCTGATCCCAGCACTCGGAACAAGAGTGCTGAAAGGAATTTTGCTTTTCACAAGGGTTTTATCAAGTACCTTCTCCTAAAAGAGTGCAAGAGTACCAAATGAAAGTGTCACTAATTACTGCTTCCACATATAAATATCAGTGCTTTACTTTGAAAGTTGACTCCTGTGTATTTCCATTAGTTTCCTTTGGTTTATGCCCCTAATATTTAACATTCACGAGAAATCAGATTTATTTTAGTTCGGCAATAAACTAAACTATTGCCTTTTTATCCTGGAAATTATTATAGGCAGGAAGCAATTTAAAATACTTCCAGCTATTGAAAAAAAAGCACAACAGAGTTCTGGAAATGCTCTCAGCAATTAAATGTAAAGTTCTAGGGAGGTGATTAAGAGAACAATTTGTCACTTGAAATGGATATGGCTAATGGGGATGTATTTACATATTGCTTCCTCAAGCACTTTCTGACTTTTCTGCCTGCTTCCAGAGTGGGAGCAGTGTGCTGAGAGCCAGGGCTCTTGGAATGACACAGCGAGTCTGGAACAATTAGTGCAGAAAAGTGATAAAGAGAAACCAATCCGTCTCCTGTGCAGCTCCAGGGGAAGGGAAATGGGGTTTTTTATTCAGCACTGGAACCCAAGTGCAGCAGAGCTGTTCTGTCAGGCTCTCATTAACATCTGGGCTTCCCTGGGAGCACGCAGGGATGTTTTAACCTGGCAGCTGAGGAGCAGTTTGGGATGAAAAAACCATGTTCAGGCTGAAAGCTGCTCCTGGCTAATGGTGCCTGTCCAGCAGGCAGAGCCACGTGCTGAGCCCTGCTCCAGGGAATGTGCTCTCTGGAATTGGGCTCACCAGGAGCTGGTGTTAATAAAGAAATCAGCTGCCAGTCTGGAACATCTGTTTCCCAAGGATGAGCTGAGAAGTGTTGATGCTTTAATTACAGTGCTGAGCGTTGCTTGTGACGCTGCTTTGGTCGATTCAGAAAAGCTCCAGGAATTATTAAATGTAGGGAACAAGAGACCTTTAGTGGCTGTTTGACATCCCTGTGGCACCTGAGTACAGGTGACCTCTTGGCCAGTTCTGTGGCTGTGCTCTAGGCTGGGGGACAGCAGGAAAAAAAGTACAGTTTAGTATTTTTGAATAATTACATCTGTTTTTACATTGAACTAAAGGTCATTCCAAAATTAAAAAAAAAAACAAAAACAAAAAACAAAAAAAAAAAACCCAAAAAA
>VXBB01014851.1:91806-120209 GCA_013399915.1 Illadopsis cleaveri
AAAAAAAAACAAAACAAAAAACAAAACAAAAAAAAAAAACAAACAAAAAAAAACCAAAACAAAACAAAAAAAACCCCAAAAAACAAAACAAACAAGTGGACTCTTACCCTGTTTCATTTAAAAATGAAAATCAGGTTTTAGCCTGAAGTAGGAACCTTGCAACTTCAGCTGAAACATTTCAATATTCTCATTAAATGAGTGGATTGGAATTGCAAGGTGTTGTATGTGTGGTGTCTCAATGCTCTCATTGTTCTGGGCTGCTCCATGCACAGAAGTTGCACGCCTGATTACCTGCACAGCAGGCTGAAAATTGATCTGGTATATTTTAGCTATCAAATAACTCACCTTCTATGCCAAAACAATTAATGTTATACATTAGTTTCAAATCAGAGTGCTGCCATTATACTCTGGAATGAAACTAATTTCTGGGGATACGTTCTTCATTTTTGTAGCTGGCCTTGCATTCTCATCACACAGTTTAGGTTACCTTTTGTATAAACAAAAAAATTCAGCCAAAAGAGTTCCTCTGCAGAGTTTAGGTGAAATTTCAGAGGTTGGGAAAACTCTGCAGCTGTTTGAGGCAGATCTCAGTCTCATGTCACTCCTGGAGACCACAATTTAAGCCCTGCTATGGAGGTTTTGTAATTGTCATTATTTTTATACAGTGAACATGAACTAAAAGTAAACGACCAACCCAGGTTGTTCTCTGAAGTGTGACTGCAGCTAAAGACTTTTTCATTATCAGGGACAGAATTATTTGAATGCCAACAGCCCAGGATCCCCCTTGGAAATGCACTCTGAGCGTTGCTTTGGTTTGTTTTTCCCAGCTGGACACACCTAGGCTAGTTTTTAATTACTGGGCATTGAATGTGTGCAAGAACAGCCCCTAAACCCTTGAAATTGTGCACAGTTTATCTCAGATAATGTTCTAAACTGTTTTTTTCATTGCCAAAATGCTGCCATTTCTGACGGTGGCACCTCGTGGCATTTTAAGCTCCAGTTTACACAAATGTGATGGGGGCACATAAACACCTTGTCCTACGCCTCCAGTGCAGGAGGTTTTTTATTTGGAAAGCAACCTTTAACGTTTGCCAGGAGAAACGAGGGTGATGTCACTTGTTTTATGGCACAGAGAGAGAATCACCAAGAGCAGCTGCTGGTGGGGAGCATGGGGTGCTCAAGGTGGTGAACTGAGTGCAGGAAAATTGACCCAAGTGAGGAAAAGAAAAGTGTTAAGGAGAAGTTTGAAGTAATAGACATAAAATAAAACAAATTATAGCCCTGGGAGCACTCACATTCCAGAATCCCAATCCCACAGCAGTGTAATCCAAGGATTTTCTTGCAGGGAGGTGAGGGCAGTTTGCACCCAAGAGCGTTCTCTGGGCCCTTAATGCACTTTTACCTCATTAATTCATTTCCTGATGTAAGTAATTTGTTTGCACTGTCCCAGGGGTTCCTGTGCAGACAGCCAGAGTACAGCAGGGCTGATAAATGGACATTTTTGTGGGTGCTTGTCCCCCAAAACTCAACCTGAGTGCTCACTGTAAGCTGTGGTGGGGAGCATGGGGTGCTCAAGGTGGTGAACTGAGTTCTTTCCTGATTTAAGTCATTTGTTTGCACTGTCCCAGGGGTTCCTGTGCAGACAGCCAGGATACAGCAGGGCTGATAAATGGACATTTTTGTGGGTGCTTGTCCCCCAAAACTCAACCTGAGTGCTCACTGTAAGCTCTGGGAGCTCCTCCCTCCTCAGTGAGTGATGCTCACCCACAAACAAGAGACTTCGCTCCCTTTGCTGCCATTTCATCACACTTCGAGCTGAAATTGGGCCCAATGATGAACTAATTGCTTTCTGCCTTAATTAGGGAGTATGTTATTATCCTCTCAAAATCAGCGTTGCTTTTCCATTATTTTTAACCTGAGGTAGATCATTCAAAAATAGCTGTTTGCTGCAGATTTCCATCTTTTTAATTGCAGTTTCTGTCATTGCAAAATTCTGTCTGATTGCTTTCTTGGAAACAGTTTTCCAGGAGCCGTCCTGTGGGATAGGCAGAGAGCCACTTGGGCACACAGAATTCCAGGATATTTCAGCTTCTCCTTGTGTGTCTGCTACAGAATATTGTAAAATCAGAAATTCCTGCATGAAATAATTGAGATTTGGGTATCAATGATTGACATGAAACTTCTTTATGTTTCGGTGGTTGGTTTTTTCTGGTTTTTTGGAGGGTTTTTTTAGATTTTTTGGGGTTTTTTTAGCCTTGAAGTATTATTCAGTCAGCTCCATGCTCCCCAAAATCAAGAATTTTCGTTTCTTACCAGCTTTATTTCTGGAAACACCCGCTTGGCTAATTCAAATCCCGTCAGTTTGGAACATTTTAAATCTGTTTCAGAAGAACATTGTTCACATCTCTCACTCCTGGCTATTTTAGAAGTCTCAGTCAGGGGTGAGTAATGAGGCTGGCAGGTAAATATTGAGCAGGTGTAAAGCAGTGATGTCCCAGAAGACAAGAAGCAAGAGCTGACATTATTTATGCAAATAGTGGATAAATGAACTTTATGAATTGTCCTTCTCCTTTTGATCATAGGTGTGTGTGCCTTTTTTTCCCCCTAAACTTCTGCTTTTCCAACTTCCTGAATTTAATTAATTACAGTTTGGGATTTCCACCACTTCTATTGTCACTTAAATTCTGTTTACAAGAGGTAAAATCACCCTGGTTCTGTAAATGATCTCCCAGTGAAGTCTTTCAGTCTCACTTAGAGGGAATGTGTAATTTCTTTAAATTCTGTATTTCTGTAATTCTTTAAGCATAAATTAAAGCCTTATTTTCAAAAAGATGTGCATAAACTTAAGGCTTGGCTTTGAACATAGTTAAAAACCAATAAATGTGTGGGGTTTACCCCATTATGTTCCTCTAGCAACAGTAATTTGGGGTTTTTTAAGGTTAATAAATAGCAGGAAATGACCCTGCTAAACCTCAAAGGCCGTGGTGATTTAATTGTTGAATTTCATAAAGAATTCAGGTTTAAAAATGACAGGTAATTTTATAAGCATTTTTTAATTGAGCACTTAGGTGCACAAAAAGGAACAGTGTGAACATGCTGAGTGTGTTGGAGACTGCACAGTAAATAATAATCAAATAATGCAAAGTAAAGAGAAGCCGCCAACCCAAGATGTAGTAAACAAATAAAAATTGAGTAATAACTGTAATTTCCAATACCTTATCCATGTATGGTCACCAAATAAGGAAAAAAATGCATTGGAAAGCAAAGGCTTAGAACTCAGAGGAAGCCCAGGAGAGACATATTACTTCCATTTATAACAGAAAATCAACTGAAAACTTGTAATTGACAGAAAGGGAGTGAGTTTGTGTCCCTGGAGGTGCCCTGAGATCAGCAACAGGCAAATGGTGTAAACATAATAAATCACACACAAGTTGTTTAATATGATTTTTTTTTCTGGGTTTTTTTAATTTTTTTTTTTTTATTTTGTAAAATAAGAATACAATTTTTTCAAGGACAATAAATATAACATGAGGTGGTGGTGGTGGGGCACAGGGATAGAAATACCCCAGCCTTTTTCAAAAGAGTTAACGAAAATATGTGTTGAATGGGGAATTAGGTTTCCAGGAGTGTTTTTTCATAGGTTGAAGGACCCAATTAAACTGGAATCCACTTTGCATGGCTGCCATAATCCCAGTGACTGATTTCAGCGGGTTTGCTCTTGGCTTAACCCAATATCACAGGAATGAAATGAAGCTGCTTCTTTTCCTGGTGCATCTCCAGATCTCTCCACTCCCTCCCATTACTCTGGACATCTTTTTTTTCTTTTTATTTTCTCCTCTTTTGAGGAGAAATAATATATAATATTATTTTTGGCAAGGAAACACAGGTGGTTCACCAAATACCATAACCAGTCAAGCCTGGTGTCGCCCACTGCTGCCTTGTGGGTGTCTGAGCTTGATGTAGAGCTGAAAATGGGATTTTTGGTCCCTGATGTGGAGTCACTCAGCCTCGTGATCAGTCTCCACCCAGCTGTTCTGTAGAAAGAGTTCTCCTCTATTTTCTGCCTCCCCCTTTCAAGAAAACCACCCATTCCTTGCTCCCTAAGGCCATGCACTCCCCTCCAAACTCCTCAGGTGTATTCTCTTTTTTCTTTTTTTCTTTTTTTTTTTTTTGGAAATAATTTAATGCTTCCCACTGCACTCATTCCCCCGTTGTTTCCTGGCAATTCCTTGCTGCTTTCCTTTCCATAAATGAATTGCACCTCTGGAGTTCTGGAGGAGGGAATTGTGCTGAGATCCAGTGTTGCTCCTGAGGAGATGCTGCAGGTCCACAGGGGTGATGGTCTTGCAGGTCTTTCCCTCCTTATGGTGCTGGTTTTGACCATGAATATTTCTAAATGTGACAAAAGTTTAACTCCTGAGCCTGTCAATGGTTGGCACACGCTGCTGCTGCAAAATTATCGTAATGGGAGAGGTTTAAATATTGATAGAAGAAAATGAAATGCAGTTTAATGATCAGCCGTTCCATTTGATGCCTTTTTTTGCATTAGGCAGCCCATAAATATCTTAATAATTTCATTTATTGAGTGGGGTTTTTTTTCACCTGCACAGTCTTACTTTGTGTTGAATTGTCCTGTTGGCTTTGGCAGCCTGGGGAGGTGTTGAGGGTTCAGGTTTGTGTCACCTTTTCATTCCATGATGCCCCCAGATTTGTGCACCTTCAAATTAAACCTGTGCAGGAAGGGCTGCTCTCCATTTCGTGGGGGCAGTGCCAAGGCTGCAGACACAGCAACACGAGGAGAGGTCAATCAAGCTGTAATCATTGCTAATTAGCATTTCCAGAAGCTGTAATCTCTGTATAAGTGGCACGTGGGTGAAAAAATTATTCCTTGCCTGGAACGCCATTAAAAATTTATTTTCCTTTGGTCCTGTAGGAAATGAATGAGACAAACACGTGGCCTCACACAGGAAGGGGCTTTTGCCAATTAAAACTGGGGACAGAAAGCTCAGAATGATGCTCAGAAAACAGAACAAATTCATTGGATTTTTTGCCAAAACTCTTAGTTTATCTTTTGAGGTGTGGGGTTGTTATTTTTTCCTTTCAGATAATCATAATGAATGGTAGAGAAGGCTACTTTGCCACATCATACAGAAATGTTTTTAATGGAGTTTTTATGGATTTTTGTATGAAAAAAAAAGAGTTCTGCTGTGTGATGAGCCCCACTGGGAATTGAGGCTTCTTCTGACATTCTTATCACGTGGATACTCCTGTCCTGTCTCTACCTGCTGAGCATCTGGCTGAGGAGTTAAGTAGCTGCTGAATGAATAATCTTTCCGTTTTAGCAAAGTTTGCTCTCATTTTTGCTGTCTGCTCCTATTTCCTTGCATATTAAATTAAAAAAAAAAAAAAGAGAGAAGGAGATTTAAACAAACCCCCTAACATCGTGGATTTCTTCTGCCTTTTTTTTTTTTTTCCTTCTGCTGGAGGAGATGGGGATAAAAATCAGAGGTGGGGGATTTGCTAGTTTCTGGATACTAGTTGCTAGTACATTTTAAAATGTGTACTAGTGCTTTTTCAAATGTGTTTTTCTCAGTCACTGGCTGTGTTTGTTACACAGTAAAGCGCTGTAAATAATGGAAATTATTTAAAATAAATAATTTACTGTAAGGTGATGCTGTTCTACACCACAATGACACAAAGACTGACTTCAGAAGGCTGAAATGACTCCTTTATTTTTGGGATGTGTCTCCCTTTTATACTATTCTACACAGACCAGTTCGATTGGTGACACAAAGACAAAGCTCTTCACTCACATTGGTCAGAGCAGACGGACATCAAGAAGAAGTCTCTCCCAGGGAAAAGAATGTAAACAAATTTGCACTTACAAAAACATTTCTCTTGTTTACAGAAAACTCCTTGGGAAAAGAATTTCAGAAAACCAAAACATCTCAGGCACGAACAGGGGCTACAATAAGGCTGTCAAATACAGTAATAAAATAGGGAAAAAAAGAAAAAAAAAAAAAGTGGAAAAAATCCAATCAAACATCTTTGCCTGTGTTGTTTTTTTTTCCCCACCCAGACGTGTCCTTTGCCTGGATCTTCAACGAGTACCCGTCGTTCGTGCAGGAGGACAGCCGGCGCTTCGTGTCCCAGGAGACGGGACACCTGTACATAGCCAAGGTGGAGCCCTCGGACGTGGGCAACTACAGCTGTGTGGTGACCACCAAGGCCACCAAGAGCCCCGTGCTGGGCTCCCCCACGCCCCTGGTGCTGCGCACGGAAGGTACGGCCTCACCACTGCTGCCTTCAGTTTTATCTTTCCTGTATTTCAGGTTCTGTGCTGCCCAGGGGTGCAGCTCTGAGCTCACAGTCAGTGTCACTCAGCTCTGCACACAGCAGGGACACAAAACAAATCCTTTTCCTGCTGCACACCAAGGACAACTTTCAGCCCCAAAAGCACACACAAGGGTGGCTGAAGGGAGGAACAAGAAGGATGGGACCTCACAGCCTGGAGCTGGAATTGGACAATTCAACCCCAAGGTGCAAATGGACCAAAACTTATCAAAGTGTCAGACCTGGTGACCGTTCGTCCATTTTGGAACCATTTTGGGTCCATTTTGTGACCACTTTGGGTCCACCTTGGGTGTAGCCCTGGCCAGGCTCTGCCTTGTCCTGCCCAAGGTGGATCCTGGAGGCCTTTCAATAAATCTCTACTTTATTCTCCAGCTCTGTCCAGTCTGTGTTCCAGCTCAGCCTTCCCAAAGAATCACCACAATGAGGGAATCGCCAGGAAAATCCAGCATGATTCCCAGCATCCCTTAGAGTTTTTGGCTCTTGCACCATGCTTTTGATGAGGACTTGAAATAAGGGGAAGCTTGGCTGNCTTCGTGTCCCAGGAGACGGGACACCTGTACATAGCCAAGGTGGAGCCCTCGGACGTGGGCAACTACAGCTGTGTGGTGACCACCAAGGCCACCAAGAGCCCCGTGCTGGGCTCCCCCACGCCCCTGGTGCTGCGCACGGACGGTACGGCCTCACCACTGCTGCCTTCAGTTTTATNTGTGGCTGAGAGAATTTGGTTTCATCATTTAGTAGATGTAGGGTTTGGTTTGGGGATTTTTTTGTTTTGGTTTTTTTTTGGTTTTTTTTGAGATGTAGAGTGCCCTGGCATGGTTTTAGACAACATTATCTTATTGAAGGTGTTCAATAATGTAGAGCAGATGTCCTTTTCTTTTGAGGTACTTGGAAGATGTTTAGAGGGGGATTTAGGGATGTGGTGTAGTGGGACTTGGCAGAGCTGGGGAGTGGTTGGACCCGAGGATCTTGGAGGTCTTTGCCAACCTAAATGATTGTGTTATAAATTCTCACTTGCTGTCCCAACACTGGTTACTTTCTGCAGAGATAATCCCTGTTACACCCTAACTCTGTCCCTGATCTCACTGTGCTTCCCTTTAGAAGCGGATTGGCAGAGAAATAAACTTGATTTTGAATTGCAAAAGAGAGAGAAAGAAAACCCTTTAAAAATCACCTTGGAAAGCTGACCTTCTCCATTGTCTCCCACAGGTGTGATGGGAGAATACGAGCCCAAAATAGAAGTGCAGTTCCCTGAGACGCTGGCTGCAGCCAAAGGCTCCACTGTGAGGCTGGAGTGCTTTGCATTAGGAAAGTAAGTTTTCATTTTCACTGAGAATTGAAGCACCTAAGGGTTCACCTGCACAAGAGGTGTGGGGCTCTGGCACTTGTTCTGGTGTTCTTGTTCTTCTTGTTCTTCTCCTGCCTTGAAATCAGAGGGTTAAGACTCTTGGAGTGTATTTGGATTTTGTGCAGAATTAAGATGTTTATGTTTGCAGCACTTTTACATTTGATTTCAAGTTAACTTGAGGAGATTCAGTGTGATGCTGCATATGGCCTTTGAACTAAGTCTCTTTTCCCTGTGCAAGGAAATGGTGCTGAGGTCTGTGGGAATGTTGTCTAAATTTTCCCCTTAAATGTACTTGATGCTTTCATAATATTGTTCTTTCTTTGTAGCCAAAATAAAGATTGAAATGCATTTCTCCTCTGAATGATGCTTCACTCACAGCTGATCACTCTTCTCTTTCACAGATGATCTGAGAATGCATTTGTGTTTCTGTGGATGTATTTACTCACCAGTGTGGGGTTTGTTTGCAGGCAGCTTTGTCAGGTGTGCCCTTATCAGATTGATAACTTGATCACACACTGTTGCTTTGGCTCCCCGGCGAGGGGAGGGAAAGTTTGCAAATCAGAGAATTAAATAAAGGCTGCTGGAGGATGGAAATTCCAAAATACTTGCCTGGATTCTTCCTCCATGGAAGCCACTGGTAAATCCCACCCATCCTCAGGGGAGGCCAGTGCTGTTTGACAAGAAATTTTGCAATTATTGGGCATTCCTGACAAATTTGGTACCACGAATGCAGCGTAGGAATCAGCAGTGAATGCAAATCAGGTGCCAGAGTGTCTGACCATCTGTCATGTACAGTGTGGTTGCTGCTTTTAACACAGCCTGTAAGTCACTGCTGAATTTAGTTTGCTTTTAGTGTCTCATTATGACAATCAAGGACTTCAAGCAAAACTGTTTAAAATCTCATTACTCTCTCTTTAGCCCTGTGCCTCAGATTAACTGGAGAAGAACTGACGGGCTGCCATTTCCAAGCAAAATAAAGCTGAGGAAATCCAATGGCATGATTGAAATCCCTAATTTCCAGCAGGAGGACGCAGGGCTCTATGAATGTATTACTGAAAACTCCAGAGGCAAAAACATTGCCAGAGGACGTCTCACTTACTATGGTAGGAAATCTCTGTTCTGCCTCTCCCCCACCCTTCTTTACTCATGAAACACTCCCACCCTTCCAGTGCCCTGGAATTTTCACTTTCTGCACTTCCATCAGGCATTTGGGCTTAGAAACCCGTGGCATTTTAAGTGCTCCCACAAAATGAGAACTTCTGCAGCAGTTTCTTGCTAAGATCTCTAAGAAATGGCTTGAAAGCTCACAAGGATTGCTGAGAGTGAAGCAGGGTGTGCTTGTGCTTGGCTTTTTTCTGTGATGGAAAGACCTTTTTTTTAAAAAAAAACATTTCTTCTTGGTCCATTGGTGAAACCTTCAATTTTCAGTCAATTGGATTTATTTGGGGGATCATTTAGGCCTCTCGTTTATGGGAAGTACAAATTTTGTCTTGCTTTGTGAAAAGATTACTGGTGGATATTCTCAATCCTGTGCTTTCAAAACAGCCAATTTTATTTTAAAATGAGTAAATAAATGGGAGGATATAATCCAGTATAGGAAATGAAATAATATGAAGTTTATAGCTGGAGAAAAGGCAATCTCTTGTGCTTTTAAGGCTATAGAATGAAATGAGTATCAGCAAAGCACACTGGTGGTGGTGTAAAGCAAGAGTGATTTGCAACAAAGTGGTAATTGACAATTTTTGTTAAAGCCAGATCTCAGCAAATATAATTTTCTTTACTTCAATGGCAATTTAAACAGTGCTTCTGACTCTGCCTTGGAATGTTTCCCTCATGGAGGAATATTTGAGCAAAGAGATGGGTTTTTAGTTGGATAAAGGCACAGAGCACAGCTCCTCTGCAACTGGGAGCAAGTTCTTTACTGCCTCTCCGTGGGGAGCTGCTGGTTGGTAGAACACAGATTTTGGTCCATGAAGATTTTAGTTGAAGGCACAATGGATTTTATAAGGAGGAAGGAAAAGAGATTTCTCTCCCTGCCAGCTTCCAAATTAATCTTTACACTGAGTGAACACCCCATTGTTGGGAATGTTCAAGGTCAGGTTGGACAGGGGACTTGAGGCAACCCAAATTTTCCATGCACTGATTGTAATTATGATTTTTTGAGAAATCCTGTGATTAACAGAGGGCAACAAATCCAAGCTGCTTCACCTGCCAGTGTCCTCTGCCGTTCCAAACTTGGCACCGTGCGTTTAATTTTATTAAGTGATCTTATTTGCTGCTTGAAAGTTCCAGAGTTGTGGTTTGTACATTGTTTTGGGTCAGCATTCCTATGGTGGTGTTAAATCAGGGCAGTTGTGACATACATCAGTGTAAATTGCTTATGAAATAAAGTAGATTTGTTCATCAGTCCTTGTAATTCCAGCAGTGGCCATTTCTGGGGTACCTGCCCTGATTCCTTGGGAAGGCTGAGCTGGAACACAGACTGGGCAGAGCTGGAGAATAAAGTAGAGATTTATTAAAAGGCCTCCAGGATCCACCTTGGGCAGGACAAGAGCCTGGCCAGGGCTACACCCAAGGGGGACCCAAAATGGTCACAAAATGGACAAACGGTCACCAGGTCTCACACTTTGATAAGTTTTGGTCCATTTGCATCTTGGGGTTGAATTGTCCAGTTCCAGCTGCAGGCTGTGAGGTCCCATCCTTCTTGTTCCTCCCTTCAGCCACCCTTGTTTGTGCTTTGGGGCCTGAAAGTTGTCCTTGGTGTGCAGCAGGAGAAGGATTTGTTTTGTGTCCCTGCTGTGTGCAGAGCTGAGTGACACTGACTGTGAGCTCAGAGCTGCACCCCTGGGCAGCACAGAACCTGAAATACAGGAAAGATAAAACTGAAGGCATCAGCCCTGCTGCCCAAATTCTTTGCTCATTAAAAGGCCACAGAGCTGAAATAAAGGATGTTGCTAATGAACAAAAGCAACCCAGCTGCAGTCCTGGAACAATTGAATCAGAGTGAACGTTTTCACTGCAAATCTAGACAGGGATTTGAACCCTCAGATGGAGTTCATATTCCAGTAGGAATGACTGCCCGTGTTAAGAGTCATCCCTGATGTGAATGTTTATCTTAAAAAGAATAATGAGGGCTGTAATGGCAGTAATGGCACTCCAACTGTTTCATTTCATTTGTTCTGCTTCATGGAACCCATTCTGCAGAATTAAATAGATTTAAGTAATCTTTCTTATTTGGGTACTTGCTTTGTTGTTGCAGTTAGAATTCCAACAAGCCTGGATTCAGGATAAGAGCATTTAACTATTTTTGATAATTCAAAGTTTTGTAACTAAAGATAATATCTTCTGATGGATTGCCACCTCATCTGGTGCCAAAGCCCAGAAATCTGTCTGGTGAAGAAATCTAACCACATCCCACTCAGCCTTCCAGTAAAAGATCATTATTTAAGGAAGTTTTTCTAAAAGCAGATGAGGATTTGGGGGAAATTAATGCAATAAACTGAAGACATAGATTAAAAAATTACCCATCTGCCAGAAAGTACCAATGTTGTCAAAAATCCACAAATCTGGTGTTTTTAGGGAATGGTGGCTGCTGTTCAAACAACTTTACTGGTAGCAGTTTAAGGCGTGTCTGCTTATCAAACATAGAAAAATACAAGCATTACAAAAGTACAAATGTCTTTTGATTTCAATAGTGACAGCATTGATTTTCCTCTTTGCAAAACAAAGCATGTGCCTGCCTGACCCAAAAAAAAAAACCAGTATGAGAAGGATTGGGGTTAGCATTTTGCAAGTTGTCATAGTGAAATAATGTGAAAAAGAAATCTTTAGGATGAAAAAGTATTGATAAAAATCTTTCATGTACCGGAAAAATAGTTTTTTTCTTTCTTTGCAAACTTTAAGGATTCTTTGTAAATGTAACATAAAACTGGCTCTAAACAAAAGCTTGAAACATTCATTGCTCTGCTATGAAGTGAAACACTCCTATTCAGATTTGTTTCATGAGCTGAAACAGAAAGTTTAAAATCTGGAAATCAGGTTTTCCAGTGCGTAAATAGTTTGGTTTAAAACCTTATTTTTCATCCAGTATTGAATTACAGCCTTGAAGTCACAAAGCCCTTGAACACAGGCTCAACCTTACTCCTGTCCATAGTCAGTTTCTCAAGAATTCCTATAAATCTGTCACCTGTAACTCTCCTGAAAAATCTCCTGAAAATTTCTCCTGAAAATCCTGAAAAACAATGACATGAGTCTGTTTTATTATCATTATGGTTTGTTTTAAATATAGCTCTCAACCCATAGTTGGCGTTGATAATTAAAATAGATATTCTAAACCAGATAGTCTGGGTTCATTACAATACTCACAGACTATTAATCTTCCTTTTTTTCTCCTGAAGGATTTTATCAAGAAAAGCCTGACATCAAATGTTCAGGTTTTTTGTCCTTTTTACAGTTCCAACATTTGTTAAATGCCAGTTTTCTACTCAGGGGAGTGCAGATTGTGCTAAAAATAGGACAAGATTACCCAACTTTGATTGAATGTAGAAGCTGAATATATAAATAATTTGCTTTCCCTTTATTAGCATGTTCACTTGTCGCTTTTAACTTCCCATAAAGAGATAACAGGGGAAAAAAAAAGAATCCACGGCGATGTTTCATGGCAGAGAAAAATGAGAGGAGATGAAACAATTACATTTTTGTGTTTTAGGATGCAATTAAACATGAAGCGCGGTAAAGATACATAAAGCAATTAATTTAAAGTATAATTGAAGAAAATACATTCTTAATTAGCCCATGCTGATATACCAGAAGTCCTGCTTGGCAGTACCAAGGTAAAATGTTTGACAGGGAGAAAGAAATTCTGCTTTTCTCCTTTTGCTCTGCAGTTCTGGGCCGTGATAACAAAGGCAAAATCTCCCAGGAATAAGTAGAATCTACATCATTTTTTAGTGTATTAAAAAATACTAGTATACTTTGTTGAATTTTGGGGTTTTTTGGATTTTATTTTTTGGTTTGTGTGTTCTGGGTTTTTTGAGGGGGAGTTTTTTGGGTTTTTTTTTAATAATCTACCAGCAAAATTAAACTGAAACTGTGTTATTTGTGTATGTGGATGAATATCTGTGTTTAAAGGTTTTATCTGACAGCTTCACTCTGTCCTGTGCATGGAGATGTCTTCAAAACATCAACAACAAAGCTGCAAATAGCTAAAAAATATCAATGCGTTGCTGAGTTGGATCAACCTTGAGTTTAATTGTTAATGCTGCCTAATAATATGATTTTCTTGCTGTCCAGACAAACAGTTTGTCTTCTTTTGCACACTAAAGTTTTTCCCAGTGATTTGGAATTACCTGTTGCTTGAGGGTGTTGTTATTTTTGAATGGGAGCCCAAAAATGGATATTTTTCAGGGATCTGTCAGCTGCTTCTCTAGGCCCTGCTGTTTTAGCAGAACAAAAGTGATTCGTGCTTGAAGTCCCTTGGAGTCTGGAGATGAAATGAGGGTTCATCCCTGCTGCAGGCATCAGTGTGAGTGTCAGAGCCTGGCTTTGAGACAGGCTGCCTGGAAAAACTGCTGGGTGCACTTTTGGGCTGGGTTTTTCCTCCCTGTTTGCTTCACAGCTGCGTCCTCTTGTGCCCTGGGAAGTTCTTTCTGCTCTGATTTCAAACACACCCCGAAGGTGTTTGAGAGATTTCCAGCCCAGGTTTCCTGGTGGAAATGTCAGAGTGTAAGAAGGCAACATCTTGTGTGAATCCCTGTTCTGGAGGAGTTTCCCAGAGGCTTTGGCTCCCAGCAGAGCACAGAACTCCCTGGAAGAGTCATGGCCCTGAAATTCTGCCCTCCCTTCACTCTGTTCCCTTGGCCTAGAGAATTAAAAACAGATTTTCATTGGATTCTCTCACTCTGAAGGAAATAATACGTAAAAATGCATGTTTTGATGCATTGTGCTTGGTTAGCCTGCAAATAATCTACAAATCCCAGCTCATCCTCTGAAAAGTGTCACTTCTTCAGCCATTGCTTCACTGCAGTTGGTCTCCCTTCACATCAACCCCCAGAACACCACGAAGGATTTTGTAAAATGTGGAAAATTTTGTAAAATCTGGCTTCTTCCTTCCCTTTGGGCCTACAGGGAAGGCCTGGAGTGTAATGAAGCAACAGTTGTTTCCTGCAGGCCTAACTGCCTGGAAGAGAAGGGTCATCGTAACCACCAAAAAAAAAAAAAGAAAAAAAAAGAGAGAGAGAGAGGCCTCTCACTGGGATACTTTTTATGAAGTTACACACTTGTTCTCTCCTTGCCTCTGGGACCACGAGCGCTGCAAGGAATATTTTAGGCTAAAACAACTGAAGCAAAATCCAGGCTGGTGCTTTTTCCAAGTGACTGGCCATGGAGCTGACGGCTAACCTGCTTTGGAAAATCACTTACCTACAAGCATTTCGTCCTGGGGGAGCTCCAGATGAATCTTTCATGAAGATTGCACAGCAAGTTCCAAAGAATTCTTAATATTATCCCAAAATATGGGTTCCTGTCACAGTCTCAAACCCTGCACTGTGAACTCCTTTAAAATTAACTTCCAACCTCTCAGCTTACAGGACAATGTTTTTTTTTTTTATTATTCTCAGCAAGGATGTGCTGCCTGCTTGCCTATTCCTTGCTTTAAGAAGAAGTGACTCCTTCCTCTCTCCTCAGGAAGATCCAGGTTTCACAATAACTCTGCAGCAGTTCCAGGTGAAAATGAGGCTTTGTTACCAAGCCTTCCCTTCAGGAGCACAGATGTGACAGTGAGGGTGGGATCAGATATTTTGGGCAGTAAAATTTGCCTGGCAGTGACTAAACCTTGAGAGGAATAAAGCTGTTAATGGTGTCCTCAGGCAGAGCCCAACAAAAAGGGGAGTGCTGGGCTTGGCAAGTCCTGCTCCTGTTTTGAGAGGGTGCCCAAGCATCAGAGCAGTATCAGAGTTACTGATACCTGACTCCCTTTCTGCACCTGAAGCACCTTTATCCTGACCAGGAGTGAGAGTATTCCCAGCTGGAATTACCCCTGTAGAGTTGCCTTTTCAATTCTCAGCTGGTTGGTTGAGTTGTTCTCTTTCAAAGACTGATTGAAAGTGGTGCTTTTCTTCCTCCTCGACTCCTCCATCAGTAATTGGAAGAGAAAAAGAGCCTTCCTCCTGGAAATCACTGAAGTCTTCATCAGAATTCTTTTGTGGATGGAAAAGCACCGGGAATTTCTCACCCTGTTCCTTGGGAAGCTGTTCTGTGCATTTCTGCTTTATTGTATCTTGTGGGAGTTTGGGAAACCCTCCTATGGAGACTGCCTGACACAGAGTCCTAAAATAAGATTAACTAGACAATGTTTGGGGTTTTTTTATTGGTAGAATTGAATCCAAGATCTTTGGACGTGAAAAGAGATTATATTTAACCCACTTTCAAGTGGAGATAGGCAGCAGATGTTAAATATTCCACGTGTATGGATCCATCAGTAATTCAAGCACTGCTGAATGTTGCATAAATATTTAGGTGTGCAAAGTGCAGGGAGCTCATTACCTGGAGCCCTGAGCTTTCATTCCCTTGGCACGTGTGGGGCAAGTGACAATGTGAGATGAAGCAGTGGCTGAACTCAGGTGTTGTAACATGAACTTTGAAGATGTAACCCCAGTTAATACCAGTGAAACTGTCCATCCATGTGACACAAAGATCAGGTGGTCCTGTCTTTTGCAGCTGGCCTTGATAAAGAGGGTGCAAAAAGGAAATTATCCCCAAATCAGTGAAAGGTGTTAATCCTCATGGGGGATGTGGGGGGAAAAAAAGTAATATTCAGAGGGTTTCACTGCCAGCAAATATTGGTTGAATTCCAGTATTTCTTAGTAGTTAAAACCTCAGTGAATGCATTTTAGGAAGTTCTTCCTTAAGAAGTTGACCCTAAATATGGATACATAAATCACAAATAGATCAGTAATCATTATCATAAAAGCCTGGTGCTGTACATGGTCATGTTGAGGTCTTCTCACTGCATTGCAGAACCTGGGATTGAGAGGAAATTTCCATGCTGGGAAACAAGGAATCTTTTAAAATGAAATTAGTGCCAGCCTTCATCCAGACCTGGCTTGGCTGGTGCTGTGCCCGTGGCAGTGGAAAGGTTCAGCTCTCAGCTGTGCCCACGGGCAAATCATTAATTACCCTGGCCTGAGTTAATTGTGGCTGGAACTCCATTGTAGTGGGAAGTTCAGTGGGAATTAATCTGACCTTCTGTGCTTCCTAAACTCATGTATCTAATAATGTTTTCTTACATCACCAGGGACTTGTTTTCTCCCAGTTGTTTTCATATGAGGGTGGTATGAGATTTTCCTGAGTTACTGGCTTAAGCAAATTGACTCTGGAAAATTCTTTGCCCATAGCTAAGAGTTAGCAGCCAAGTTTCATCCTGCTCTTTCATCTGTTCTTTCCATAGGCAGTGTCCAGAATTTATCTTTTCTTGGAGAAATGGCATAGGCTGAGATTATGAACTTCCTGGTAATTTAAATAAATTCAAAGAAAATTCACAAATCACCTATGAAACAGTGTTGAACTGATGTGTGAAATAGCACTAAAGGAATAAAAATAAATTACTGTTGTCTTTTATGTCTTCGTGTTTATTTGCCAAGTGAACCTTCTCCTTCCTGAGAAATCTGTTACAGATGTTTTAAATATCTTCACAGTTTTAACTGTATTTTGGGTAATTCTGAAGGATGTATGGTATTATTGCATCAAATTCTGGCTTAAAACCCAGTGATTTTTATGGACTTTATTCTACTGGTTTGCGTTACCCAAATTCTGTGCCAAGACTTCTGCTTTCAAAAACAATCTCATATATCCATGTTTTCATCCAGTTAAGTGCTGCCTTGCATTAGAAAACAATTTAAATGGTGTTTAGCACTAAGGCTGGCATACCATTATTTTTTTTTTTAGGACTTAAAGGATTCTCTTCAGCATTAATTTGATGATTTGGCCACATCACTTATTTAATTTCAGTCTCGCCATTAATGTCTTTCTCTTACATTTGCCTCGATTGCAAAATGGTGTTGTTTAATCATTAGTGATTTTAATATTGGTTTCACTAGTCCAGCTTTAGTGATCTGCACTCTCAATTTTCTTCTGGTTTAGTGCTCATAATAAAAATGTGTAAGAGGAATAATAAGTTATTTGTTTTATCAGGGGGCTGCAAGCAGGAGCAATGGGAAGCTCTGTCGGTACAGATAGGTCTGTGCAGGAAATTGATGAGTTCTGTGCCCATTAACCCTTTGATTCTGCTCTGGAGCAATAACCTGGGAGAATCTTTGTTGTGTATTTTATCTGCAGCAAAGCCTCACTGGATCCAGACCATAAAGGATGTGGAAGTTGCTGTGGAGGACACCTTATACTGGGACTGCAGAGCGAGTGGGAAGCCCAAACCATCCTACAGGTGGCTGAAGAATGGAGAGCAGCTGGCAATAGAGGTAACATTCTGTTTGGGAAAAGTGGTGCTGTGTGAAATTAACAATATCCATGCAAACAGGAGAATCCAAAAGTTCCTGGTGTTAATCAAGAGAAATTTTTGATGCCGGGTTTGTGTTTTTTTGAGAGCATCCTGGTGAAGCCTCAAAAGCTGCAAAGACAGATTATGTTGTACAAAAATATTCCAGCTAAAAGCAGATTCAAAAACCATAGAACCACAGAAAGAAACATGTAAGGAATGACTGGAGAAGGAAGTTTAATAATGTTCTAAATAAAGAACTATAAGTAAAGGATGGAGAACTTGAATTATTTTACTATATTTGCAGCTGGCATTTCATTAAAGGTAATAGAAAAATATTTTCCAGCTTCTTGACAAAACTCCTGAAGATTCATGGATTTACCACTACTTGTTGCAAAGAATGGAATACAAACAGCAACATAACATAGATATTGGCTTTAATGCAGTTATCATAGTAAATTAATTGGAAGTATTGCATTTGGTGACAGGGAAAAGAGGTTGAACTTGGCAGGTGAAAGGTCAGAAATGCAGAACAGGATGGGATACCCCTTATTTCTTGATTTTAAATCTCACTGCTTCGTTGGAAAACAGCCCTGTCCAGGTTGTCAGGAATAGGAACTTTTGCCCTTGGCCAGTCCTTGTGCTCAGCACTGGCTTTTGGGGAAGAAAGGGATTGCTCAGGTGAATTCACTGGATGGTTCTGAAAAATGAGCAGAGCACTGGAAAGTATTTCTTCCATCCGTGCTGGCTGAAAGGAATGGTGGTGTTTTGTGGACAGGTTAAATGAGGGAGCACAAAATCTTCCCCTGGGTGATTTAAGAGCGTTGTTGCTGTGTCATACAGAGTCACTGAGGTAATGGGCTTTTTTCACCTCAGGAAGTACAAAAATACCTTGGAACCGCTCAGTCTCCCCATTTCTCCAGTTTGGAGTGTCGCTGTCCTGCCTTTTGGCATGGTGTCAGGGCAGAAGTGTGACTTCTCTGGGAATAGTGAAGGAACTCCTGGAGAACCAGGCCTGAGGAGACACCAGGGGAGTTCTCTGTGTGCAGTGATCAGGTGTCTTCTGCTCCTTGACTGCAGTAATCCCTCCTGCTGGGGTTCCAGGGAATTCCTCCTTCACAAACATCTCTTGGGGCTATTCCACTCAGCTTGCCTCTGCTCCATGAGCAAATCTTTTCTAAGAGCAGCAGCTTGGGATGCTGCAGAGGAGACCAAGACATGGAGACTCAGGATTTTTCCTCTTGGGGGTTGTTTCCTGTCTGTCTGGATGAGCCCCTCACACTCAGCTGGGACAGGACCTGGCAGGGAAGGAGCTGAGCTGTCCTGGAGTCTCCCTGTCCTTGGGCCAGCTGCCCTTGGCACAAGGCAGGGAGGGAGTGATTGCACTGGGCCTCCTAGGCCAGATCCAGATCCAAAAACAGCCCTTAGAAAACACTTTTGGGCAGGTAGTTTGGGGTTTTGTCCCTTACTGTGTCTCTGGTTTTCCCCAAAGCTGTTGCTCCTTTGGTTTTGTCTTTCCCTCTGGTTCCTTTTCTCACCGGTTCTGCCACTCTGATTAGTCACTTGCTGCTGTCATTGAGCTTTCCAAGAATAAGCAAGGTGAGAAGACCCAGTTCCTTGCTGGCTCCAAGGCACTTCAGTTTGTGTCTTTTGGTTTAATGGCTGATGGAATTTTTCCTGCACAGTGTTAGAGAGAGCTCATTAGCAAGTGGCACATGTGAAAGCTCTAAATAGTGTGAAATGCCAGTGCCATCTGCACAGTTTGGGTTCTCTGCTCTGTCTGAGGGGGCTGCTAGGGTTCTGTCTGTATTTCTGGAGAAGTAAAAGGGCATTTGAGATTGCAACTGGGCAAGTTTGAAGAATTACTTCATACACTGCATTGATCTCCATATCTGATCACCATTGCTGTACCACAATGCAGTCATGTCATTTCTTTTAGAACTGTTTTCATGATTGTGCTTTTGCATTTACCCTATTCATTGTATTTATGCTGTCCTGTTTCTGTTCCTTACTTATTTTAAATTTTCCACAGGAAATATGTCATCAATAAAGATATTTTTCTTAATATTCAGGGAAGGATCCAAATTGAAAATGGTGCACTTACAATATCAAATCTAAATCTGACAGATTCTGGCAGATACCAGTGCATAGCTGAAAATAAACATGGTGTCATCTCTTCGAGTGCAGAGCTCAGGGTTGTAGGTAAGATGTTCCTTTTTTCACTAAAACACAAACCTCATTATCCCTCTGCACACCCCCTCAGATTTAACTCACTCAGCTGCTGTCACTGAAATAAAACATTTTTTTGTCAACCTGATGTCTTTATCTGCAGAGCTGAGGAGTTGAGTCATCTGCTGCCAGAGGATTTACAGGCCAATCATTCATTTAAAGCAGAACAGGATAAATTATTCACGAGGAGAAGAGCAGGGATGGGGTTTGGGTTTGGGCAGGAGGATTAAAACCTGGTGTGGTGTGGAGGTGGTGCTGGCTCCATCAGCTGCTCTCACCTCTGTGTGGGGCTCATGACACCATGGGGTTAAAACCCTCCGTGTGCAGCCCTTCTGGAGCCAGGGACAGCAGTGACAATCAGCCATCCACCCGACCTGCCTGTGCTTGGGGCTGAAACTGTGCCAGCTGTTTGTTTGGGGACTGACACGCTCACACTTGTGCAATTTCTCCCTCCAGCACAGTCCTGACTAAGCTGTACCAGTGCTGTGTTTTGGGGGCTCAGGTTGTTTCCTTTGTGGTGTTGATTAGCACACTCTGGTTCAGCCTTGCTCCCCTCAAACACTGAATTTCCTTTCCAAGTTCAGTGTTACTGCAGGGAGAGGCCACGAGCCCTTTCCAAAGTGTTAGTTCATGAAAACTTCACTCAGAGCGAGCTGCACTGTCATTTCCTGTCATCTGACGTGCACTGGCACATGAAACTGAGAAACTTGCTGTTCCCTGAGGTTCAGTGAGACTCCTGGTGTGAGATTGATGAGACTGATGAGATAAATGTGCTGCCTTCAGCAGAGCATCCACTTGGGCACGTGCTGAACATTCACTGGGTTCACTGAGCTTCCATCACGGTGATCTTCTGTGCTTGGTTGTTGGGTTGCACAGCTGAGACCTCTGGTAGCAGGATGAGGTACAAAAAAGGAGGAGAAAACGCCTAATTGCCCAATAGAGGATCTGTCTGAACTAATTAATGGTGTTAATTATGTTTGGAGTCTGAGAAGTGCTCATGTAAGTGCTAAGTAGTAGTATCATTAATATCGTTAGAAGTGCTTTCTTTCACTACTGCTGCCCCTTCTGTTTTAGCTTCTGCTCCAGATTTTTCCAAGAGTCCAATGAAGAGGCTGATCCAGGTTCAGATAGGCAGCACAGTTGATTTTGAGTGCAAACCCAAAGCTTTCCCTAAGGCCAAATGTTCCTGGAAGAAGGGAGGTGAGCAGCTACGCGAAAATGAAAGGTATCACGTTACGTTGGTTTATTTGTTTTAATCTTGCAGGAAGCTTTTGTGTGTCATTTTATGCAGTAGTGTCAGCTGTACATCCAAACACTTGTAAAGTCTCTCTGAAGTCTGGCTGGCCTGGGGATTTTTTTGCTTGTTTTTTTTGTTGTGATGGTATGAGAGCACTGAGAGTGCAAGTGTGGTGCTTTCTCTGAGGTCAAGGGTCAGATTTTGTTTTTCAGTTTCATGTAGAGTTGAGCCTGATACAGAGAGAGCCAGGTGCTGATAGAAAACTGGGAATGCAAAGCCTGTACAAAAGCACTAAAAGGCTTCAGCAAAATGCTCTGAAAATGGTGGCAAAGGGGCAGCTGAGGTGTGTTACAGCCATGGGGATGATATGGCTGAGAAAAGAAAGAAAAGTTAATGGGGAGGTCAAGAACAGAGGTGAAAACAGGAAAAGAAAAGGAAAATGCACTTCCAGGTTCTTTTCAAGCAGCCGTGATCCTAGCAGGGATAACAGATGTCATCATTGCTTATGTGATAGTGGATGTGCTTTGGGATTGTGATTCCCAGGGGAGAGTTTGTGAGTCACCCATGCCCCCAGCTATTGATTTCCAGCAACATGCAAATAGCTTTTTTTCCAGCAATACCCATTAGAGCATTATTGAATTAGTCATAAACTGAAACTGCACACGTGTGCTGGTTAAATTGTATAAAAACACCATGCAGGGCTGTACTTCTGCTCTGGAGCAGCCTTTGGGTTTGCATCTCTCCCACACTGGGCATTGGTGACTTTCCAGCCTTTCTGTTCTACATTTCAGTATTTACACAGGCTGGGAGCTCCAGGGAGTGAACTGGGGCAGCAGAGAAGCTCCTTGGAGGAAAGGTGTGATGGAGAGAGTTACAGGTCTGGTTTGGCATGGATACAGTCAGTGAGCACACTTCAGTGCTCAGGACAGGCTCAGAGGAGCCAGAATTGGTTTTTGGGAGTTCACTCTGGCCCCAGGTCATCCTTTTGTCTGAGTTAGACCCAGGTGCAGTCCCAGCAGCAGCCCTGGAGGGTCACAGTGTTTGCTGGGAGCACTGGGGAGAGGCTGAATGTGCCAGTTCCTCCTGGCACACTCTGGGGTCACACCACATAATTGATGGACAGAGTGTCCAGAAGGCCAGACACGACACTGGGGAAACCAAACACGTGGGCTGTGAGGGAGGATTCCCATGGCAGTGTGATGTGATTTGAGGGTTGTGTCCCTGCTCCTCTAGCACTGGGTGTTGATTTGTACAAATCTCAGCCTGGCATCAGGAACCTCCTTCCAAATCAGACAAAATTCTTCTGGTCCTATTCCTGTAAAACACCACGTTGTACTTTTCTTTTGCAATTTCTAAACACAGAAGTTGCTCCCAGACAGATAAAACTTGGAGAGAGTGCAGTGGAGACCTTTATTTGTTCCATCATGAGGCTGGAGCTGTCTTCTTGTACCCAGAAGCTTTGGGCAGTCATCTTTGCTCTTTGCTCACAGGGGCCTCAGGGATTCTCACGTGTTCTGGTGTTAAGTGTTGTCAAATGTGACAATTTGGCAGAAGTTGGGGCATCTGTTGTTGCAGAGCTGGACACGATGCCACAGCCTCCCTGGCTGCCTGCCTGCCAGCAGGCGAGCAAAATCCCTTTCAAAACAGCACCACTTGGTTATTGAATACTTCTAGCCTTTAATTAAACCATAATAATGTATTAAATTAAATTACAACCTCTAAGATTTATGTGAAACTTGTTGCCTTTTGATGGATCTCAGTGGGTTTTATTTTTATGAGTGCTTTTGTAAATCATGAGCAAAAAATGCATGGCTCCTGATTTTATCCATTTAGGAAAATCCCTAAATAATTTTGTCCCTGTTCCATCTCCATAAAAAGTAGAATGGTACCAGTTTCATTTGGGGTGATGGTACCAGGCTGAAGAGATCAACACTCAGTTTCCAAAAATGAGTTGAATATGATGCTGCCTGCTTAGGTTTATGAACATAAATTACAGCTGTTACTTCTGCCAAGTGCAGGTAATTCCAAAATATGACCCAGAGTGTTTATTTTTGACAACATACTGTAGATGGCTTCCAGAGGAAGCACAATAACCAGGCAGTAATCCTGAATTAATCTGAATGAAGTAAGTTGCCTTCGGAGAAGAGCAGAGTGTGTCTCTTTGCAGAAAGCCCTGGAGTTCATTACTGTCTGCTGTGAATAATTGCAATTCGTGGATTTCATGCAGCTCCTCAATTCCTGCAATTCAGGAAAGGGTTTACAAATTAGCAGCACGGTTTTTTTCAGCCATTAACTAACTCCCTTTCCAGTGGAGAAGTCTGGTGGGGAGAGTTTCCTCTTTTTTAATTGCAGCAAACAGGAGGAACGAGTTCCTCCCACAAGGCAGGTCCAGCATGGACAACACCTGGGAGTGGTGGGGAGGCAGGAGGAGTTTTAAATATTAATTACATTTTTTAATGTCTTAAGAAAACTCCTGTTTGAATAACGAAGATAAAGCACAAATACTTGAATTTCTTGTCATCAGAGAAGTCGGTTTTCACTGAGGTACTGACCACAATGCTTTAGTAAAGCCTGAGAGAGTTTCATTTTGATGGCACTGTTGCTCGTATTCTTAATTTATTTTTAAATGGTGCTGCTTCTTCCTTATGTAGAAGATTTGGATAATGACTCAGTAAATTTTAATTAAATGAGCTGAATATAGTGTGTCTTGTGGAGGGGAGGAAATATAATTCAAAATGGATTCATGAGCTCTGGGCTGAGAAATCACTCAGCATTGAAGAAAGCAATCTTGTTTCTTGTTAATTTTGCAAAATACGTTGATTCTTTTTTTTTTTTCTAGAATATCTTTAATAAAGAGAGCTAAACATTAAAGAGCAATGGAGTGCAGAGGGAAGCAAAAGCATAGGCTGACATGCAGAGGGAAAGACAGAAAATGGGAATTAAATTTATTGGGTGCCTGAGACAGCTCCACCTCCAGATGGATGAATTTTTGTTGTCTTTTTGTCCTCCAGAAAAGGAGGATTCGATGTTTCACCAAGGTTAAATGCTCCTGATGCTGGTTTAACTCACCAAAACCAGAATAAATACTAAAATAGCTGCGACCCAGACATAACCCCTTCCAAGATTTCCTTAATGTTTTATGTATGTACATGACTTTTAATTTTCAGTTTGTACTTGACAGTCACTGCCTGTGGGCTCTGGTGGGTCCTGAACTCCTGGCTCAAATACCTGACTGGAAGAGGGTTAAAAACTAGGATTCTATGAAAATGCAGAGCAGCATTTCACCTTTAAACAAGCTCACCTTTATTCCAAAATGTTTCTAAATTTACCAAGACTAGAAAAAGATGAGAAGATGCTGCAGAAACTTCACTAAAAGACTTCCCAGTGCAATTCCCTCAGGAAAACTCCAGTTTTAGCAGCTTTCATCGTGGCCAAGTGATGGCAAATTAAGGGA
Organism: Illadopsis cleaveri; assembly: GCA_013399915.1. Taxonomy (NCBI): domain Eukaryota; kingdom Metazoa; phylum Chordata; class Aves; order Passeriformes; family Timaliidae; genus Illadopsis; species Illadopsis cleaveri. The sequence goes on from VXBB01014851.1 coordinate 115,916, forward strand.
GGGAGGAAATAATTCCTGATAAAAAATTGCACTGTACTTAGAAGTATTAGTTAATGATTTTAGCTTCCCTGCAATTTGAATGAGATATTTTTATTCATTTTACGTTACAATTTGAAATGCTATGATGTGAAAAGTAATGCATTTACTTACCAGTACTTGCATAGGATTTTATATTTTTTTGCTGACTTGCCTGTTAATTAATCTGCTTTAATTGAGTTGGAATTTGATGGATGCATTAAAAGACAGTTTTGACCCACTTTTCCACCGTTCCTTTTGCACTGAAGTGTTCCGAACTGGAAAGGAATGTGGTTGTGGTTTTTACCATATCAATAAGGATCTAAAATAGTTGTGGGTTGTTGTTTTTTTGTTTTTTCTGAATAATCTGACAAATGAATCAGGCAGTGATTCCTGAGTGTGGTAATGTCTGATAATTCAGTAATAAAGCTTTCCCTTGGGAGGATGGAGAGGTTTGCAGTCGTTGACAGTGGCATTAATGGCATCAAGTTTCAGTGGATCCTGAGGCACGTTCTGTCTTCTCTCTCTAAATATCAATATACAAAGAGGTGTCGTTTTTTGTTGCCAGGGTTGCCCTATTATAAAGAGAGAGTTGGGTCNATAAAGAGGTAAAATTTCCCTCAAATCAGGAACCCCAAAGTCCTGAAGTTGTTTAATCCTTCTCCCCATCCTGCTGACCTCAGTGTCAGGGTGTAGGTGTGAGTCAGGGGGGTTTTCTTTGACTGTAGAGAAAAAGAATCTCCCCAAACATCAGTTTCCCCCCAGTTTTGCTCAGGAATTAGTGAGAGATGATGAGTTTGTCAATGATGCTTTGAGCTGATGACCAAACAGGTCCTGAATCCATCTCCAGCTGGAATTGAGGTGGATTTAGGACCATCACTCCCTCCGTGGTCCCTTTTAAAGGGAAAAAGGCTTTGTGCCAGTCGCCAGGGTATTAGGAGGGTGCAGAAAATGGAATTTCCATGGAATATTGCTTGCCTCAAGCAAAATGTTTTGGAAAACCAGCTGTGGATGCAGGGAGTGCCAAAGGCTGGATTGTTATTTTTGTGTGTCACAGGTCTGGGTCTCTCCCTGGCAGTGTTCCAGCAGCACGTGTGAATATTGAATAATTCTAAGTAAACTAAAAGCAGAGATAATTTGGGGTTTAGGGTTTCCATAGGCTGCATTTACTGTTTTGTGATTGGAAAAAGTGGAGCATTGCTCTTTTTCTAATTTACCAGTAAAGATTTTATTTCGACTATAATATTTTTTTCAAATTGATTTTTCTTCTGCTGTATTGTTTGCTTTTTGTTTTTAATTCTAGAAAAAAAAATGATTCTTAATTATAGCTGGGTTTTAATAAGCTTTCTGTTTAATTATTTCAGGCAAGCTAGGCTTGCAGGTAGCTCAGAGCACTCTAAAAGTGATTCATTTTAATTAAACAATAGACATTTTCAGGTTTATTCCCTGATCCTGCTTTTCCCTTTGTTTGATCTTAGGCTTTGTCGACACTTGGGGTTTCTTTAGTTTTATATTTTTTCTGTTGGAAATTGCATCAAAGTAGATGAAGCCTCAGCTAGAAAGTGCAGCAGCACTTGCTTGTAACCATAATTGATATATTTTAACACCCTTTTTTGATGTCATCCTAATTACCTATAAAATGTATCACTCATGTCTTTAACACATTTAAAATACCTATAAACCATATGGCGCGGTTTAATTAATTTTAAATGTTCCATCTAACATGAAGTGCAGCCAAATATGAGTTAGGAATTTTTGCAAAACAAGTTAATGAACCTCAGGGAAGTCACTGGTGAGGCACATCCTCCCTTGAAAAAAAAAACAGCCTCAAATGCCACCACATCAGCTGAGGTACCTCAGGATGTTTTTGTGGTTATAAATGGATTAAACTGCCTGTTTACAGCTCTTTCTCACCCCAATAAGATGCTTTTGTCTGTTGTTCTAACAGGGTGACTTGTTATCTCTTGTAATTTGCATCTGCTAATTTCATTATTGCAGCACCTATGCCCAGAGGAAGAGTAGCTCAGCTGCAGCGCTGAGAGCTGAAACACCCTTTTTAAGGAAATACAAAATGCAATTTGAACTAATTAAGGAAAAAAAAAAAAAGCCTTTAAAAGTGGCGTATACATTTCTATACTGTAATTCCAAAAATTCTGTTTCCTTGTACGGAGCAGTGCAGCTGTGGCAGGAGTCCAGAGTCCTTCCAGAGGTTCAGAGCAGCCTCCATGAGGCTTTGAGGATGAGGTGAATTTGCTGTCAAGGGAGTGGGGCAGTGGAACTCCAGAGCCCTGGTGGAGCCCCACTGCTGTGGTTTGCATTTAGGGAATGTGGGTTTGGGCGTGCAGGATGAGATCACTGAACCCTTGATGGCCTTTTCGTGAAGGAATTTTCCCCAAAATCCAATCTAAGCCTCACTGGCCATTCCTCTGGTCCTTGTCACTTGTCACCTGGGGGAAGACACTGAGCCACCCCTCACCACAACCTGGGGTCAGGGTTGTGCAGTTTATCCCAACACAGCAGAATTCAGCCACACAGCTCAGCTGGGACGAGTGACAGGGATCCACTGACATCATTTTACCTCAGGAGCATTGAAAATAGCAGAAGAGCAGCAGAGGTGTGTAATGAATTCTTTCCTTTTATACTGAATAAAGCAGCAGGTCAATAACGAGGCACGTGCAAGTGAGCAGGCAAAACCCTCCCAGCCCTCCTGAGGGAGGAGGGGTGGCAGTGTGATGCCACTGAAGGTGAAGTTTGATGACATTTTCTGCCTTTTCAGCTGGCACTCCCCCTGAAAACTGAGCAAGACTCCAGCTGATGCAGGCACAGCTTTGCCTGGAGAGTTTTGTTTGCTGCTCTGTTTGTCCTATAGCTCATTTCCAAACCACCATCCAGCCAAGGTGCTGTGCTCCAGCTTGGTGCCTCTCAGCTGGGTTGATGGGATGTGAGAGAAAAGCTCTCAAGCTCTTTTGACTTGTGCATATCAGGGAAATGGGTACCTTTTGTTAACTACTGGGGACATTTTTGTGTATATTCAGTTATTTTGCTGCTGCAGGTTGTCTTAGGGTAGAAGTCCCATAGAACAGATGGGAGGACAAGAGATAGGGGAAGGGGGAGTCAGCTCAACCTTACAACCCTCCAGTGCTGCTGTCTGGGGTGTCACCTCTGCTGTGGGGACATTCCTGCTCCTCTGTCTCTGTCAGTACTGTTTATAAACACCTTCCTGCTTTTCCACGCTCTCACTTGTGGGGGCTTGTGTGGGGTGAAGGGAGTTTTCTGTCCTGGAGGTCCTTCCACAGAGGAAGTTGATGAGCAATGCTATGGAGTTGTCATGGTAATCACAGTTATTTCAAAGTTGCTGTGCAAGATTGCTTGAGGTAAACAACAAAAGAGCTGAAAATTATTCCAGTTTCAATTGGTGCAGCTAAAAATGAGGGAACTCGTGGGATTTCTCTCTTTCACACACATACATGTGCCCACATTTCTTAAAAAACTGGTTCTACAGGTGTCCAAAATGATATCTCCAAATAAGTGGTTGGGTTCAGGTTTGTTGTGTGTTGTCAGTGGATGGTCACATCATTTTCAAACCCCAGGCTGGTAATTGTCCTGCTTTCAGCTGGCATGGAGCTCCTTTTCTTCTTAATTGTTGATACAGTTGGATATAACTGAGACAACAGTGAAGTATTGAAACATTCTGTCTACGAATTCTGCCACTTTTAAAATCTCCTGGTCATTTTTTTTAGGATCACACTGTTAAAGGATGGAGGACTAAGGATAGCTAACGTGACCAAGGGGGATGCTGGCAGCTACACCTGCCTGGCCACAAACCAGTTTGGAGCAGCCAGGGGCTCCACCAGCTTGATAGTTACAGGTGGGTGAGCTGGGACACAGGGGCTGGAGCTGGAATTGCAGACTCAGGAGTGATGTGCTGGAACATTAAGAGCATAAGAAGTTATTTATTTAATGTATAAAGATAAAAGGAGAGCTGTTACAGCTCTTTTATTAGTTGAAAAGACACTGAGGGAGTTTTCTGTCTTTGACAAAGATATTTCTCAGATGTGAGGGAGTTCTGAACACTTCCCTCCCTCCTCTCACTTCTCCAAACACTAAATAGTGCAATTATGCTTTTAAGTTCGTGGGGGTTTTTAATTTGTTATGAAAAAAACATGTCAATCAAAAAAAAAAAAATCTTCCAGGTAATTTTATATTCCAGTCGAAAATCTGTTTTGCCCAGAAGAGGTTTAAATGCTGTTTGCTTATGGAAAAAGATGTGGTGGAAACC
>VXBB01014851.1:122853-142020 GCA_013399915.1 Illadopsis cleaveri
CCCCTCCCCTCCCCTTCTCCTTTTTCCTCATGCTAAAAATTAAAAAATATGCTCTTTGAGAATTCTCTTCTGCATTGAAAGGAAATTGTCCCTTGGCCCAGCTTGCTGCCCTGTGTTTTAGACCTGAAGTTTTTAACTTCTTAATTCCATTTCTGCCTGATTTTGCTCAGGATCACGTGAAACACGGCAGTGACAGACAAAGGAACCTGACACAAAGAAATTGGTCATGAGGGATTCTATAGACTATGGACATTCAGGGGTTTTGGTTTTTTAATCTGTTGTTTGTGTAAAGAGGAATTTGGGCTTGTTAGTAGAAAACTTCACAGGTTACCAGGAGATCCATGAAAATATTTTATGGGCTTTGTATCACATTAAGGTCAGTGGAATATTTCAATCTAGAGTTACATGCAGGTCGTGATGAGTAAATAATCCTAAATATTTTCCAAGCCTTCCAGTAGGTACAGTGTATATTTATTAAATGAAAATACCATTGCAAAAAATAACTTCAGCTTTCTTGTTGGAAAATATTTATTTTTTTGATGGATACATTTCCGTATGCTCATACCTGGGGCACCTGAGGTCTCTGACATCTTGTAGTTTTTGGGGTGTTCTGGGAGCACCACCTGATCTTCCAGATGGCGAGAAAACTGTGGGATGTGAGTCTGTCTTGCTGCTTTTTTGGGTTTTTTGTTATCCAGGTGATTTATTAAAGAGCACGGCAGACCAAGCAGATGCCCAAATTCTGAGCAGACTTGCCCCAAAACTGGGGATCACCAGCCATGGCTGGGGCTCGTTCTGCAGCCAGGACAGGCCTGAGGGATTCCAGGCAGCTGGGAAGGGAGGAAGGTGATGTCACTGTCACCTGGGCTTGTCCACCCTGCCAAAGGCTGGATGTCCCAGTCAGGATTGGGATTTCCCTGTGCAGGGGGAGCTTCCTACTGCCTCCCCAGCCCCTTGAGGCTCTTCCCAAACCCCCACAAATAACTAAAATGCACTGTTAACATTTTCCTGGGGTTTGATTCCAGTAAAACTGTTCTGTTTGGAGGCCCCCCCTCCCTTCTGTTGAGATGTCTGGAATTGGGTTTGCTGAAGTCAGTTTGTGTAGGACGTGATTTGCTTGGTGTTGGGCATTCCCTGAATATCCACTTCCAATCAAGGAGATGGATTTTAGATTGCTTTTGACTCAACTTTTAATTTGTTGTAAGCAATCAGTGCTGAATTGTCCTGCAAACAACTTCCATCTGTGCTTTCACAGAAGACCAGGCACACACATGGAAGGGAGTCAGGCAGAATTGGCTTCAGCTTGTGTTGAGTAAAGAACTGAGACATTGTAATGCTGAAACAAAGAAAAATAACCAAATGTTTTGAAAGGTTCATGTTTTTTCCAAGGCTAAAATAAACTTCATGTCTTTGCCTTTCTCCTAAACTACTGTTTGCCCATGAATCAGTGGCCAAAGTAGCTGAAAAACCCCACAAATTCGGGTTCTGTCCTTGAAAGGAATGCTGCTTCTCCAGAAAATAAAATTTAAAAATTAAAATCTGACTGAGGCGTTTTTCACCTGGAAAATTCAACTGGAACTGAGTTAAGGCAGTAATTCAGCTGACACATGGAGGAGATTTTTTTTTTAAGAGAAACTGTCTAGCAAAGATTTAATATCAAGTTCTCTGTTCAGTGGTGTAGAAAACAAACAGTGCACGAGGAGCCCTAATGTGAGAGGAAGTTACAGTTTCATTCAAGTTTATTTCTGTTTCCCATGATCAAGGAAATAACCACATGCTGTGATCTGAGAGGGAACAACAGTGAAAAAAAGACTAAAGATGAAATACTCAGTGAATAGCAAAGGATGGAACTTGGGCTTGTAAAATGGGAAATTCAGCCTAGAATATGCAACCTTTAAGTGAAAGTGTTCACAATAACCTGGAGAATGGACCAGATTCAGCTTTGTCTTTTACACATTTGAGCTCCTTAAAAATCTGTTGTGGTGTGAATTACAAGTTCTAGGTAAAAACTCTGAATTCTGTCTAGAAATCAGATTGGTAATGGTCACAGAAAACACGTTTCCCTTGGGCTTTGAGACAGATGGGCACTGGGATTACTGTGGTTCCAGGCAGGAGATGCCTTCCCAGTATGAGCTCTCCATGTTGGAGCTTATTTCTCTCAAAAAAGGGACATTGCCTCATGTTCTTTGGGGAAAATGCTTGTAAAACAGGAAAATCAGCCTAGAATATGCAACCTTTAAATGAAAGTACTCACAATAACCTGGAGAATGGACTGAATTCAACTTCGTCTTTTACACGTTTGAACTCATTAAAGATTTGTCACGGTTTGACTTACAAGTTCTAGATAAAAACTCTGTGAATTCTGTCTAGAAATCAAATTGGTAATGGCCACAGAAAATACATTTTTCTCTTTTTAGGATTTTGAGAGAAATGGGCACTGAGATTACTGGTGGTTCCAGGCAGGAGATGCCTTCCCAGTATGAGCTCTCCATGTTGGAGCTCATTTCCCCCAGAAAAAGGGACATTACCTCATGGTTTTTTTTGGGAAAACACTCCCAGACAACAATCACGGAGCTGCTGATGGGCAGTAATTTGCTGCCCTGCAACGCGGCTTTTGAGCAACTTCACGTTTTTGGTGGATCCCTTTTCCCTTTGCAAAGAGAACATTAGACTGCAGGGGAGGTGTGTTTGCATTAATGAGTGTTCTGTGTTCCCCCAGAGTGCCTCAGGTGATCTGATGATCAGGAACATCCAGCTGAAGCACAGTGGGAAGTACGTGTGCATGGTGAAGACAGAGGTGGACAGCGTGGCCTCTGCTGCCGACCTCATTGTGCGAGGTACAGCCCAGCCCCAGGATCACATTTTCCACCTTATTTTATATTTCAGGCTGTAGATTTAACTGGTGTTGGAGGTTACAGAGCCAGTCTATTCGCTTGAAGAGTGTGATGAATGGCTGTGAGTTGAATGATGTCATTCTGACTTGCAGCGAGGGAAGGTTGCAGCTCAGGTTTTGGGTGAAGCCTGATTTTTCCCAGAGAAATTAGGAGCTGGAGGTTGTAATAGTGACTGCACATCTTTTTTCACTGCCAGTCCTTCAGGTCACTGCCAAGAGGGAACTCACTGGCAGCTCTGAGGCAGTGGGAGTTGCTGCCTCTGCAGACTGAAGTGCTGGGGACTCCAGAACCCTTCCTGTGAAGTGGGCAATTCTGCCAGAGCCCAGGAGAGGCTTTGTCCTAGGCTTTAAAGCCTATAATGGAGGATTATTCCTTTTCATTCTGAGCTGGAATGCTCACAATTGAGCCAGAATTGTGGCTCTCTTTGCTGATGTTACAGCTACAGTTATTGCAAGGTAAAAGCTTTGATCTAGAAAAGCACATTATGTGATCAGCACTTACTCAATGTATTTTAAAATATGTCAGATATTTTCTCATTGTTAATGCACTGTTACTCATTTCAACCCCCTTTGCTGGTGCAGGTGAGACAAAACTCAACATTCTGGCCAGGAAATGCCCAGAATGAGGATTTTTCCAGAAGGCAGCAGGAAGTTTGTCTGACTGAATTGCTGCTTGAGGTTCTGGTCAGATGTGCTGAAAAATTGTTCCAGTGCTTTGTACAGAAAAGAAGCTGTAGGTAAAAAAAAATTCCAGACTACAGTGATGTATCTGTAGATTAAAGAGGACTAAAGGAAAAGACATTGGAAAGACAGAGGGATGTGCTGAACGAAGGTTCTTGGTAAAAAAACCAAAACCCAGTCATCTGTTCTGCCCTTGGGAGTATTTCAGGTTGAAATGATCAGAGTTGAGTTTAGTGAATGTAAAACCAGAATTACAAGTGGTTCTTATTCCAGTCTGAATTGTTTTCCTCCTCCCTGAGGAAGAAAAAAAGGGGAATCCCATCCTGCTGGAAGTGATTCCCAGGCTGCTTCAGGGCTTCACCAACCTCTGCCTGGTTTCCCATCTGATTCCAGGCTCTCCCGGGCCCCCTGAGCACGTGAAGGTGGACGAGATCACAGACACCACTGCCCAGATCTCCTGGCAGGAGGGCACAGACAACCACAGCCCCGTGACCACCTACACCATCCAGGCCAGGACTCCCTTCTCCGTGGGCTGGCAGAGAGCCACCACAGGTGAGCACAATTCCCAGCCCAGGGAATGGCTCTGTGTCTTGGTTTGGAAAGACAAGTGTCTGGCGGGGAAAGCCAGAGCTTCCCTTGGAATGGAAAAAATACAAGCCTCTGAATTACAATTTTGCAATTAAGGGGCTTTCAGGCAAAGGTATGGGAATAGGAATAACAGTTCTTTTCTAGGAATATTAAAAATACAAATGTAGTAGTACAAACAAAAGCAAACAAACAAAAAAGGAAAAAAATGCTGACAGTCAGAACACGAGCTGTGACAGACACCCTGTTGGTCAGGCTGTTGGGAGGAGTCCCAGTAAATCCTCCTGCAGTGCCAGATGTGGTTCTGGTGGAGCAGAGATGATCCTGTAGAAGGGTCCAGTGGTGCTGAGATGGGTCTGGTCTCCCTCTGGGAATCCAGTGCAAACAGGCTGTGCTGCTGTTCTGAATGCCAGGTTTGATCCAGGCAGGAATGCTGGGCTCCTCCCCCTGGGTGGAGCATCTCCCCGTGGGATGATGGAATTGTATCAGCCCTGCAGTGAGCCTGGATGGCCCATGAACAGCAGATATCCCCTGGAGGGAGGATGGGTCCTGGAAGAGAAAAGAACACTGCCCCACCTGGTTTAACAGCTGCCCATTAACAGAAGACACCCATCCCCTCCCCCTTGGAGTTATGAGGGATGGGTCATAGAAAAGGAAAAAAAACCCACCTCCCCAGCCAATTTCAGCAGGTGACAATAGAATACATGCTTTTGGTTACATTTTGCATATGACACCATGTTCCTGAGCTTCCTTTTCTCTTTCTCTCCCCCAGTTCCGGATGTGATCGACGGGAAAACCTTCACAAGCACAGTAGTGGATTTAAATCCTTGGGTTGAATATGAATTTCGTGTAGTTGCCACTAACAAAATAGGAGGTGGAGAGCCTAGTTTGCCCTCAGAAAAAGTAAGAACTGAAGAGGCAGGTTAGTGGGTCCTTCTATTTGTTTTTGATTCAAGAATCTTGAATATTAACCAAGAAAAGGAGTGTTCATATTTTAGCTCTTTGCAAACAAGCTTGGAATTGCCATTGGGTATAAAAGCCTGTCACAAGTTTGTTCATATTTTTCCATTTAGCTGTGGGACAGTTTGTGTTGCATTACTGAACATCACAAAAGCATAACATCTAAATTCATTTAAACTGCATTTACTGTGCCAAAATCTGCCAGCTCAGGCAGTGCTGCAGAGTCTGATGGTATTAATGGATGGAAAGAGGTTAATTTTGACAGGGATTTTTAATTTCTGCTGTTTGGTCAGTGAAACCCTTCCATGTAACAAGCATGTGGCTCAGAAGAACACATCAATTATAACCCCAGGTCACTTGGAATGAGGCCATTTCCCAATTTATCTGCATGACATCCCTGGAAGTGTTCAAGGTCGTGGAATTCTGAGCAACGTGGTCTACTGGAAGGTGTCCTGGAACAAGATGATCTATGGGATCTGTTCCAACCCAGGCCATTCTCTGAGTTCACTCTAGAAAAATGAAGCTTGTCTCCAGTTTTTAGGAGTTCCTAAACCCAGCAGACGTGGTGTAACCTGTGAGCTGCTGAGGTTCTCCAGGTGCTCAGAGAATCCCCAGCCTGGCCCAGGGAGGCATGAATGTGGGACAGGGCTGGGGCTTTCCAGTTCTGCCCCTCCCACCCCAAAAACATTTACCCTGATTGCAAAAGGAGTGTGAATGTGGGTTAAACTCAGAGCATGAGGGTGATGTGATGTGTTCTGTTGTCTTTACTCTGTGCAGACATCTCTGCCTTTCCTTCCCACAGTTCCCGAAATTCCCCCGTCAGAGGTNCCCTCTCTGAGTTTCCCTGGCTGCAGCAGCTCCTGCTCTGGGACATTCCCGTGCTCTGTGCCGTGTGTGATGTCAGCCCTGCACACTGGCCTTGTTCTTTCACTCCCACTGTCCCTGTGCTGGATGGAAATCCCCTGGGAGTTCAGATTGGCTGGGATTGCTTCTCTTCCCCAACAAATGTTAATGCTAAAAAGAAGACAGGAGGGCAGGGCAAGAGGGAAGGGGGGTGGTTAAACCAAGGAATTGGGCTTTGCAGTGCAGATTTGCAGTTCTTGCTTTCCCACCATTAAATCTGGATGCTAACCAATAGACTTTATATTATGTATCCCTTTTTTAATGATTTAAAGAACTGTTAATATTCTCTTCCTAGCATTGACTACTCTGTGTGGTTATCTAATCATAATCACATCAGAAGAAGGTTTAATCCACTGTATGAAGCTGGTATTGGATTCTCTAATAGCTGACCAAGCAATTATTCATTTTTCATGAACTGTGGATTGATGAAAGAAAAGTTGTATTTACTGAGGAGTGTCTTGAAGCAGAATACTTAGTGAAAACTAGAGATCATACCTGAAAGTTGTTCTCTTCTTGAAATGCAAACCTTAAAATGGCTTGAAAGGAGCACATTTTTCTGTGCTGTACTGTCGGATTATACCTTTTCCAGACCCAGAGATGGGGCAGCTGAGAGGCATTTTAAAAACTTTTATTCCATTTTCAGTCTCATGTGAAGGGTGAGACAGTACAGATGTTACAATTCACTCCATAACAATCAGAAACTAAACTGTTTCCTAATTCCAATCCATTATAAGCATTTCTTTGCCTGTCAACTTTAGCCACACAATGCTGGTGATGTCTTAAAGCCAATCTAAAATTATCCGTCGTGGGTCCTAGTATAATACATCTTTCTTAGTTCTGTTTCTCCAAAGTCTGTTTGCTTTGAGAATTCTCTACAAATCCATTTCCCACATTGTACCAGAGTTAACGGGCTGAGGGTTTGATGCCAAGCACAGTGCCAGCATCACATCCATGGGTCATGCCCATGAGTTTCTCCCTGCCCAGCACCCCCGGTGGCCTCACAGAGCTGTGCTGTTCTGTCCCAGCCCGTCCCCGAGGAGCTGCAGAACGGGGAAGGCTTTGGGTACGTGGTTGCCTTCCGGCCCTCGGGCACCACGACGTGGATCCAGACCGTGGTGACGTCCCCCGACACCCCCCGATACGTCTTCAGGAACGAGAGCATCCTGCCCTTCTCGCCCTACGAGGTCAAGGTCGGGGTCTACAACAACAAGGGAGAGGGGCCCTTCAGTGCTGTCACCACCGTGTTCTCAGCTGAGGAAGGTACAGCCTTGAGCCTGTGGGGTTTTATCTTCTTTTCTTCCTGTTAGAGCCGAGATTAATGCACAGGAGATGCAGTTTTGGTGTTTGGACTCGGTGTTTATTAATTCTTATCTATAGCACAGTTTCATGAGCTCTAACAAGGTGGAAGGTGGAAAATGGATGGCTGTAACTCTTTCCAAGGTCTTTCTAAGCATAAACTCTCCAGTAACGAGATGACACATATATTATTTATACTTTTAACCCAATAACTAACCACTCGTGGTCCGCAATGCAAAGCCTTTCACGCAGTTAGAAAAAACCACCCAAAACCATGAGGAAGGTGAAGGAGGAAGAACTTAGCCAATCCCTCAAATCCTCCATCTTGCTTTATATATAGTACTGTATATTAAAATCGTAAACTCACAAGTTTTTCACCCTGTGATATCACACACTTCTATTCAAACTACACACCCACAACCCCAGTGCCATCACTCAATTTTGGGATCCTGTTCCACAGCCTCAGGTCAAATGCAGTGTTTTCTTGAGGGTCAGTGCCTTTCAGCACAGAAAGCCTGAAATTCTCAGCCTCCAGGATTCCAACAGAGCCACCCCAAACCCTTCCAGCAGCTGCTCAGGGGGGTGAGATGGGTTGGGATGAGGGATCAGGTTCATTCCCACAGTCACCTCTCCCTCACTGATTTCCCCACGCAGAGCCCAGCACGGCCCCCTCAGGAGTGTCTGCCACCAGCCTGTCCTCCTCGGCCATCCAGGTGTCCTGGGCAGCCATTCCCTGGAAGATGAGCAATGGAAGGCTGCTGGGCTATGAGGTGAGTCTGTGGAAATAAAAATACTTCAATGAATCAGCCCTGTTTATTAAATAAAACCCACTCCTCTTTGTAAAGGGCCATGGGCCAGAAGGGTTGTGCAGGCTGCAGTACAACCACACAGGTTCACCCCAGATCTTGCTCTTCCTGCCCCACCTACAGCCAGAAGGATGATTTTTTTCTGTCTTTGTTAAGAAAACCCCACAGAATGAAGCTATGTTTTGCTTCTTGTGCTGATAGATAGTCATGTGCCTGATGTAACTCCAAACTAACATTTTTTCAGAATTACATTTACTTTCAAAGAAACTTCTTTGTAAGGTACATTTTTCTGAGCTTGTTTCCTTCTTAATGAAGTAATAGTTTTCCTCTTGTCATTCTTCAGTTCAAGCAAGATCTAATATTTCAATTGCCTTTTTCCTGCAGTCACACTGAAAAGAGCAGCAAGCACGAGAAGCAGATGGATAAAAATATTTTATTTTTGCACAGTAAACATATTTCTGAAACTTTAATGTATTGCTACCTTTCTCAGCTGAACGAAAAAAAAAATGCACTTAAAAGAGTCGAGAACAACGTTGTGGGTCAACAGCCCATTCCAGGCAAGATTTAAATGGTTTTGATTTTTATCTCCTAGGTTAGGTACTGGAATAATGGCCAAAAAGAAGAATCTTCAAACAGAGTGAAGGCAGCAGGGAATGAAACATCAATAAAAATCACAGGGTTGAGGAGCAACTTGGCTTATTACACAGCTGTCCGTGCCTACAACAGCGCTGGGGCAGGGCCCTTCAGTGCCACTGTCAATGCCACCACCAAAAAGCCACGTGAGTACCTCAGTTTAAGGTGGGGACAGGCATAAATGGTGTGGCAGCACTTGAAGGGGGAGACAAAAACAGTGGCACTCCTGGGAATCACAGTTTGAGTGACCTAAATTTTTACGTAGGCAGATAGATCAGGCACGGAGCTTCCAAGCTCTTCTTCAGCAGGGTGAGTAAAACCCAACCATTCCAGGGGAGCCCAGGGAAGAGCTGTAATTTCTGCACAGAGCCTTTCTGGTGCTGCTAATGACTGGGAGAAACTGAAAAGAAAAATCTCTGTCATTTAGAAGGGAGGGAAACAAAAAAAAAAAAAAAAAAGACTTGTTGAATTTTTCAGTGTTCTATAATATATCTATAACCTCTCTGGGGCATGGCTTTTGAAATGCAATGAACCTCATGGAGTTCATGCAAAACAATCCTTCATGTCCACTGTTTCCCCCCTGAACAAATTGCACATGAGGCCACTCTGCTGCTGCAGAGGCGAAATTAAGCTGGAGAACTGATTGTCAAAGGCTGCACTAATTTTTTCTACAAGTGGAAATATTTTTAGTGTGCTCCTCCGTTGTAATGCAGCTCGGCATCAGGGTCATCAGTCTTCAAGTGTTTCTGTCAGAGGCACAAGAACACACAATTAAATCTGTCTGAAGGGTCAAATTCCCTGCAATAGTCATTAACATCCCCCGAGCAGACGCAGTTGTAGCGTTAATATTATGAAAGAAGCTCGTTTATCAGAAATTATTGTATGCAAAAATGAGTGTCATTCTGTCACTGGGGACTGAACCAACTCAGATCTGCCAGAGTTTAAATGTATTATATGCACAATTACCATGAACTGGCTGATCTGGAGTGACTCACAGCCCGCAGCCTGGACAGGACATGGGAAAAGGAATTTTTTTCTAATTATTGAACTTTGTGGCTGCTCATTAGAGGTGGTGCCAGGCTGGTCAGCTCAGGGATTTTCTGTCCATTTTTAGTGTGCCTTTTCAGTCCTTTTTTAGTGTGCCACCCACTTTTGGGGTGTGTGACTGAGAACTGGACAAGCCCCTGATGTGTGAACAGGATCTGCATCAGGCCCTTGGGCAAGTCACTGCTATTTGGAATAATTAAAAAGGAAAATTAATTGCATTATGTCCATGGATCTTGGCGGTGAATAAGGAGAGCAAAACCATGTAATGTGAGTCTGAAGATTTTGATAAATTAGTTGAATGGCTGAGAGAAATAATTCTCCGTGCTACTGCACTAGAAAGTGATTTTTCATTCAAATGTGTGATTTTTAATCAATCCCGATTTGTAATTTAATTTGAATATTTGTGATTGGTGTGAAGGGTTTGCATTCCCCCACAGGACTTGCCAGGTACATCACAGAAACTGTTGCCATATCAAGAAATACAAATAGTTCAGTTCTGCTGGCAGGGTATTTCAAAATGGAAATTGAGCCTTTGACAATTAAAATATCTTTGCTTTTAAATTTGAAATACGCATGTTTACAGCCCAGAATAACAAGTGGAGGTTTAAATACTGCTATGCAAAATGCCAGGTGGGTGGGGAAGACTTGCCTAAGTTGTTGCAATTACTTCATATTTAGGAAGATTTAAAATAAAACCCAGAGTTCTGTCCCATCAGCTCTTAATTCTGAGCAATGCTCCTGTGTGAGAGCAGCTTTCAGCACCTGAGAAATCCCTGCAGCTCCTTGGGCATGTCCTGACGTGACTGGAGGGATCAGGACCTGCCACAAACGAAGTCCTGAGCACTGGTGATTGCTGGAGATTTTGGTGTCTGCAGCAGACTGAGCCTTCTGAATCCCACAGACAGAAGCTTACAGTTTTTAGAGATAATTACTCTTCGTTTTGCTTCCACATGTCATCTTAATATTTTGTTGTGGATTTCAAGGATGACTCATTTCCTTTGAAATTCAGCTGTAATATCCCAGTGTGAAAACGATTCATACATGCTGTAACACTTCATTCTCAGGAGTGAAACTCTCTCCTCTTACATTTACAAGAAGTGGTTATTATTAGAACATCAGGTTAAATCTTCCTCAGTACATAGAACAAGACAAACACTGGGGGAAAAAAAATAGCTGTGGGTGGTTGGTTGACTTTGGAATATTTTTTTTTTAAGTCTCACGGGGGTTTTTTTCTGTTTTTTGAGTATAACCAGGTGGATTTTGATCTGACTGCTTATGGAAAGCAGGCAGGGAACTTCTTGTGTGAAAGAACTGAAAAAAAGAGGGGGAAAAAACCCATAAGCACATGGAAACAAGTGTTCAAAAGCACTCTCAGTGCTTAAAGCTGGAGCCTCCAGTCTCAAAGCACAGCTCAGTCCACCTAAGCAGCACTTGCCTCCACTAGGTGACAGCAACAGTAAATTGTTTTCCTTAACACATTTAGAAAAGATTTTAATCCTTGATTTGTGTCACTGCAGGACCCATTTTCTGGGAAACCAACCTGAGGTATTTGAAGAGGTTTGTGCTTCCCTGAAAGCTTGGCAGCTCCAGGGTACAGGAGCAGGGCAGGGCCCAGAGCCTGCAGCTGCTTTGCAAATAGCAGGCTTGGGTTGCTAAATGAACAAAAAAAACCCAGCAGATCTCCTTGGCCAAAGCCCACTTTTGGCACAGGCTCCGTTCAGAACCACAACTCAAGTTGGAAGAACCAAGAGAAAAAAACCCTTAAAATATTTTGCATAACAAGTGTCTTAAAGTAAATCAACATAGTGAGTAAATTTGAATGTTCACTGAAACTAAATTTGTCTAACGATCTATTGTGAAGAATTTTCTTGTTCTTGGCACTGTACTAAAACGAGAAATTGTCTGTTACCATCATTAGAGTTTGTTCTAATTAATCACCCGTGTCCTAAGGCACGTGCTCTTGTCTGGCTGTATTGAATGAAGGACCAGCAACAGATATTTCAGCTTCAGAAACAACATTTTTGTGCCATTCTGCTTTTTTCCTTCCTTCTGTTTTTCGAATTTAGCCTCTGAACCATGACGTGCACAGAGAGGAGCTGCCTGTGCATCCCAAATGTAACGGCAGGCAATTACCTGAGCTGGTGAATCAATCACCAGTGCCTGTGAAATTAAAGTGGTGCTTTTGTTGTGTGTTTGAAGCGCCCAGCCAACCTCCAGGAAACGTGGTGTGGAATGTCACAGACTCCAGAGTGATCCTGAGCTGGGAGGAGGTCAGAGCCATGGACAACGAGTCCGAGGTCACGGGGTACAAGGTCAGTAGGGGCAGAGCTGGGAAAAGCCAGTGCTGATAGTTCCTTGTCTCTTTGAACAATGCCACCCCTAAACCATTTCACTGGGGTCTCCTTTTTAGGGATTCTAAATCATGTTCTAACAGTGTCTCATCATTAATGTCCCTAATCCCTTTTCTTCCCCATGCTGGCATTGCTCAGCACCTACACCTGGAATTTAGAACATTTGAATACTTACCACATGCATAACATTTATTTTTAATGTGTAACACTTAATCCAAATGAATAAAACTTTGAAAGAAACCAAAAAGATTTAGCCTGATGGATGTAGCTTCCATTGCTGGCCAGGTGTATTTATTATATATGATCACATATATTAAACTGATATTTTGAAGCCCTTTCTCCTCTTACCTGCTGTGGGTCATGCTCATTTCCCTGATAGAAATTACACTGTTGCATCTGCTCTAAATCTAATCAGCACACAAATGTAGGTGTTTAAACGTGAGTGTGTGCAAAAGAAAAGCTGAGAATGCTCCTGATAAGCTCTGCTGGATCCCACATGATAAAGAATAAAAGATTGAGGCTGAAGATCTGATTACCCACTGAGTTATATTGGCAAGAAGTACGTGTTTGCAGCTTGTTCCAGTGTCCCACCACCCATTATTTCATGTTACTCTAATAAAAGCAATATATAATGTGTATTATCATCCATTGTGCCATTTTAAATTAAATCTGGAATAAAAGGCTTTGATTGATCAGAATCAGAATCGTTAGATTGGAAGAANGATATTCCCTTCTTCCTTTAAATGTAATTCCACCCTGGAATATTAACCAAAAATCAGCTCTTTTATCCCATCACTTTTAAAAGCTGAAACCTCGTGTGTTAGAGACAGAACAGTGCCAGGGCAGGTGCTGGAACCAAAAATCAGCTGTTTTCTCTCATCCCATCACATTTTAACAGCTGAAACCTGCTGTGTTAGAGGCAGAGCAGTGGCAGGGCAGGGGCTGAGGCTGTGCTGTGCTGCAGGTGCTGTACAGGACCAGCAGGCAGAGCAGGATGGACGTGCTGACCACGGCCAGCACCACGGCCGAGCTGTGGCTGCGGCTGCAGGACGATTATCTCATCGAGGTCAGAGCCACCACCGACGGGGGAGACGGCAGCAGCAGCGAGCAGATCCTCATTCCCAGGCTAGCCAGTAAGTCCAGCCACTTGATTTTGTCCCAGCTTGGCTTTGCTTCCTTTGTTGGTGGGGGGGAAAAAGCTAAAATGAACGGTTAGATGTTGCGTGGCAATAATGTAATAAAAGGGAAAGCAATTAAAAGTCTTCACGCCCTTATGCATGGCAAGCTCCATTCTGCTGAACTGGTAAATTACCATGTGAATTGGTATTAAAAATGTTACAATTTTTACTTTTTTTCTCCTTTTTTTTAAAAAAAACCAAAAACCCTGTTACCTTGAAAGTAGACTCACAGGATCATTGAGATTGGAAAAGACCTCCAAGATCATTGAGTCCAACCTTTGATCAAACACCACCTTGTCAGCTAAAGCAAGCACTGAAACCGTTCATGATCACTGCATTTTGCAAGACATCTCTGCAATTTTTTAAATATTTCCTGTATTTTTGTAGATCTCTAGTGCTTGTAAGAAAAAATTACGGTAATTGTTTTGCTTAGCATTTGGGAAGAGTAATAATGTGGCACAGCACATACTTATGCTTTCATTTAATCCTGAATTCATTCTTTCCTTTGTCACAGGTATGGATGCAAGAGGTTCTGGCCCATCAGTCTTGAGTACCTTCACTGTCTCCAGC
Source organism: Illadopsis cleaveri (assembly GCA_013399915.1). Classification (NCBI taxonomy): domain Eukaryota; kingdom Metazoa; phylum Chordata; class Aves; order Passeriformes; family Timaliidae; genus Illadopsis; species Illadopsis cleaveri. The sequence continues at coordinate 136,757 of VXBB01014851.1, forward strand.
TTCTTAGCAACAATATTTTCCTTGACCCTTAATTCCGTGTTGTGCTGATACATTTGCATTCGCTGGGGAGAAAAAAAAATTGGTTACTAAAGTGCTTTTTTTAAAAAAAAAACCTGCAGTGGTTAATGCATGTTTTTTTTCTTCTATCCTGACGTGTTTTTAAATTCTTTCTATTTCACTGTAAGTTGAAGTAAAAAATACCATGTAAAGTTTAGCAAATCCTTTAAAAAGGAATCTAAAATGCCTTAATACTTGAACCAAAGGAGTTTACATGTTCCATACTTCAGATACAGTGTAAGAGAGAGGGGGGAGGGATGGCACTGTGAGGTCAGGGCTGTGAGGGAAAGGGAGAAACTCCATTTTTGCAGCAACCCTGAACTGTTCTGGGTCTGTTGTGTGTTGTTAAAATCACATTTGGCATGGGCAGGATGAAATCAGAGCTGAGGCTGTTACCAGTCAGAGGGTGACAAAACCACCACGTGGCTGCTGCCAAGGCAGTGCCATCACCCAGGAGTTGGGATCATTCTCCTGCTGCCCTTTGTGGGAGTTACTTACTCTACATGGAAGGAAAATCCCAAAAGGAATCAGCTGGAGCAGGGCAGAGGCAGGGCCTCCACTGCTGCTCCTCAGAGATGATCTCCCAGCTGTGTGTGGAGGAGGTAAATTCTGGAATTCATTTCCTCATCTCCCCACCTCACCTTTCCTCACCAGGTTCTCTGTTCATAACCAAACTCTCCCACCCTGAGGGTGATTGGATTTGCCCTCCTGCCAGTGTTCCAGGGGCTGAGTGCCCAGCTGGCAGCACTGGTGACATGCAGGGGCACCGTGGCCTTAGGAAGAGGTGACGTGGTGCTCCCAGACCTGCAGCCCCAAATTCTCCTGCTCATTTCTCTGCCACACTGCCCTGCAAACACCCTGAATTCAGACTTATAGTCAGACATCTCCTTCCTGCTGCTCTTGAACGAGTTCTGAACTCTTCCACCTGCTCTGGCTCTCAGCTGCACCCCACTACTGTCACATGAGTCTGGGAAGTTCATGGCAACATTAGGATATAAAAAAGATGATACCACACCACTTCAGACTTGGTGACGTAGAGAAATCTGTGCTTTCTTTCATGGCAGTAAATTAAAGACACATTCAGCCTGGTCCATTTGACTTCTAGAGTTGTGGCTTCAGTCAAATCAGCCTTTTAGACACCTTTTAGAGAGGTCACAGCATCCCTGTTCCAGCACGTGTTCACGTGACATAAAGCATCTCCTCTTAAAGACTGGGGTTTTCTTTAATTCCACAATACTATTACAGCACACAGAACTGCAAAGGGAGAACCAGGATTAATACAATTGTGGTGGGATTGTAGAAAAAAACCTCTTGATATGCATTCAGCTGGCAAATGAGCTGCTGAGCTCCAGATGAGACAAAGTGCTGCTGAGGAAAGCAAGAGCTGTATATACTGTACATAGAGAGCTGTAAATGAGTTAAAAATTAGTTGCTTTTCCATGTGGCTGACCAGTGTTGTTTTCAGACACTTACAAACCGGGGGGGTGGGTGGGGGACATGGAAATCCAGGTGTTCCTAGTGAGTAAATATTTAATATTTCATGCAACAAAGGGTGACTCTTTCTCTTGTTTCACAAAATTCTAGTCCAGGTTCCTGTACTGCCCGTTTTTCATGCGCTTACATTGTATTATCACTTGATTTCTAGTTCTATATCTCCATGAGATATGTACCCAGTACCTTGTTTCATATTGAAAAGGTTGAAATTTATCCTTGGACTTCCAGTTGTGTGTGTATCCTATGGTTATCTGTATGCATTCTTTTCTATGGCTCTAATAAAATATTTATTACATTGAGGGATAACAGAATATCTCCAAGTGTTATTGCTTGCTCCTGTCACATGTTTGCACACCTTGGGGGTTTAATACACCTAAAAATGGTTGTGCCCAAGCTCCTGAGCTCCACCTCTGCCTACAGCAGGATGGGCAGAAACCCACCTCCATTTCCCATCTATCCAATCAGTTTCCTCTTCCCTAAAGTGGAAAAAACCCCTCAATGTAATTATACTGAAGAAGAGTTAGTTTTTTATAATAATTTATTCAGTGTTTCACTCATTAAATTGCAGGTCCTGTTGGCTGCAGCTGCAGCTTCCCATAAAACCTGAGATTTTCCAGCACTAAAACCTTTTCCTTGGGAACACAGGCACAGCACAACTATTTATTTTAAAGTTTTTAAAGTGTGGATTCGACCTGCCTAATAGGGAGCTGATCCAGGTGCTGCAATAAGGGTTAATAATGCTCCCAAAAAAATCACAAGTGTGTACACAAGACTGAAAGTGTTTTTCTTGAGTAAATCAGGGTGGTTTTTTTTCCTTTAAGATGTTTGTAGGTGGACACTCCTGCCTTACTCTGCCTCCCCAGATTAGTTTCCAGATTAGTCTTCCTGTAAACTTACCTCTCTTCCTCATATCATGTTAATTCAGCTCAGGGTTATTTGCATTCATAGAAGTGTCGTGGTTCTCCAGTGAGTTGATACAAGCTGGCATTGGGAAAGTGCAGGAGGAAAAGGTGGAGAGGCAGTGAGGGATAATCCTACTTCTTGCAGGCATTTCCAGAGCAGCTCCTGTGACCATCCAAAATTAGCAACTCAGTCCTGGGGTGGAAAAAAAAAAAGAAAAATAATGATAATAATGAAAAATGTAAATAGAGTCGCTTACACAACAAGAATTGCAGGTGGTGGGAAAGGTGGTTCTGCCATTCCTTTGGACCTGGACTTCCCCAAAATAACCAGCACTTTGTCACAACTAATATTTGAAATCTCATAAGGAAGAACAGTGGGCTTCAATTACAGTTTTAAAAATTGCATTGTTTTCAATTCCCCATCCAACACCAGAGCTGTATTCTAAAGCCTGGATTTCTCAGAGGTGCTTGGAGTAAGAATTCCTTTTAAAAACCCAACTTCTCCTTTGCACAGTTTACTGTGGGATATGTTACAAACATGCAGGATCCTTTATGAATACAAAACGAGTTAAAAAACTAATATCACTTCAGGCCAAAGAAATATTGGAGATCTCCATTTTTCCACTTAATTTGCCTTTCAGTGGTGGCAGGCAGACGTGGGCAGTGCCTGCCAGGTTCTATCTGTTATGTCTTAATAACAGGCAATAAAGCAAGCTGTCCAGCGTGAGGGAGTGCATTCATCTGACAGCTCTGAAATAAACAACAATGGAAATATTGTGAAAATAAAATGAGTTTGTAAACAGGCCCCGGCTCTCTTAGGGGAAACAGCCGCCTGGATTGTTTGATGCTGATGCTGTGAACTCCTGCAAAGCAATAAAAAGGGATGTGTTTAGCAGAGGCAGCCCTGAGTGTGCCTGGCTGCTGCTTTATCAGGGATGATGGATAAAAAGAGGCACCTGGAACCTGGGAGCTGCCGGGGGTGGGGGATGTGGGGCACCTGCAGCAGCTCTGGGAGCAGCCCTGTCCTTTGAGAAAAGGGATTTCCTGAGAGTCCCACGGCTTGGCTCTCTGAGGAGGAGGGAGCAGCTTAGGAAAGGGGCCAGGATGTCTCTTTCTGCAGGCTGAACTCCCACTCAGCGAGCTCTGTTGCAGTTATTAAAGCCTTACCTTGGCTTGGAAGTGTTTCCCGAGGGGGCTGAGGGTGTGGGCACCTCCATGGCATCCCCTCCAGGACAGTCCTGTGCCAGCTCTGCCACTCTCCTGCTGGCAGGTTGTGCCAGAGCAAAGCTCCTGTCCCCAGGATTTGCCCTCTGAGGGCACCAGTGTGTCTGTGCACGAGTTCTTTGTCACAAACACAGCCCACTCTCAAATAACCCAGGCACCAATTTGGGATCGATTTCCCTGTTTGTGCCAGTGGCTGTGACTGCCACTCCTCTGTCCTGCCTGCTCAGATGCCCCACAGAGCTGCCCCCCAGAAGTTTGGTGTTTGAATAAACACACTCACCTTTCCTCCTGTTCCTCTTGCAGAGGCTGAGCTGCCACGGGGCAGTGTCTGCACTGCCCTCGTTGGAATTCATACCCTGCCCTTGCTCTGGGTTTGAATTCTCTGTTTGCAGACTTCACAGTTTGTGCATGAGAGTGTTTTAGTATTAGAATTTCACAGGACCTTCATGTGCATCCTTCCTTTGCTTTTTCCATCCTTAAGGGTCAAGAAAACTTGATAAACTTGCCTGGAATTAAATTTCTTTTCTTGAACTCCTCACTGATCTTTCTGAGGTCAAGAGGAGTCTTTGAAACTCTTTTTTTTTTTTTTTNTTTTGAGGCAGTCCAGCTCCTTGGTGCCTGCTCAGCCCCATCCTCCCAAATCCTGCAGAGCTGCATGGAGAGAGACAGGGATTGGTTCCTGGCTCCATTGTGAGCCAAGGGTGCAGGGCTGGACTGCCCCAGCAGCACACAGGGAAGGTTTGTGTTGGATATCAAATATCCAAAAGTCCCTCGAGCTTTTATTGCAACACCACCCTCGGTACAGGGTGAGACAATTGACTGATGCCAACAGCAGCCAGAATTCCCTGTGTTACCAGAGAGAATTCTCTGGGTTCCAAGGCCTTTTAAAAGTTTTCTAACCTACAGCAAATTGTTAAGATCTTACAGGCATCTACATCAACTAATCATTAAAACTACATGTATAATTTATGTCTAACAGTGGGTGCTTGTTTCATGTTTTTTGCCATTCAGGAACTTTTTGTACTCTTCTATAAACAGAGCACAGAACCTCATTATTAAACTTTTCTATTATCTTGCTTAACATATTCTTCTACTTGCTAAGGCCTACCCTACAGAGCACAAAAACACAGTCTTATTGTTCTATTGTCCTTATTCTTGTATCCTTTTAACTTTAGGCCTACGTCTCCACTACTGTGAAAGCTTTCTGCTTTTTCTGTTTCCTACAGGTTTGCGTGCCCTTGGTCAAAGGTGGGACCTAAACCCAGGTGCCAGAGCACAATGAAAATGCACAATAAAAGTGATTCCTTTGAACAAAAGCCATGGGCAGCTCTAGAGGGACTCCCTGCTTCCACAACATCCTCCTGCTCAGGGACACGGGGCCTTGGGAGTTTCCTTGATGCCCTGAGAAAGCTGACCTGGAACAGAGACTGGACAGAGCTGGAGAATAATGCAGATACTTATTGAAAAGCCTTTAGGATCCACCTTGGGCAGGACAAGAGCCTGGCCAGGGCTACACCCAAGGGGGACCCAAAATGGTCCCAAAATGGACAAACGGTCACCAGGTCTCACACTTTGATAAGTTTTGGT
>VXBB01014854.1:0-10806 GCA_013399915.1 Illadopsis cleaveri
AATTCTACTTCCTTTTTCCAGTAAGCAGAAAGTGGCTTCTTGCACCAAGGTCCCTTACCATTGTTTATGTTCTTGAAAGCTGATGTTAATGCAAGACACTAATTTCTGTGGATTGAATTTGCTTTGTTGATTCAGTAGTCTGTGGACCACAAAAGATGGTTAAGTAAAGCCAGCTCTTTGTCAGCAAGCTTGAATTTGCTGTATAAAGTTGTACCTTCCACAGAAAATGAAAAAGGTAAGTTGAAAGCCAGTATTCTAAGTTCCTGCTTTCAAGAAACCCAAGTGGGAGTTAAAGATTCTACAAGCATAATTAGGGAAGTATTTTCATCTATTGGTTTCTTTTTGGTAGAAGTATGTAATACAAATTTGGAAAAAAAAAGGAAAAAGTGCATATGTATAGAGAGTTGTATTGGGTTTATGTGGTGAGGTTTTGGTAGTGAGGAGACTGCAGGGGCAGCTTTCATCTGAAGAGACATGGGGCTTCTGCTGTGCTGGACAAAGCCAGTTCCAACTAGCTCCAAAATAGATCTGCCACTGGCCAAACATGAGCCAATCAGTGAAGCTGGGGCACCTCTGTGATAACATTTAAGAAATGCTGTGCAGCAGTGTGTGTATGTGAGAAGAGAGGGAGGTATGAGGGAGAAAAATGCAAGAGAAACAGCTCTGCAGACATTTAGGTCAGTGAAGGAGGGGTAGGAGGTATTCCAGGTGTCAGAGCAGAGATTTCCTTACAGGCTGTGGAGAAGACGAGAGCAGATAACCATCCTGCAGCTCATGGGGGGCTTCATGACAGAGCAGGTGAATATGCCCTGGAGGAAGCCGCAGCCTCTAGAGAGCTCACTTTTGGAGAGGAGGAAGTTTTCTGTCATGAATTGCAGCCCCTGGGGGGCCCACACTGGAGCAGTGCATTCCTGAAGGACTGTACCTCATGGAGAGGACCCATGCTGGAGCAGTTAGTGAAGGACTATCCTGTGGGAGATATCTTATGTTGGAGCAGGGGAGAAGTGTGAAGAGGAAGGAGTGGCTGATAAGCTCTTAAGAACTGACTGCAATCTCCCGTCCCACGGGGGGTTGGAACTAGAAGATCTCTAAGGTCCCTCCCAACCAAAACCATTCTATGATTCTCTCCCCACCCCTGAAGTCAGGGGAAAGAAGTAGAAAGTTGGAAATTAAGGAGTGAAAGTGAGCCTGGGAAGAAGGGAGTTGAGGGAATGTTCCGGGTTTTGAGTTCGTTTCCCAGCCAATGCACCAATTTATGTAGTGGTTTTACGTTCGCCGAACTCTGCTAAATTTAGTGTTTACTCTCTTTTTCTCCTGTGAAGTAGGATTAGGAGAGGCAAAGCAGGCTCAAGCTTAAAGATAAAACAAATAGATTTGTTAACACACACCAGAAGAAGGAAAAATGAAAATCAAAATGAAAACTTTCAAAGCACTCCTCCTCCCCACTAACAATTCACTTTCTCACATACAACATAAAAGAGACAAAACCTGTAATTTTCAGTCAGTTTCACCATTTAAAATAGTCTTGCATTAGTTCTTTGGGGAGAGGAGTCTCNCTCAGAGTTGCTCCCTGGGGCCCAGGGGGGTGAAAACATCCCCCCCAGCCCTGGCTGGCAGCACAGGCAGCTGCCATGGCAAGCTTAAAACTTGTTAGATGTTAGCAGCCGGGGCTTTCCTCCCCTCCCCCGCTGCTAGCTGTTATTGGGCTCAGCCATGGCCAGGCCCCCTCTGCCACAGCCCCTGGCACCCTGAGCTGCAGCCTCCCTTCTCCCCTGCCAGCAGCCTGGGGAAAAGGGGGCTCAGCCAGTCGGGCCGCCCCACCCCATGGGCAGCGGCTTCCAGAGGCCCGGCCGGGCCAGGCCGCCCTGGGGCAGCGGGGCCTAAGCTGGGCCCTCCTTGGCTGCCCCCAGTGTTACCTGGTAGCCAGCTGGGAGCAAGAGAGGGCCCTGGAACCGAGTCTCAGCTTTATATAGGTATTACCAAAAGTCGCATTCCGTTTTTCTCAGTGGTCAAACCACATGCCAATCCAAGAACTGGCCCCTGATAGGTCCCTGTCCTTTATAAGGAATTCTAAGGTCCTGGCAGGGCACTATTCCATATTCCTTTTCAACTAAAACCCAAACTATGTTAACCCATAACAGGGAGGAAGGTGTTTTAGTTTTGTCTTTGTGTCTCAGCATCCTACTTTATTTTTAATTGGCAAGAAATGAATTTGAATTGTCAGTCTAAGTCAGGGAAAAGGAAAAGAGTTCGTGTTTCAGAATAGATGAGGACAGGAAATAACAGTTCTTGGTAGCCTAAACTTAATACTCTTTGTTCCCTTTGCTTTATATTAGTGGTGATGAATAAGATGAATGTCTTTTACACATATAAATCAGATTGAGTAGTTCTGGTTTTTTAATAAAACAAAAGCCCAGTTGAATTGTATTTGCCTAAATAAACTTACTTGCAAACTTTCAGTTTTAAGAGCGTGGCATTTAGTGTCTATTACGTCTATTCATTCTGGAAGGGGCTCTTCAAATACATGACCTTCCTTGGACTTCTTGTTTATTAAGATAGGGTGGACTGTCATCTCAGATGCTTTTCAAAGACTTTGCAGGAATTAATTTTTTCTGCTTTTAATGGGTTAAACTTTTATTTTGCTCAAAATAATATTCTGTTTCCTGTTGGTTTTTAATTGGGGGATTGTTAAGGCAGTTTAATGTAATGAATGCCCTCTAAATGAGCAGTGATAAATTATCCTCTCTTTGGTTCTTTATCAACATAGACTGTATACAGGGGTCTAAATGCTCTAACAGTGCTTTTGCAGCATGGCTTGCTTGTATAACTGTCCGTCATGAAGTTTCCTAGTGCCTTGTATAAATTAGCTGACTGTTCCTAGTTGTGCATTCTGATCAGAGGGACCTTTTTTTAAGAGGTAAGCTAGTGAAGCTAAACCTGACTGCTGAAAAGGACTAGTGACTCTGTGACAGAACATTTGTTTTTAATGTTTGCCAGTCATGCTTTTCTTGAAGTCTGTCTCTCCTGTCATCTCCCCAAGGCATACTCAGATTTTATTCCATAGACATTTGTCACAAATGAGTGTGTTAGGTCACTCAAAGAATCACTGGCAAAGACAGCAGGTTTAATATAAAAGCAAAAGCACAGCAAAGTTCATCAGCAAGGTTGACTACTATTTACTAGATGGTTAAAGTGCACTGAGAAAAATTGGACTAAAATCTAAAATAAATCAATCTAAAACTAAAATAAACAAAAAATTTTGTATATGGAGGATAAAAAGGAATGAGGGAGAGCCTCCAATTGTGTCACAAGGTTCAGAGTGGACCCCCTTGCTAAACTTAGCCCTGGACTTGACCAACAGTTTAGGCCTAAAGGTTTAACAGCACTTAAACTTAACAGCACTTAATTGATAGCCTAATTTAAACAAATTAACAAGAGATTCTATAGAACTTACTATAAGCACAACAGTAACTCACTTATAAGCCTAACTTACAAATCTAACGCGCTTAAGAATCTAGGAGAGCAGCATTCCTGGTACATTTGCTATAGCATATTCACACTCGCATGCACACAGACATAGTCTGTACAAGCTACCTGTGAAAAATTCCCCTTGAATTCAGTGAAGTACTCACTTTGGATGCGCTTGCATCTTCTCAATGGGCAAAGGGTTGAGCCTTGAGGAGTGGGGAGTATCAGCCCAGGATCCATCATCATTCAGTGATCCTCCGAGTATGGCAAACTTGAGAGTTCACTGGCTCTGAGAGGCCCCACTCAGAGGGAGGTTGCTGGTCACAGCCCGCTGTGGTCCAGGAGAGCTCAAAGGGTCTCATTTTGGACTGGTGTTTATAGGGCCGCAAGAGAGTGGGCTTTAGTCATAATGATTTTCCATCCTGGCTGCAATTCGGGTCAGTAACTTTCTTTGAAAGTTTGATAACAAAAATGTTATTCCATTTGAGTTGTTATTCAGGCAAGAAAAATAAGTTTCCAAGGCTGTTAAAAACCAGGAGTTTATTAGACAGCACAAGTTCCTGGGAGCAGACAGTGTTTCTGATAAGCTCAAGAGAAGCTTAGTCCAGGTTCTGTTCATCAAGGCCAAGGCCTAACCAGCATTTCTCAGATCATAGTGCAGCCTGGGGGCGAAAGCACCATCACAATTGGGATTTGAAAAATTAGCAGGTGCAAACAATTATTTCTTGGTACTCTCAATAAGCTATCTTGCTTTTCTTGTAAAATACTTTGAAAATAAATATTGCTTTTGTGGATCTCTCTTAAATTGCTCTTAAATATAATGAGAATATCCAGAGACAGTATCAAACTATCGTACCAAGTCAGATTTCCTTTATGCTGCTGTACAAATGCAACTATTTGACTCAAGGGCTAGGGGGTGTGAGAAATTTATTTACTACATATCCTGGAAGATGCTCTCTGTAGACTTTACATTGGTTTGCCGACATACATAAAATGATACTTTTTCATGTAGAAATCCCATCCTGAGAGCATGCTATTCACTCAGTATATATTCTTGCATGCCTACTACAGTAGGTTAGCACTGTCAGTTAACTTCAGCATCATTGCAGTAATTTGTTTGCATAGTTAAGAAGTAGTCTCACTTCAATAGGATTGAAGAGGTCATTCTTGCGTTATCCATCACTTTTGCTTCTTTTTTTTTTTATTTTTCATGGTCCCGTGACAGTCCTGTTTTGTACAATCTCATGCATTCCTGTCTTTGTTCAGTGTTATTGGTTTTGGGTTTGGTGGTTGTTTCGTTTGTGTTTTTTTCCTAATTGAGCAAAGTACACTGTATGTAATGTATGGTTTCTTATTTCAAGAATATATTTTATCAAATAATGCTGTTTCAGTTTTACTGTGTTTTGTATATATAATGTATAAAAATTGTTTGAAGCACGGAGAAGGAAGGCTTATATGACATATTTGAAAGAGGGACTTACAAATGCAGGAATTCTGTTTTGGCTAACAGAATTAAGTATTTAAAAGAGCAGAAATGCTCTTCAACAGCAAATACTGAATATTCCCTTTCTGTATACATGCTATTAACAGCATCTTTATTCTGTAGCTTAATTTGCCTTGCCCTATTGTTTTAGATCTAGAATTCTTCCAATTCTTGTCTTGATAGCGTTTATAATTTCTGTTGATGTTTGGTCTCTTGGAAGCACATTGATCAATGAAGAAGGAGGGGAAGTGAATTACACCACAGGATAGAGTTGGTTGGAAAAGGGCAGCAATGCAAGAGCAGAGTAAAGGGAAGACATAATATGAAAAGGTGGGATAGGGTAAATTGACAAACACAGGTGAATAGATAAATGAAAATTAAGTCTTGTACATTGTCTCTTTCTCTCATTATATGTAAGGTATGCATGGTTTTTCTACCAGTCTCTTGAGTATATTCAAAAAGGGTGAGGGAAAACCAGAAAGGCTCTAATTTAGGCTTAAGTGTCTGAAGATTGCCTCCTACCTTCCAGTTTCAAGTAGGTTTTCTTGAAAGAGGGGAAAAAAAGGCTGGTTGTATTGTACTCAAACTCTCTGTTTTAGGCTACTTCAGGTGTCCACAACAGGATGAGTGTGGTGTCCTCTTTCACCTTTTGCCAAACTGTTTCAAATAAAAGCATCTAAAGAAAAGGCACTGACCCTGGACTGTACAGGAAGAGGAGGGGGCAATGGATGAGGCACTTTGCTTGTCTTTTTATGTAAGAGGAACTCTGGAGAGCAGAGGATCATAATTGCTGATTATATGAGATTATGTAACAGCACTGGGTAGCAGGTAATTATGACAGCATTCTGAGTCTTTGGTTGAAGAAATATTTTAGTTCTAATGTTCCTTGCATCCTAAAGTTAGATATACAATGCCAGAATCTCAGTAATTAGTAGTGCCAATTCAAGGGATTAATCTTGTAGAGGTCAGTGGTATTATTTTGTGTTAATAGGCATTACTCATTGTGAGAAAAGTTAGACAAATTATGGACGTGTTATGGTTTAACTCCAGCTGGCAATTAAGCACCGCACAGCAGCTCACTCACTCTCCCCTGGTGGGATGGGGGAGAGAATCCGAAGAGTAAAAGTGAAAAAACTCATGGGTTGTGGTAAATGCAGTTTAATAGGGAAAGCAAAAGCCACGTGCACAAGCAAAGCAAATCAAGGAATTCATTCACTATTTCCCATCAGCAGGCAGGTGTTCATCCATCTCCAGGTAGTTGGTGTAGTTGGGGTTAGCTGTCCCAGCTGTGTCCCCTCTCAACTTCTTGTGCACCCCTAGCATCCCCCCGGTGGGATGGTGTGAGAAGCAGAAAAGGCCTTGGCTGTGTGTAAGCACTGTTCAGCAATAACATCATCCCTCTGTTATCAACACTGTTTACAGCACAAATCCAAATCATAGCCCCATACTAGCTACTATGAAGAAAATTAACTCTATCCCAGCCAAAACCAGCACATTCTCTACCCCTTATTCCATACCATTTATATAGTGATCAGGTCCCACACTATCCAATATATCCTCATTAACCACCACCCCCCTTTCCATCCTTTGATACAATTCACCTATCATTCCCTTAGTCTATGGACCACCCCTGCAAAATGTCCACAAATGTCCACTGAGTTCATTTAGTTCATGACTTTGGGCTCCCTCTGCTATAGTGGTCACTCAGGACAGAAGTGCTGTGTTGGGTGCAGTTACTGGGCACCAAGGTCAGTTCAGGTTGGGTCACTGCTGCACTGCAACTGCTTCTTGTAAGACTTCTCTTCCATTGGTTCAGGTGATTCCTGCTATTGTAATTCCTATAACAGGCAACTCAAATCATTGGTTGCAACATTTTAAAGGTATTTCCGCTACAATCTCCATCACTGGTCCCTTTGGACCAGGTTCTAGGGTTTAATATTGCAATGAACTCCTCCCCTTGCCCCTGTTCTGGCTTGGACTTATCCACGGACTGCAGTTCCTTAAGGGTGCACTTGTTCCAGCAAAGCCTTACCCATGGCTGCAGGTCCTCCAGGGGTGTACCTGCTCTTTTGTGAGCTCATCCATGCCTACATGCTTTGAGGTGCTCCAGAGAGCAATGGTATCTACCCAGCAGAAAGCTATGGCCTCTCTAAACTCTGCACCCACTGTGACTGACACAGCTGCCCAGAGCTCCGGTGGGAACATGTATCAGGCTGCAGGGTGTGCCCTGCTCTTATGCCAGTACTGGGCATCAGTAGTGAGCACACCTGTGGGAGGTGAGGGAGCCCAGGTAAAGGAACTCCTCTACTTAGTGGCAGAGCTCTGGCAGGAAGTGAATACGTTGAGGAGTATCAGGGAGTATGAGAAAGAGAGATTACTGGAATCGCACCCTACCTTCTCTGGGACAGGCCTGACAGGTAGACAGGCTGCATGATATGGAGGATTCCCTATCCTCTCTCCTCCCAGCTGAACATGGTGACATAAGGGATAGGGGCCAATGGAGGCAAGCGCCTGCCCAGTGCAGCAAGTACACGTCTCCTCTGTGACTGCCCCACCTTCCCAAGTGCCATTGCATAATAGATACGAGGCTCTGCAAGTGGAGCTGAACAATAATGAGGACAATAGTTCATCTAGCATGGAGGTGCTGCTGAGGTTAAGTCAGCCTATGCCCCACATCAAAACTGCTTCCATAAAGAAAAGTAAACAGGTTGNCTATCCCAGCCAAAACCAGCACATTCTCTACCCCTTATTCCATACCATTTATATAGTGATCAGGTCCCACACTATCCAATATATCCTCATTAACCACCACCCCCCTTTCCATCCTTTGATACAATTCACCTATCATTCCCTTAGTCTATGGACCACCCCTGCAAAATGTCCACAAATGTCCACTGAGTTCATTTAGTTCATGACTTTGGGCTCCCTCTGCTATAGTGGTCACTCAGGACAGAAGTGCTGTGTTGGGTGCAGTTACTGGGCACCAAGGTCAGTTCAGGTTGGGTCACTGCTGCACTGCAACTGCTTCTTGTAAGACTTCTCTTCCATTGGTTCAGGTGATTCCTGCTATTGTAATTCCTATAACAGGCAACTCAAATCATTGGTTGCAACATTTTAAAGGTATTTCCGCTACAATCTCCATCACTGGTCCCTTTGGACCAGGTTCTAGGGTTTAATATTGCAATGAACTCCTCCCCTTGCCCCTGTTCTGGCTTGGACTTATCCACGGACTGCAGTTCCTTAAGGGTGCACTTGTTCCAGCAAAGCCTTACCCATGGCTGCAGGTCCTCCAGGGGTGTACCTGCTCTTTTGTGAGCTCATCCATGCCTACATGCTTTGAGGTGCTCCAGAGAGCAATGGTATCTACCCAGCAGAAAGCTATGGCCTCTCTAAACTCTGCACCCACTGTGACTGACACAGCTGCCCAGAGCTCCGGTGGGAACATGTATCAGGCTGCAGGGTGTGCCCTGCTCTTATGCCAGTACTGGGCATCAGTAGTGAGCACACCTGTGGGAGGTGAGGGAGCCCAGGTAAAGGAACTCCTCTACTTAGTGGCAGAGCTCTGGCAGGAAGTGAATACGTTGAGGAGTATCAGGGAGTATGAGAAAGAGAGATTACTGGAATCGCACCCTACCTTCTCTGGGACAGGCCTGACAGGTAGACAGGCTGCATGATATGGAGGATTCCCTATCCTCTCTCCTCCCAGCTGAACATGGTGACATAAGGGATAGGGGCCAATGGAGGCAAGCGCCTGCCCAGTGCAGCAAGTACACGTCTCCTCTGTGACTGCCCCACCTTCCCAAGTGCCATTGCATAATAGATACGAGGCTCTGCAAGTGGAGCTGAACAATAATGAGGACAATAGTTCATCTAGCATGGAGGTGCTGCTGAGGTTAAGTCAGCCTATGCCCCACATCAAAACTGCTTCCATAAAGAAAAGTAAACAGGTTGTTGTCATAGGAGACTTCCTTATGAAGGGAGCAGAAGGCTCCATATGCAGACCAGACCCACTTCTTAGGGAAGCCTGCTGCCTCCCTGGGACCCAGGTTAAAGATGTGAAGAGAAAGCTTCCTACCCTGGTACGGCCCTCAAATTATCAGCCATTATTGAGTTTTCAGGTAGGCAGCGATGAAGTTGCAACAGGAAGTCTAAAGGCAATCAAGAGAGACTTCAGGGCCTTGGGACGACTGGTTAAGGGATCAGGAGCAGAAGTAATATTCTTCTCTATCCTTCCAGTCACAGGGAATGGTGAGGGAAGAAACAGGAAGAGCCAACAGATCAGTACCTGGCTCCAAGCCTGGTGTCACTGGCAGAATTTTGGGTTCTTTGATCACAGGTCGGTCTATGTGACACCAGGCCTGTGGGCAACAGATGGGGTACACCTGTGTCAAAGGGGAAAAAAGATCTTTGCATAGGAGTTAGCAGGGTTCATTGAAAGAGCTTTAAACTAGATTGCAAGGGAGAAAGAGATAAGCCCAGGCTCACTAGAGATAAGCCTGGAGGCAGCATGCCAATGTTTAAGAAACTAGTGAGGTCCTTTGGTCTGCAGTGGAGGTAGGGGATGGAGATCCATGTGGCAGCAAAGACACAAGGGTTATTGATGTGTTATAAACTAGAGATGCGCCTGAGAATAGTCCAACTGAGGTGCATCTACACCAATGCTCACAGCATGGGCAACAAACAGGAGGAACTGGAAGCCATTGCACAGCAGGAAAACTATGACATAGTTGCCATCACAGACGCATGATGGGATGACTCGAACAGCTGGAGTGCTGCAATGAATGGCTATAAACACTTCAGAAGGAACAGGCAAGGAAGGTGGGGTAGCCCTGTATATTAGGGAGTGTTTTGATTGTCTAGAGCTTAATGATGGCACTGATAGGGTTGAGCATTTAAGTGTCAGTGTTAAGGGGAAAGGCCAACAAGGCAGATCTGATGGGAGTCTGTTATGGAATGAAGAGGCAGATGAAATATGCTATAAACAGCTGGGAGAAGTCTGAGAATCACTAGCCCTTGTTCTCTTGTGGGATTTCAACTTACCAGATGTCTGCTGGAAATACAATACAGCAAAGAGGAAACAGTCTAGGAGGTTCCTGGAGTGTGTGGAAGAGAACCTCCTGACACGGTGAGTGAGCCAATTAAGGAAGGCGCCCCGCTGGACCTCTTGTATGTGAACAGAGAAGGACTGGTGGGTGATGTGATGGTTGGAGGCCATCTTGGGCACAGCGATCACAAAACGATAAGAGTTTTTGATTCTTGGAGAAGTGAGGACGGGGGTCAGCAGAACTGCCACCTTGGACTTGTGGAGGACGGGCTTTGGCCTGTTTAGGGGCCTGATTGACAGAGTCTGTTGGGAGGCAGTCCTGAAGGACAAAAGGGTCCAGGAAGGCTGGATGTGCTTTAAGAAGGAAATCTTAAAGGCTCAGGAGCAGGCTATTCCTATGTTGTGAAATATGAGCCAGTGGGGAAGAAGGCTAGCCTGGCTGAACAGAGAGCTTTGACTGGAACTCAGAACAAAAAGAGGGTTTAGGAACTTTGGAAGAAGGGGCAGGCAACTCAGGAGGACTACAAGGATGTTGTGAGGTAATGCACAGAGAAAATTAGAATGGCCAAAGCCTGACTAGNATTCCTATGTTGTGAAATATGAGCCAGTGGGGAAGAAGGCTAGCCTGGCTGAACAGAGAGCTTTGACTGGAACTCAGAACAAAAAGAGGGTTTAGGAACTTTGGAAGAAGGGGCAGGCAACTCAGGAGGACTACAAGGATGTTGTGAGGTAATGCACAGAGAAAATTAGAATGGCCAAAGCCTGACTAGAACTTAATCCGGATACTGCCGTAAAAGACAATAAAAATGTT
>VXBB01014855.1:4402-71259 GCA_013399915.1 Illadopsis cleaveri
CAACACACGCTCCCAGCTTAGTGTCGTCTGCAAATTTACTAATGAAAGATTCAACAGCCTCATCCATGTCATCAGTGAAAATATTGAATAGAGCTGGTCCCAGCACAGACCCCTGAGGGACACCACTGGTGACTGTGCCCAGCTGGATGCAGTACTGTTCCCCACCACTCTCTGGGCCCGGCCATCCAGCCAGTTCCTAACCCAGCACAGGGTGCTCCTGCCCAAGCCACGGGCTGCCAGCTTATCTAGGAGTAAGCTGTGGGAGACAGTATCAAAAGCCTTGCTGAAGTCCAAATAGACAACATCCACAGCCCTTCCTGCATCTACCAGGCGGGTCACCTGGTCATAAAAGGAGATCAGGTTGGTCAAACATGACCTACCCCTCCTAAACCTGTGCTGGCTGGGCCTGAGACCCTGGCCATCCTGTAAATGCTGAATGATGTCACTCAGTATAAATTGTTCCATTTAAAGAAGTCCTGAAAGTGCACAGTTCCTGAACTCTGCTGAGGTGTTTCTGCCTCAGCACCTGATGGGTTCCACAGGTGAAAGCTGCAGCCAACCTCAGCTACTCCATTCTTGGGACAGTTGTTTTCCTGGAACTGCAGGTCTCCATTTCTCCCTATCCCAGGGTGCTGGCAAGCACCTTGCCCAGTCCCAGCAATTCCTAGTTTAGCACATGCAGTTCAAAGGTACAGCAGGGTGTGGGGTGTTTCCCCACTTTTTACTACACCGTTGCTGTTTCTCTCTCCTGCTTTACTGAAAGACCAAGTCTAAGTGAGAAGAAGGAAAATGTCTGTAAGTGTACTGCTTTCTGGGCTTCAATCCCCTTCTGTTTTGAGCAAACTCAGTGTCTGGTATTTACCAGCTCATGCAGGTGGTTCAGCAGCTCCCTGGGTATTTTCAAGGTCAGCAGGACCTAAATCAACTGCAACAAGAGGAACTGCTCAGATTCAGCGAAGCTGTGTCACACCAGGCTCGAAAACGAGCACGGGCTGGGTGTCATCTGGCCCTTGTGCACACACAAAGTGATCTCATCCCCTCCCCTGCCCCCATCCCTGCAGCACTGCAGCTCCCTCTCACCATCACTCCCTCCTACCCAGGAACAGCTTGTTTGGGCCCCTGAAACACCAAGCTGGAGTCCAATGGCCAGTGGTGCCTCCAGACTGACCTGCATGGCCTCTGGGAAACCCCCTTTGCTTTCCTGCGAGGAAAAATAGCCAGTTCAACCCATCAGTTTCCCTTTTTTCAGACTGACTCTTCATCGACTTCTCTGGCACCCAAAACAAGGATATCACCTAAATCCCAGATTTTATCTTTCCCACAGGGATGGCCACATTTGGAATCCCAGAGGTAGCTGGGACTTAGAGCTACTTACAGCTGTTTGAGCTCAGATGATCCGGAGGGGTCAGCTTGCAAGGAATTCCGAAGTTTAGCTTGAAGAAAATGGTCACAACAGCTGCAATTTATTTATAATTGTGCAGATTAATCAATCTAGAGACTGTCTAGAGACTGCTGCAATCTTCTCCTTCGAGTTTCCGCTCAGCCAGGTGCCGCTGCTGGTGCACTGGACGTGTTTGGAACTCTGCTGGCTGTTCTTCCTGCTAATGCTAAGCCAAAGCCATTTATGTGGAGCAATCCTGGTGGTGAATGAATTCAGAAGCAGTGCTGGCACTCCAGCACAATGTCCATCTGTCCCTCCGCAACCTTAGAGGGTGGGAGCCTCCACAGAGCCCAGGTAATTTCTCCCACAGGGTAAGAATGTCTCCATGTGAGAAAGAGTGAGTAGACCCTTCAATAGAAACACAGGACACACTCCGTTTGTAGTCAGAATTTTATTTTCTTTATATCCAGGCTTATCATTGACATCTGAAAATAAAATCTTTCATTTACAAATAGCCTAGTGCAAATTAAAGGTAATTTTGGATTTAAAAAAAAAAAAAAAGAAAGAAAAAAGACACTGCATGTAACACAAAAGAAATGTGTATGTTAGGATGATCTTCCGGGAACAGCTGGTGGAGGTCGCCTAGGAAAAAACAAAAAAATAACCCAAAAATCACAGGGAGAGGGGGAGACTTAAAACAAAAGGCCAAGATACAATAAAATGACTCATATACAAAATTATCTTAATAAAATGGGTTAAGAGAAAAAGGCACAGAACATGCATATTAAGGAAAAGAGCAAGAGCAAGATTAGAATCAGCTGGCTCTCAGCACAGCCTGGCTTTCATCCTCACTCCCTCCCTTCTGACTTGCCAGTGCCAGAGAACCAGAACAATCCCATCCCAGGTGTGGAGGTCACTGGTCACAGACTTTCTAATTTTCTTGCAGCAAATTATACCCTCTGGAAGAGCTTTTCCCCAGGCAGCCTTAAAATTCTCACCACTATCTGCTTCAAACACTGTTCTTGGAGTAGAACTTTGGTGAGGTTCTGATGAAATGAGGAATGATCAAACAAGATGGCCTGTGGGGTGGACTGGGGTGTCTGGAGGGGACACTGCTGAGAAAGGTTAAAAATGAAGGTGGAGAGCTCCGTGGCAGTGAGGGCCCAGAGCAAAGAGCAGCTGCTCCTCCTGGTACCCAGCACAGAGCACTCAGCTCTAGCTGACCAACAGTCCTGGAACCAGGCTCATCCGGGGTGCTCCAGCCAGAGGGGACACGTGGGACACTGCTGTTCCCTCAGGGGAGTGCACAAACTGCCTCAGCCACAGCCATTGAAGATCACTAAAGAAATCTCCAAATGTTACAGGATTCAGTGGGGATGTTCCTGCTGTGCTCATCCCACCTTTTGCTCCCTCTTTTCCCAAACCCCAAGAACCCACTGTGGTGCTCCCACAGGAAGCTGTTGTGCTCTTTGTGCCCTACAGACCATCTCTGAGCACTGATTGCAGCTACTTGGCTCATCCTGATCTGCACAAGGAACTGAGGAATCAGGACATCTGCACATTCGTACACAGCCTTTAGGGGGAAATCCCTTTCAGGCACATTTCAACTCCAGCTCCTGCTTTGGAGGACCCAGTCTGGCCTTCTGCTCAGCTCTGAAACTCCTCTAAACGTGCTTTCCTCAGCAGTGAAGTGAATCCCAGGTACTGCTTGTAAAACATTCATCCATTTCCCAGCAAAACATCTCTGCAGCACTCCAAGCCCCTTGCAGGGCACAGGCTGAATGCTTCCCAACGAGTTCATCTCCCCTCTAATGACATCTCCAGTGATCTCAGCACAACAGCACCTCCAACAAATCCTCCCTGCAGCCCCCACCGAGGCAGTGTGGAATGCTGAGATGATGGTGTAAGAGACAGAAGACACCACTCATACACATCCAGAAAGTAATAATAAAAGCCCATCAAGAATTACAGTTTATTTCAGGTTCAGAAATGCAGCATAACATTTTTACAGCAGGTGTATGTGATGCTCAGTAATGACCATGGTTTCAGGAATCCACTCACTGTGCTCAAAGGTCAACACCAGGAACCATTTACAGATTACGAAACCAAAGGCAGATGTTTTGGCTCACATGAAGTAGGGCATTAACATACAGAGCAAAAAAAAAACAACAAAAAAAACCCCCAAAAAAACAAACAAAAAAACCCCAACCACCAGACCAGAAGGGAATTAAGCGTTTGCTTCTTACAAAAAAGAAGTAATCGTTTACCATGTCCTGGAAAAGCAAAGAGACAGCAGTAAAGCAAACGGCCGGCAAGGCGGGACAAATCATAGATCAAGCAAGAGTGGAGGACTGTCTGGACGGGAGGAGCCATCGGCATCAGCTCGCCTGCAGACAAAGCAAGAGGAAAGACAGGCAGAGTAACATTCATTTACACAAGGGAGCTCTTCTGCACCAGCCTGGGTGCAGGGGCAGTGCCACAGCAGGAGGAGCTGTGCCAGGAGTGCACCAGGAGGCTCCCTGGTGGCACAGGGACAAAGCAGGTCTGCTCTCAATTCAGGAAGTTTGGACTATTTTAAGACAGAAGGACAGAACTAGTCAGGAATCTCAATGGGCTGTACACATCATGGCTAGTGGAGCTGTCTGGAACAGAGAGAATAGTATTTTCTATGTTCTACTTGAACACCAAATGCCATAACCTATAATGTATCTTCTTTAATATAATAAATAATCTACTTTTAGGAGGCTTATTCAGAAAGTGCAGCAAGATCAGCAATAAAATAAACACAGGTTAACTATGTACATAAGCCTTTTTGTTGAACATACAATCTTTTTAACCCCAGCACAAGGTCCCTTGAGATCCAAGGCCGAGAGCTGTTCACACACAAGCTCTTCAGCTGTTGGTCAGCCATGGCGGGGTGAGGTGGAAATGTTCTCTAGGCAGAGATCCAGGCTCAACCTAAATGCAGGATTAGATGAGCACCCTCCTGAAACTCAGCAACTACACCACCCAGATCTTTATGTACCTCACATAAGATCAGGAACACCACTGTTGCTTCATTATTGCTCCATCTGCCCTGGCAGTCGGAGCTGTGCCAGAGGGAATCAGAGGAAGGCAGAGCAACCTGCGCTTCTCAGACACGGAGTTCAGACTTGCCTCTTCCCACCTAAGTGGGTCTGCAGAGGTGCTCAGTCCCTCTGGCAGATCCACAGCGTGCTTGCCCTGCGCTCCTTCGGGCATGGAGTGAGTTGCTGCCAAGGCTGCTCCTCCGAGAACAGGGGACAGGATGGATGGGACTCGGCAGCATCAGGAGTGGGTGGGACAAACAAACCCATTCCGGGCACTCTGCAGCAGAAGGAAGTGGCCAGGGCTGGAGGACAGTACTTACTCAATTGGATGTGGCAATTTCTTGGGAAGCCTTTAAGTGTTTTTCCTAGAAACAATTCCATGTGGTTTATTCTCACAAGCACATACGCAAGGAGAGGTGAAATCATCAAACCCTGGATTTGTGCTCACAGTTATTTATTAACCTGCACGCCTCAAAATATTGCATTTAGGGCACAGGGCCAGATTTAGATGAGAGCTGAATGAGGATACAGAGGAAGGAGGGCTGTGCAGCTGTGTCCCGCACCCTCAGCATCAAGCACAGAACCAGATGGTGCTGACACCTCACTGCCTCCTCCTCCTCCTCTTTCGGGGAAATCCACTCTTGAGAGCTTTATTTACAATTCAGGATTACTGCTGAAAAATAGTTTCTTGGGGGCAGAGTAAAGGACAGTGCCCAATTGTGCCACCTACTTCCTTATGCTTGGCAGAAACAGTCATTAAAGTAAATTAGGGAGTCTCAAGTAGAGAGCATTTAAAAGCACTTTTTTAGGCCAGGATCTGTGTCATGTAATTGAGGCTCCTGACTTACCAGCATTGCCCTCGTGCCCCATGCAGCCACACTGGCTTGAATCACCTCCTCAGGGTGATGCTCTTCTCACTGAGCAAAGGACAACTAAGCTGATTCCTTGGGGTATGGTGGGATAAACCCAGACCTGCAGTATCCTAGGATGGGTTGGGTTGGAAGGGATCTTGGAGCTCATCTTGTTCCAAGCCCCCTGCCATGAGCAGGGACACCTTCCACTAGACCAGGTTGCTGAAAGACCTGTCCCACCTGGTCTTTATCACCAAGTGAGTATCAGAATTTGTATTCTGATATAAGTGATATTAGTGATCTCTGTGGCTCAGCCATTAAACCTGGCTTTCCATTAGCAGGCCAGTCAGTACCAGAGTTCTGATAAACCCTGTTCAGATATACAGGAGTGCAGGTGAGGCAACAATATGGGTTCCTGTGGCTATTTACAAAAATTTATCCAACAGATGCAGCACAGGTTACAGCAGAGAGCACTAAACAGTGGAAAGCTGTGTACAAGACAAGGAGAATCATCAAAATACATTTTCTTTTTTGTAGTAAAAATTGGTATTACTGTGGTTGTGTTTGCAATCTTTTCTTTTCCTTGAAAGCTGATTCTGTGCACTTGGCATTGGAGATTTGGACCTGTTCCCCAAACAAACACCAGCCACTTCAGCAGTCTGCTGAGATCACCAAGATGCCAGTGATCTGACAAACTCCATCTTCACTGTGCATCAGATGTGACCTCCAGACTCCCCAGGCGTGTGTCACAAGTATGGGGCTGACAGGAAATTAAAGTTAAGCTAACATACAAATCATGATGCTTTCCCAAGCTCGTCTCTCCTCTGCAAGCTGAAACATGATTTGCTGCACTGGTGAGCACAGCTAATCAGCAGCCTGGGAATTAACAGGCTAAATCCCCATTTGTTGTGGCTCTTTGATGGGATCCTTCCTAACCATGGGGCTACAGCTTACTGGAGCCCTACAAGAAGTCTCAATAAATACATTTATTAGACTAATTGTACTGGGGGCTTTTGAAACCACCAATTGCTTTGCCTAGGGATCTGTAACCATAATTGTAATAGCAGCAATTCATATTTTCTGAAGGAACAAGGCCGAATTCCTCCCTAGTTTCATTCTGTTAACTCAGTAAGTTCTAAGGTTTAAGGGTGACACTGACCCTAAGTGTTTAAAGTGAAGTAATGCAGTTAAGACAAAAGGTTTTTATAATGCATTAATTTATAATGTGCAAAACGAGAGGCAGAGAGGACCTCTGCAAGTGAGCAGCTGCTAAAATAATCCAGGATGCACAGCTGAGCACTTCCCAAAACTTTGCTGGATAAAGCAACAGTAAACCAAGGTGTGTGCAAGGACCATGTAATGCAAAAAGAAAATCTTTACACAGAGGGCACGGGGAAACTTTATTGACTGGCATGTGAAAATATCACAAATATCTCACATCCCAAGCCAGCCCTTGGGAAGCTCAGCTGCCAGTCTAGGCTGGAGCTCTGTGAACTGACCCCCACAGTGTGCAGAGGAGGGGGAGCCCACACCCAGCTGTGCATGTATCTGTATCTCTGGTTCTTCTGTGCCACAAAAGGACCAAAAGCAGAGCTCAGTTCCCTGCACACAGCACGTTTCCATGCACTCACTCCCCTCCAGTGCCTCCCAGGAGTGCAGTGGGAGCAGGAGTGTGAGCAGGCACTGGCACAGCACAGAGGGAGCTGGGACAGGCTGGTCTGTCACACCCCAGCTCTCCAAAGTACCCTGTCCCATCCTGGCTGCAGGGTGGGACGGCTCCGTGCCGAGCCCTGGGAGCTGGGGCACCCCAGCCTGCTCCTCACCAGCCCAACCAACCTGGCATTGCAGCTGCCAGGATGGAAATAAAGCCAAACATGCCTCGTCCCACGCACACCCTGCTCGTCTAACAACATTCCTTAAAATCAAATTTTGGATAAGGAGAATTTATAGGAGAAGTAAGCCTCTTGCAAGAGAGACTTGGAAGTGTGGAGCCTTCAGAAGAGCTTGGTAAGAAACCACATGGCTTTTCTTTGCCCAGTTTAGCCATTACAAGAGAAAATAGAAAACCTGGAAGGTACAAATAAAAGCAAGATTTCTTTCAGGTAAGAAGAAAAAAAGCAGATCAAATCAACACATGCACAAACACGCACAAAGTCAAGCCCTCCATTTGCTGTAGAGGACTGTGAGCACAGTTGTCTGGGTGGAGATATGTGTCAGTAAGTTAGCTAACATCAGTTATTGCAGAAGGAAAAGTCAAGGCAGCACAGACCTTCCCCAAACACTGAAGACCTCAATAAACACTGCAGAATGGACAGAGTATATCAGTAAAATTGGTTACTTGCCTATAGATGTCCATACATGCGACTATACATTGGTTATTGTGACAGTTACCAAGCAATTTGTTTCCACATATTTGGTTAACAACGAATGACATGCCAGAAATCCTTTTAGTCTAACAGGGATGAATCTAACGGACGGATTACAGTGGGCCGAGTAGGTGAAGGGGGTGGTCTTCGACTGGAGAGAGAGAGAGAAGAAACAGTGAGCACAAACACTGAGCACAGACACTGAGCACAGACACTGAGCACAGACACTGAAACCTGGCTGTTCTTACATGGACATGCACGTGCTCATGCACACAACAATCCCACTGCCACCTATGCTGAAGCAAGACACCCCTGAGCATCCACAGGAAGGAAGGACGAAATGGGTTTACCATTTCTGCCATGCTTTACCATCTCACCCATCACTGTGCACAGCCTGGGGGTTCTGCACACACACACACCCACACACACACACACACACCCCATTACCTTCTGGAGCCACAGAAACCAGCAGGGGAGGATTGTTATTCTCTGGTTTTAGGGGTCAGTCCCAGCCTGGGCAGTCGTAGAGCAGGCACATTTCAGAGCAGGCAACAAGACTGGGGAAAACAGCCTGCAGCAACTTCGGGCCCACTTTGCAGAGGCAGGAAAATCTGCAGCTTCTTGCACAGCTAGGCAAACTGTAACCCTGTCAATGTGCCTGAATCTGAGGCACATTTTGAGGCTTTATATCAATTTTGAAAATGCCAGTCGTGGCCAGGGCTGCAGGATTCATTAATTTACCACTAACGCATTTTTCTGTCAACTTCAGAAAGTGCTACGGAGTCACAGATTTTTTTGGGAAGACTTAGGTGCCTTCATTCTATTTTCCTGTGTACTGCAAACCCCTGCATTTTAATTTGGACTGTGTCATCCTCTGATAAGAGACTCCAGAGCAACAGTTAGCAGCAGTGTGATCTCCAAGCACATTCTACCTGCAGTCCAGGCTGGCACTTACCCCTCCCTCCCTTCACCCAAGGATAACATCCCAACTTTGCTGGAGCTGTGGACAGAGTCCCTCTGGTAGCTGTGTAATACTTTACCTTTTTGTGTGCAGTAAGGTCCACCTCAGGGCTGTGTGGAGGTAATTCCATCAGCTTAGTTACAAAGAGTATTTTGCTGATGCTCCATTCCACCTGGGCCTGCCGGGCCAGGCCCATGCAGAGTCTGAGCTGACAATTGCCTGCACAGCTCACACAGTCTTGCCTGGCACTGCTGTGTGCTGGATAAACAGCCTAAGAGACTGCTCCTGCCAGCCAGCCTGCCCCCTTAACCAGCTGTCCAGCACCCTCCTGCAGTGCTCTGTTGCTGCATCTATCCCAACCCATGTCTTCCATGCTGGTTTTGCTCCCTTTTTTAAGCAGGAAGTACCATGTACTCTCTCTCTCTCTGTTCCTTAACCCTGCCCAGATAACCAGGAGAGCTCATGGCTGCACCCGGGCTCTGAGCAAGGTGGGAGCTGAGGCTGCTTCCCATCAGCTGTGGCAGAGCTCATAATTAATTTTTAATAATAAATTAATAATTTGCCCCAACAAACTGTGCAGCCCTTCCTAACCCATCCTCCACCTGTGCAAGTAGGGACAGTTGTGGCTCTAAAGATTACAGAGGAAATGTGTCTCATTCTGCTAAAGCTAAACTGAAGATGAAAAGGATGTAACAATGTGTTAATCTTCTTTGAACTGGAACAAAATATGTGAGACAAATTTACACTTGACAAAAAAAAAAAAATCTCGTTTGGCTCAAAGTGCATCTTGTGCGACAATATTCTCTTTTGGTGAAAAAACGAGAATTTTAATCCCTACCATGCAACAAATAGAAAATATGCCAACTAAAGCATTCAAGTAAATCAACGAGCTAAAAAAAATAGGCAAAATATAATTTCTTCATGGTGTATTTTTCTTACAGGAAAAATGTTACTGTGTTAACTATTGTTTCTTGTGTTGCTCCAGTGTAGGTCTTCTGGACCCATTTCCAAAATTTGTAGTTTCATAAAGAACCACTTCTAAGGCTCTGCATTTCTGCTGGGTTGCATTAAATTATTCCTTTGTTGAAATGCCTCACATTGCATTGTTTAGCGCTTACTGAAAACACTGTATCATATGTATACAATTTACAAACAAGGGAAAATGCATACAGCTGTCTTCATATCAAATTTAAAAGATACAAGCCCAAACATGCATTTTAATACCAGGTTAAATGCAGCCCACTGGATTCAAATAATGCAATTTAGCCAAATGGCTATTTAACCCAGCAGGATCAGAAACTGGAGAGCACAGTGGGAGGATTTCCTGGATATAATCAGTCAAAGCAAACCTGAACCAGAATCAGGCCCAAGCCCTGTTTCCCCCTTGAACCGGAGCTGTTACTGCACACTGACAGCTATGTTGAATTTCCATTCAAGCCCAGTGCAGACCTGACCAGAAAAGCTCCCCATCAGCTCTTTCCCACCGCAGAGTTCCAAGCACTTCAAGGAGAAGCTGATACCCCCAAGGGGATGCTCTGGTGAGGAGCTGCTGCCGAGCCAGCCCATCCTGTCCTTGTGCCCTACAGACAGGTGTGCTCAGCAAGGGGATGCTCCAGCCGTGCTCTGCCCCGTCTGTGGGTATCCCACACGTGTCTGGGATGCTCTGACACAAACACCTGCGTGTGTTTTCCCAGTGCCCATGGGCAGGCACATCCATGAGGAACGGGCAGAGCCCTCCTCAGCTCCAGCCCCTCAAGGGTGCTGCCTGCCTCCCCCGCACTTCCAGCTCCTCAACCCTGCCCACCACGACTGGGGGAGCAGGACCTCCAGTGGAGAGCACAGGTGCCTTCCAGAGGAGTGGCAATGTTGGGGAATGGCAGCACTTGGGAAAAGAGCTGCAGCAGCCCCATTTCCCTGCAGCCCTGCTGCTGACGGTCTCCGGAGATACCTGCACTTCCCTGTGCTGGCAGTGAAGGAAGGGGCACCGTGCTCCTGAGGCCCTGGGCAGAGCACAGGGGGGTCAGCTTGGGGAACAGAGCTCACCTTCCTTGGCCATTGCCACACAGATCAACTGGCACGAGCTGGAGCTCAAGTCCCAGTGAAGGAAAGAACAAGCCCTGAAGTTGCCTGTCCTAGATTTCCCTGTCAAGGTGACAAGTCATTCTGTGGCCATTTCTACACTGGGAGTAGCATTCAGACTTTTTTTTCACCCCCTTACAGGAATCTCAACCCCAAAAAACAAGAGGAGAGGCCAAGCCCCGTGTCTCTTGCCTCACCCCGGCTCCTTTACACCCAGAGCAGCGGCCGAGAGCCCATGGAGCGATGCAGGAGCCTGGGCCACCTTGAGATAACAAAGCCCGCAACCAGCTCCGGGGCAGATGCACAAAGCACAGCTCTGAGGAAGCGGAGCGTGGGCTCGGCACCATGGCACCCCAAGCGAAGGCTCCCCACGGGAGCTGCCAGCCCCTCGGAACGCCGAGGAGCCGGGACTGCGGAGCGGCAGGGGGAGCTCCAGCCTGCCCGCGGCGCGGCCGGGGGGAAACCGGGGAAAAACAACCTCCCCCGCAGCCGTGCTCCGCGCTAGCTGCCATGGCAGTGAGTAAATATGTGACTAAGCCCAATTCAATGTTTAGTCTGAGGCCAGCGGATGATAGCGGCGCAGACGGCGCGGGCCGGGGCTCTCCCCGCGTTCCCGCAGCCCGGGCAGCGCTCGGCGAGCGGAACCGAGAGGCGGCTCCTGCCCCGGACAAAGCTCCTCCGAGAAACGCCGCTGCTGCGGGAAATCCTTTAGGTCATTGTCGCCAACGTTTCAGCTGCGTTTTCGCCTTTTGGGGCCGTGTCCCGCTGCCTGGCCCGTATAACTCGCTCTCTTGTCTTTGGGGTTCTTGTTATTTGTTTTGCTGCCTCTTTGTTTTTTTCTTTTTCTTTTTTTTTTTTTAAAGGAAACTGTTTGTAAAAGTTAGTGCTAAAAGGGCAGGAGATCATAGGTCCCCCCGGGGTTGAGTAAACGAATCTGCAAAAAGAATCAGTTCTTCTAACTAGCACATATTAAGCAGACATAAAGAATTTACCAATGAAAATTGTGGACTAAGTATGTATTTAATAACTCCCTGATGTTGCTGCAGAGACTCCTCCTTTGAAGAGCTCAGTGGGGTTTTGAACGGAGGGGAGCTCTTATCCCCGTGCAACAACTTTTTTAAAAAGTAAAAGTTTTTACGTTTATTTTTAATCTAAGCAGCACCCCCACCCCCATCTTTCCAGTTTTAAAAGAACTCCTAAAAGCTTTAGCTAGGCAAAATGCGGAGCAAAAGAAACTAAATAAAGCAAGTCTAGACTTAAAATTCGATCAGAAACATATGGGAGTTCTTCGAGCCTTTGCCTTTTGAGACGTCCTATCGCTCCCCACACGGAGTGCACAAAATGTGCTTTCAGTAAAGCATGGCTGTAATTACCATGGGAGGCCCCGCTCGAAGATGGCTTCTCACAGCACAGCCAGAGGACTTCGAAATAAAAGGCTTTCATTTCCACTTAGATTTGACATTCTTGCTTGCTTGTGACCACCAGAGAACACTTGTGGAAGGCATGCACAGAACTCTTATTTTATGATACATCCTATAGATCTGAAGCTGTGAACAGAAGCCCATTATTCTCTCCCTTTTCCATCATCTTGGTTTCCCTATAACCCAGCCCTCTCGGAGTGCCCTGATACGTGACATTGCCCTTGTAGAATTTAACAAGAAAATACTTCAAATCTCTAAGCAGCTTTAAGACCGACTGCAGGCAATTTTGTTTTAGGTGACAGAACAAACCTGGATGTGAGGCATATGTAAGAGGATAAACAGTGACTTACTGCAGGTAGGAATAAATCTGGTTTCCTGTTTGGGTGATTATTTAGAGAACTAAGTAGCTTGGTCTTGAGAAAGTTATAATGCTTTGACTGATTTTATTTTTATACTGTTTCTCTGGTTTTCTCTGTTTCAGTAAAATCTTGAGAGACCCACACCCTCTATTCTTACTGGTTCTTGTATCAACCTAACTTTTATATGGCATCCCTTGACCTCCATCAGCCTCAGGATTTGGAGGACTATCCAAACCAGAAGTGAAACTACTGTACCCATCACGCTTGAAAAACAGAGGCAAGACACAGTTTGTAGACCTCGTTAATTTGTCTTCAGTCTGTGCATGCTTAAACTCTGTCCTACAGCAGATGCAGCACAGCTACTGCAGAGTCCCCCAAACATCAGCTCGGGAGCGAGGATCTGGAGTGGAAGTGAGAAGGCCAAGGGGAGGGAAGTCACTTGATCCTAGTGACACAGGTCATAACAAAGCAGGAAAAGCAGAAAAAGGATGAT
Source organism: Illadopsis cleaveri (assembly GCA_013399915.1). Lineage (NCBI taxonomy): Eukaryota > Metazoa > Chordata > Aves > Passeriformes > Timaliidae > Illadopsis > Illadopsis cleaveri. The sequence continues at coordinate 17,382 of VXBB01014855.1, forward strand.
GACATTAGGAGGAGTAAAGCAGGAATCACGGACAGGGATCAGGAGGAGATGGTGATTGCAGGGGAAATGAGAAACTGCACCGAGGGGTGATGAAAGGAAAAAGGAGCTGGGGAATATCTGCCTGAGATGGTTCCTTATCCCAGTGTAATGGTCCAAGAGAGTGAAAATTGCTCAGATTTGTTTCTGTACTGGAAAATGTCATTTTGTTCAACGCAGAATGTCTGCAGTAAGTGCTGCCCACAGGATCACTAGCACTGGGCAAGTGAGGAAGGGAAGCCCTCAGGCACAGAGCACAGCTTTTGAGGGTGGCTGGTAGTTGTGAAGCAGTTCTCCAGCTGAACTCTGGCTCTGCAAATGCACAGAGGGCGTGCCCAGACTGAACTGCCAGGGACTGCCTCGGCTGTCCCTACAGCTGAACCCCAAAACTGCAAATGACCCAGCTGCACAGTGCTCTCTCAGTGGAAGAATTTTTTTGTTCAGTATAAGCAAGATAAGGTTATTAGATTATGCTGTTTTATCAGACATCTAGTTCTTTTAAGTGAAAGAAACAACAAAAAAAAGAGTGAATGGGAAGAATGTGTCCTTCCACTGGCCACCACTCCACTGCAGCAGTATAAATCTCGATGAATTCAAAGGCTTACACTGTTTGAAAGCACTAGGGTTAGTGAGGTTCCACTGTGTGTGATTTAACTTAATACAGATACTCCTTTCAGAGGCAAAGTGGTCCAAAATACGATGTTCCAGCAGAATAATTTATTATCTACAACTCAAGCTACGTTTTCTATATGACCATAATAAATTAACGCCCATCACACACACATACAAATATATTGTATGTTTATGTGAACACTGCATTTTCAAATTAGTCATTTCAGGGAATTAATGTGTCATATGAAAAGCTCAGCTTGAATAAACACAAAATTAATTCAACTGAGCAACCGAGACAGACTATTATTCTTAAGAAACTGTGTGTTCTTGTTTGCCCTTCAGCAGGGAACATGTCAAGTAAGCAAGTGTGCAGTGCATCTGTGGAATACTGTCCAAGCCTTTCAGAAACCCTAGGTTAGGATGGTCCAGAGGGTCACAACTGGCCATGAAGAAGAGAACGTTAGGAGTGCTGAGTGGGAATGTTCAGAATGCTGTTCTGTGCATGGAAGATGACAACAGAAGGGCCAAAAAATCAGCAGGAAGAACATCTGACCTTTTCACAGTAGCTCAGGACCTGTGCACTGGTCTGTGTGCAGCTGCACTGTTTGCCAGCAGTGTGAATCATGTACCCCACTTCTGAACACATCTCTGTCCTTCCTTCCTACTCAGCTTTGGCCTTCCTCTGCCTTGTTGCCTTCTCTCCTCTTTACTTACCTTGGTGCAAGAAGGGAAGCAAATGTCCTGGTTGTCACCTCCAGTTGGAGTGGCACCTCTTCTTGTCCATGATGCCAACTAATGGGATTACCACTGTTGTTAATGGAGCCATGGAGTGCCCTCATTCACTACTGATCCAATACAGCTTGCGGGGGACAGGAGAGTTTCAAGACAGCCTTTCAAGATGCCTGCAGGTGCAGGAAGTTCAAATCATCACTGTTTCTCTCTGTTTACTCTCAGATGTTTTCTCCTCTAGCATAAGGCAGCCTAGAAATGCACTGCTATTCGCCCACTCCTTCAGACAAAGCACGAATTCCCTGCTCAACACAGTCGCTCTAATCCTGCAATGCCTTCATGGCAACTCTTATTAAACTACTCTGTTATGAAACTAAATAATTTCTTGGGACAAAACACATCTTCAGGTTCCTGTATTTCTGTCAAACAACTGCTATTGCTTGACTCTATTTTCTTGCTTCAAGTAGAGAGATGTTAAAAATAAAACCACTGCCTTCTACTAAATACTACTTTCTCTTGAGAGAGAAAATGCTAAGGAAGAAAAAAAAAAGAACCAAAACAAACTCAAATTTTCGCTGCAATTCATTCAGTGCATCAGCTGACACTCCTGCAATGTTTGAGGACTGCACTTGCAACACCATCTCTATTCCAGAATCACTTCTTTCCATGCTTTTCAGGTTCCTTGTTTTTCTGTCTTCCCCCCTCTTGCATCTCTTTTACTTACTCTTCCCCACCACATAGGTCTGCTCCACACTAAGAGTAATGAAAAGCCATTTCACTGCCAGATCTTCTTTGCTGAACTTTTAAAGTGACTTGCAACAGTCCCAATGGAATGTCACTGTTTTAAAACCATTGTTTGTTGAATAAGGCAGAATCAAGTAGCTCAGGAACAATACTCAAGATTATTACAGCTACCTGAGATGCAGCAGATAGATCAAACCTCAGCCCCATGCAGAACAAGTGATTCTTCAGATACTTTTGTTCAACTGCCATGGTGAACTGCTCATCAGAAAATTCCTGGGCCACTGAAGATATGGACAGCCTGCCTCTGGCTGATGAAGGGAGATGCTGGGAGAAGTTAAGAGTCAGTGGCAGCAGACATGGCACCCAGGCTGTAATGTCTGACATCCCATGAACTTTGTTTTCCTTATCTTTGGGACGGTCATCTGGGGGAGAGGAATATAAAGGAAGGCAGTAACAAAATCCTACTGCCAGTCTAAAAGAGAGCCATCCTTTTAGGGGCAGCCATCACTGAAGCTCCTGGAGCAGAAGTGAAGAGTCTCCTGAACCTCTCATGGGATTACAGCTCAGACAGCTGAAGAATCAGTTCAGTGCAAATGCCAGTCCAAATTTCTCCTAAGATCAGTACTGCAGAATTACAATGAAACTGCCAGGCTTGCTGTATTGTGACATTTTACATGTTTTTTACAACCTGCTGGGACCTGCTTTCTGGCCAAGCCCTCCAATACTTATCCTCATGCAGAATGCTCCTCCTTTCCGTGCTTCTGTTGTCCCTATTCATTGCAGGGGGGTTGGACTAGATGACTTTTAAAGGTCCCTTTCAAACCAAACAATTCTGTGATTCTATTCTTTGACTCTATTCCATGACCAAAGTTGCAAGATGAGCCCAGGTTTGCACCTGGCAGTGACTGCCCCAAGCAGTGGAGCTCGTGTTTTGGATGGGTGTCACAGCCACTGCCACCAGGCTGCTGTTAAGAAAGATTGCCAAATATTGCATTCTATGGCTTGAAAACTGTCTGAAAAACTCTAAAAGACAGAAATGCAAGGTGACAGATTTACAAAGGTGGCAGGGAAGGGGTAAGTTGGAAAGAAACCAAGACAAGATGGTGAGAAGAAAAGGAATACATGGGGAAGGGAGACAAATGTACCGGACAGGAAACCAAGTGAAAGGAGGAGGTGAAAGAGGAAGCAAACAGGATAGTCAAGAAAGGCACAGAGAGAGAAAGGCTGAGAAAAAAGGGAGAACAGTGAAAAAGGACCCAGTGGAGGAGGGGAAAATGCAGAACTTCTTTCTAAGAGATAAGAGAAAATAAATGGAGTCTGCTGCTGCTCGAAGCAGCCAGCAGCAGAAGTAACTTATTACTGGGTGTGCATTTCAACAAGAAATGTACATTAGACTGGTAACAAATTACACAGGGCTGTCTTCCCTCTGGGCAGAAATCACAAATAATAACTTATATTCTCGTAAGTCTTGTGATTTTGGGGTCCTCAGACAGGCAGAGTTGGAAACATACTGACTACAGAAGGGCAGTATCCCCCCCGGGAGGGGCTTTGGCTTTGCCCATGTAGCTGTATATTCTTTTGATCACAGACATGAGATGCAGAATTAATTATTCTTTGGCTTTCTCTTCTCCTGAGGTTCAGCAGGATTTTGAATTCTGTCCATGTAACACTTTTGTCTCTTTGCTTGCATGAAACAATCCTAATTGCAGACTATACTTTTTGAATATAACTTCTGCCAAAGATCCATTCAAAGACGACAGAGAGCTGTGCTCTCCTACTTGGGTGTTCAGATTAAGATCATCCAAGTCAGCATGCAAACACTCTAAGGTGGGCTCTCACTCATCCTGCCAGAAGAATTTGGTGCAACAACTATTTGATTACAATTTATATTCCATTAAAAAATACAGTAGTAAGCTTTTAAGGCTGCAAGGTCAAACAGAAGATTCCCAGGCTCAGGCAGGATAACCCTTCTGGCCTGGTATGCCTATGCACTATGACAGATTTTATTCAGAGGATCATGTGCCATTTTTGCACAGAATCCCCTTATCATTCAATGCACAGGGGATGCAAGATTTCATTAAATCTTTTCAAAGAACTGTAATCCATAAAAATCCATCACAGAAAACTTTGTGAATGGTTGATATTTGGCAATCAAAGGGTTGAGTGGGAGCCTGTGGGCTGGGAGACGTCAGGCAGTAATGCTTTTCTGCACTGCTCCTGACTTTGTCTCAAAATATCTAACTGCAATTACTGTCAGGTAAAAGTACCTTTTTGTGCCAGTTTGGCAGAAATATGTAATGATGGCTTACAATGTAGATTAACTACCAACCCAGCAGGTGATGGAATTAGCCTTGGTGGCGTAACAAAGGGGAGCTGCAGAGCTGCCACCAGCCCTTCCCTGCTGGCTGCCTGTGGGTGGAAGTAAATTGTAGGGACAGCATGCGAGCAGCAACAACGTGAATTCTCTCCCCACGACCTGCCTCACGTGTAAAGAGCAGCCCCAGCCCCTGGGGAGCAGCCTGAGGGTGACACACGTGCTCCAGGGTTTCACATCCTGTGGGGTCACATTTGGCTCAGTGACAAAGTGAGGAACCATCTCCAGGGTTTTGCTGGGAAAGCCTTGGTGAATCCACAGTAGCAGTGCAGGACATAGGGAGAAAAGGGCAGCACCCTTCCAACCCCACAAATGCCACAGGCTCTGCTGCCAGGAGAAAAAACATTTCCAATTCGATTGTTTTCCTTGTGGCAAAGCTGAGATCCCCATTCTGGACATTTAAAAGCTAAAAATCAAGCATCCACAGTAGAACTTAAATTGGTCAAGATCAGGCTTTCTGCACAGGCAGGCAATCACACATCAGGATAAGCTGAAGTGCTTCTAGTGCCTGCTTAAAGCTGTCTTACCAAAGCAAGCACACAGCTGCATTTTCTTTCAAAATACTACTGAAGCCTTTTAAGAGAGAGGGGGAATAATCCAGATTCTGGCAGTGGGGAGTATTTCACAAATCATATATGCTTTGGCATTGAGCCCTTAAAGCCAGGGACCTTTACTCACAGGCTTTGCTGGGAGAGATCCACCCACCTCAAGTGGGATTAATTAAAAGAGGCATGTATCATGCAAATAGTTTCTGTTTCCTTACAGAAATATTCAGAGCACATAACCCAAACCAGCTTTAGAATCAGAGCAAAGCAGGGAAGAAAATTATTTCCTGCTCTTCTAAACTCTTTTCCTTTCCCTGTACGTTAAGGGAGGAACAGTGAGAAAATACCAAGAGCTCATCATTTCTGTACAATTCCTTTGATTAAATGTTAATAAAGTAGAAGAAAAAACCTGTGTTTTCAAAGACAGGGGCTGTATCTCATGGTAATGGGCCAAATTTTCCACACCAAATGTGTGCTAATCTGCTCACTGAACAAGGACAGTCCAAGTCTTACCCCTGATCTTTTTATCTTAAGACAGAACAGGAGAAAATGGAAACTTTGCATTTCTTCAGCATGTCAGGATTTTCAGCTCCATATGACAGGGACAGGGGCATCCACAGAAAGCTCCTTTGGAAAGTGAGATAAACTTTAAAAATAATACTTTCTTCTCAGGAAGCGAAACTGTTTCCCTAGATAAGAGAGATCCCAACCCTTCAAGGAATCACTGCAGAAAATGGTGGTGGAACAGTCAGAGCACAGAGCCCCAGTTCAAAAATAAGTCACAGAAAAAGCTCAAGTTTCCACAAGGACTCTTCCTCAAAACTCTTTTTTTCCCCTTTTAATATCTCAGACCCATTTTCTGAGTCAATTTCCTATGATCCTGCAAAGGCTTTTATTAAAACCAGACCAAGCGTAGCTGAAATTCCAGGGCTCAAAAGAAACATTTAATAGGCGCAGGAGCTGGCCACACTGTCCCCCTCAGGTGATTTCCCCTGCAGCCCCTTCCCTGGGATTTCCTCCCTCACAGTTTAGTCAGCAGGAGAAACCTGAAGTTTCAGCAGAATGGCAAACCCTTCCTTCATTCTTTAGCACTTGAGACTTTCTGTCTGAGGCTTTCATAGCTCTAAAAGACAGAACTAGGATCCAGTCCAGAAGATGTGTATTGCAGATTATTTTTTTCCACAAAAATGTCAGGCAGTCTCACATTCAGTTCTGTATCCAGCTACAGGATTTAAAAATCACTGACCTCCTTTATCCGCCACTGCTTTTCATGCCACCAGTGGTGGTCGCGAACGGAGTCGTTCCCAGGCTGCTTACCCATGTGCCTTTTGAGTGCTAGAAAATTCCTTTCTGGCCTCCATCCCACCTATCCCTTTGGCATGAAAAAGACGATCATCAGACATGCTCTTGGCAAGGCAGCCCAGGAAAGCAGCGTCCATGCACAAGCACAGCGGGCAGGGGGAAGGAGACGCGCTGGTTTGCAGGGCGAGGGGACGGGAGCCATGGTTCTCTCTGGCAGCACAGCAGGCACAACTGCACCTCAGCCCTGCACCTCATCGATTTGGCCTCTGATGCACAGAGGAAACGGCAGGGCCAGCGCCCTTTGGCTCAGCCCCAGGCTGGCCCAGCGAGGGGATGAGCCTTGGGCTTCTTCCCTTTCAGCGCCGAGGTTGGAAAGGCCATTCCAGGTTTCTCCCCAGCGGCCCCTACTGCAAGCTACAGGATATCCACTAAGGTGAAAGAGTGTTCCATGGCTGGGCATTGATGCAACAACGTCCTTTTCATAGCAAATATATAAAAATACTTCATTCCTTTGATATACCTCATTTATTTATGCTTTCTATTATAAAAGGTAATTATATTAGAAACACTGAGCCTCAAATTTNATATATATATATATATATATAAAAAAGTGATTATGTGTATTACATCATTGTGAAAATAAACATTAAGGACATTCTATTCATATAACTTATATAAAAAAGCAGTTAGTGCCATAGAAAATTATACAATATGCAAAGCTACTTTAAAAGGTTCCTGATAAATGCAAAGCCCTGGGAAGGAGAGGAAATAATGCACTTGGAGATGATCTTGTTCCTTAACTAATTGCTTGGTACCATATGATGTACTCTGTCAGACAACTAGGCACTGTTCTCAACTGGCTGGAAATTACTGGATTTGCAGGACAAGAATCAGACTCCTACTAGTTTGTTCCACTGGTTCTGCAAGAATTGCTCTTGTTCTCTCCCAGGAGAGCCCTTGCTTCCTCTGGTGAGGGTTCAGAAGGGCAGAAGTGAGGAGCTGTACCCCTGCCCCTCTCCTGCTGGGGGCAGGTGACCTCCCTCTCTCTCTGACTCCTTTAGAGGGTACAACACAACCAGAACTGGGATTCTTAATGTAAGCAAATCAGGGTCTTCCAACTGACTGAGTAGAATTTTTTTACATGAAAAACTCTTCCTATCTTTCCAAACAGGGTATGTGCTAAAGATTGGTTCCATCCAACACCTTTGGCTATGCAGAGGACGCCCAGCTTTGCTTTGCTACAAGACTTCTCAACAGCAGCGCTGGCCTTCCCGCCCCCAGCAGTGCAGAGTGTGTGTGTCATGCCAGAGGGAGAGAACCATGGAACCNTGCCACCAGTGGTGGTCGCGAACGGAGTCGTTCCCAGGCTGCTTACCCATGTGCCTTTTGAGTGCTAGAAAATTCCTTTCTGGCCTCCATCCCACCTATCCCTTTGGCATGAAAAACATAATCATCAGACATGCTCTTGGCAAGGCAGCCCGGGAAAGCAGCGTCCATGCACAAGCACAGCGGGCAGGGGGAAGGAGACGCGCTGGTTTGCAGGGCGAGGGGACGGGAGCCATGGTTCTCTCTGGCAGCACAGCAGGCACAACTGCACCTCAGCCCTGCACCTCATTGATTTGGCCTCTGATGCACAGAGGAAACGGCAGGGCCAGCGCCCTTTGGCTCAGCCCCAGGCTGGCCCAGCGAGGGGATGAGCCTTGGGCTTCTTCCCTTTCAGCGCCGAGGTTGGAAAGGCCATTCCAGGTTTCTCCCCAGCGGCCCCTACTGCAAGCTACAGGATATCCACTAAGGTGAAAGAGTGTTCCATGGCTGGGCATTGATGCAACAACGTCCTTTTCATAGCAAATATATAAAAATACTTCATTCCTTTGATATACCTCATTTATTTATGCTTTCTATTATAAAAGGTAATTATATTAGAAACACTGAGCCTCAAATTTAAGTTACTGACAACTATGACAGATCTCACCTATTTAAAAGAAAATTCTCCTCCAAAGCTTCTCTTCTCAATTACCATTTTTAAAATTGAAAATGTGCACATTTTATTTTTGTTCCTATTTAGCTGGCTCTTTTTTTTTTCCATACTGTGAGTACTTTCAATGTAACAGTTAATTTATCAAAAATGGAGAAACCCCTTTGTTCCAACATTGCCTTATCTGCCCACGCCTCTCATAATTTAGAAAGTTAACGAATCACTCAGAGTCAGAGGTTTCAATATATATATATATATATATAAAAAAGTGATTATGTGTATTACATCATTGTGAAAATAAACATTAAGGACATTCTATTCATATAACTTATATAAAAAAGCAGTTAGTGCCATAGAAAATTATACAATATGCAAAGCTACTTTAAAAGGTTCCTGATAAATGCAAAGCCCTGGGAAGGAGAGGAAATAATGCACTTGGAGATGATCTTGTTCCTTAACTAATTGCTTGGTACCATATGATGTACTCTGTCAGACAACTAGGCACTGTTCTCAACTGGCTGGAAATTACTGGATTTGCAGGACAAGAATCAGACTCCTACTAGTTTGTTCCACTGGTTCTGCAAGAATTGCTCTTGTTCTCTCCCAGGAGAGCCCTTGCTTCCTCTGGTGAGGGTTCAGAAGGGCAGAAGTGAGGAGCTGTACCCCTGCCCCTCTCCTGCTGGGGGCAGGTGACCTCCCTCTCTCTCTGACTCCTTTAGAGGGTACAACACAACCAGAACTGGGATTCTTAATGTAAGCAAATCAGGGTCTTCCAACTGACTGAGTAGAATTTTTTTACATGAAAAACTTCCTATCTTTTCAAACAGGGTATGTGCTAAAGATTGGTTCCATCCAACACCTTTGGCTATGCAGAGGACGCCCAGCTTTGCTTTGCTACAAGACTTCTCAACAGCAGCGCTGGCCTTCCCGCCCCCAGCAGTGCAGAGTGTGTGTGTCATGCCAGAGGGAGAGAACCATGGAACCAGGAATACCAAAGTGCTTACCTTGGCACGCTGGGAGGAGCCCGGCTGGGCCGGGAGGGAACCTGGGGAGGTCCTCCATGGGCATCAGCACTGGGAAACGGAGGCAGCGCTCCCGGGCGGAACGGGACTGGGGGAGCCCCCGACTGAGGGCCTGGAGAGGGGATTGCAGGAGCAGGTCCTCGGCCAGATAAAGGTCTGGTGGGGGGATTGTTCAGTGTCGGTCTCCTCGGAGTTGAAGGACTTGGAGGAGGTGATCTGGTGAAATATCAGAGATTTTAGAAGTTCAGTAAAGTGGGGGTTTGGGTTTTGGGTTTTCTTTGATGTATTTTATTTTACTTTAAACAAAAGTCAAAACTTATGACAGATGTTTTTTATTGGCATTTTCCTTTGCTGTCAGTGTCAGAGGATCACATACAATTAAGTCTCACGTGTTTCCCACTGACAACATACAAGCAAAAAGTTAAATATAATGAATTTTATTAGTCAAGTTCTAATAATGTTTGGTTAAGTGGAATTTCTAGGACATGGAGCCTGAGATGCTAAATTATTATAACAGCTTCCGAAAGGAGGCCAAGTGGATACACAACTGGGGTGACAGAAGCAGCTGTTATTTGAAGCATCAGAGAAGTTATTAGTTCACTGGACGCTCTTTTGCAAGGCAAATATCCTGTCTGGTGCTCACATAAACATACCCACAGAATAGGTATATATGGGAAAATGTTTTGATTTTCCTCACGGATGTCATTAAGACCCGGAGGAGCATCTTCTCAAAAAGACAGGCAGGGAGGGAGCTCCTGATGCTGACCACATCTGCCTGTCCTGAATTTCCTGGCAATCCAGATTTGGGGCTCCTCACCTGCGTGCCTGCTGAAGCCACGAGTCGTCTACAGGAGGGGGAGCAGGGGTGGAGACAGTGCTGGTGCTGATGTCCCCGATGATGGCCAGGGCCTCCTTCAGGGCCTGGTACATGCGCAGGGTCTCGTCCCGCCGCTGCGCCTGCTCCGCCGACTCCTCCATCAGAGTGTTCTGGTCCTCAGAGGAATACAAGTGAGCCAGCAGCTCTGCGTTGATAAATTCTTTCACCTATTTCATCAGACACAAAAAAAGAAAAAAAATCCAATCCACCAAAGAAATAAACAGAAATCTCTAGGGAAAATACAATGTTGAACAAATACAGGGGGAAGTCAATGGAAGCAAGAGATGTAATCAGTTTCTCTTACTACCTCACACTACTTCTACTGCAATTCTGCATCTCTAAGGTGACACCTCTGCTTACAGTTCATTTCAAACAGGTTTCCCAACAGCTCCCAGGAGCCAGCTGACATTATGGGCCATTTCTAAAGGGCTGACTGGGAAGTAAATGGCAGTACCATCAGACATAAATTCCCCAGGGAATGGGAATTTTCAGGCTTTATGACATACCTGTCAATTACTTTCTTAACAACAATTTACCCTACAGTAGACAGTGTCTTTCATTTCCAGCAAGTATGTCAGATTCCAGATAACCTATTCACACACATTCAAACTGAAGGAAGAAGTCTCCAGGTAATCTAATTTACTATACTGATTTCCTGCTATGCCTGCCCTGGTTATGGAAACCTGGGCCACATTATGAGACATAAAAAGCTAGAGGTACTCTGATTAAATAAGACTGTGGTAAATAGACCAACTGCTGACCTACTAAATCCTTGCATTTGAGTCTTTTGTTGCTGTTCTAATCTATTTCTCATCTGATGCTTTGCTCCATAAAGCTTTTTTGAGCTGGAGATACTGATGATGATACATTCCCAGGATTCTGATTACATAAACCTGAGCTCCATTTGCAGGTGGGTTTGCACTAGTTTTGTGATTTAAACCCTGACAGTGAAACTACGGCAGTGTTTGTGTTTAGATAAGGTCAGTGAGAGCAGTCAGGCAGCGCAGGCATGAGACCCTTTCTGGTCACCAGCAACGAGCAGGCAGCCAGGACAGACCTCACAGGGAAACAAAACCATATTGCCTGGGCTTGGCTGTCATTTCCCATTCACGTATGACAGGAGACGCACAAATTCTTAGCAAACCCTGCACAACTTTTCCATGAGTTTCATGCTGTTTTCCAGTAGATGGTACTGATCAAGAGCCAGAGTGCACTACTTTCCTTGTGATTGCCAAAACCTCCACATTAAAACCAGATATCACAGTTAAACAGCATCACATTCTGCTCGATGAAATGAGCATTTTAATGGCATCACTTCAAAAAAAGAAGTCCTAAAATTAGATTAAGGCCAGAGCTGATTGTAAATGCATTGTTAAACCACAAATATCTGTTTGAAAAAAATCAGCCTGTGACAATTATCATGAGAGGTCCCTGTCTGTCATGGGCAGAGGATTTGAGTAAATCCCTGAACTCCTCTGGAAAGGGAAGACTGCTGTGTTAAGACTGGCTCTTGGATCAGCCTCCTGCTCTCCTGTGCTGTACTAGACAGAGGAAGATCTTCCACCAGAGCCATTTTCTCCAGCTTGGAAATGGAAGGGGAAGTGATGTTTACTCATGTTTGCTCCTTTCTGGAAAGCAGACTCACAGGAATGGTTTAAAATATTTTCCTTCACAGACATCAGGCCTGCAGTCAAAGCTGAACTGTAGCAAGAATCCAAATGCCAGTGCCCCAAAAGTGCCCTAGCACTGAAATGGGGTAAGGTGGGCTTGGAATCTCATCAGTGGGAAGACAACACATGGCACTGCCTCAGATGCAAACACAACCCATTCCTTGACCTGCAGTTTGGCAGTAACAAGTCCTCTGGAGTTTTTCTCCTCAGCTGAGATCACTGTCAGCACTGTTTATGGAGCATACTCTGACTACTCTGAAGACCACCCTTCTTGTATAATCCAGGATACCAAGGCACCATGAAATACAAATTTGTGTATGTGTGTTTTGTTTGGGCCTGTTTGAATTGGTAATGGTAACTCAATGCAGTTCTGTGTGGTAAATGTATTTTCTTTTAAAGTAATCAACATCCTAGGGGAAGAACAAGGGATGCACTTGCAATGCAATAATCTAGGCTTAGGCCCCAAAATATGCTCAGGGACAGCATCAAATTATTTTCTGTACACTGAGTTTGAATCCAATACTTTCCTTGAATTGTAAGTATTTGTTTATGGGCCCACAAAATGGAAAGGAAGTTCTAGGAAAACTTGGGAGGTAGCAATTGTCATGGAAACCAATTCCTGGGGATCGATTTGTTTCCAGAGTTTTAGAGGCAACATGATGGGGCAGCAGAAAATACAGAATATGTTCATTAAGGAGAAGGGAGGGTGTTTTCACTTAACTCCTGGTGGAAGGGTTAGACTTCTGCATACTCCAAGGAACACACACACAACTTAACAGGACCCACCTTCCATCACAGCTCCACTCCTTTCTAGATCTTTGCACAGTCTTTTGGCAGGGTCCAGCACTCTTGATTCAACCATTTCTTTCTCTTTTCAATAGCTCTGATTTTTAAAAATTCCTATTTGACCTATTGTTTTCAATATGGTATTTTACTGTCCATGCTGTCCAGAAACAAATTCATTAATGCTTGTAGTGTAACTCTCCACAGTTCTTTAAAATGTTTTGATTCTTTGCCACAAGTTTAAACTCTAGGATGGAGGTGTAGGCCTCAGCTCACTAGGAAGCCCAAATGCAACTTGGGACTATGAGGTCAGCTGAAAGGTAGCTGATAGTTTAAATGTGTGGTTTCTGTGTGCCAGCCTGGCAGGCTTTACCAATGTCACCAACAGCTGATGAGACTGAAAGCACAGAATCTTACAGTAATCTGCTTCTGAGGGACCCACACACTTCAGAGACCCCTAAACGATTCCAGATGAGGAGGTGAGTGGCAGAAAATTTAATGTAAGCTTTCAAAAGCAACTGCTCACTGAGCTCTGCTGTTTATGAAATGAAAGCTAAACCCCAGCCTTTCCAAGGGCACTGGAGATAGGCTAAGTCAAAGCAATGAGCTGCTAGCAACGATCTGGAAAGAGCAGTGAGGACACACACTCAACTTATGAAGTCTAGAGCATGGCTGATTTCCAGAAAAAAAGGGCTATTCCATTGTTCCCATGGTTTTTTGTAAAAACTCACCCATGACTAAAGCATTACTTGGATCCTGACTCCCCTAAACCCGAAGAAGTTAATGAAAAATCTCTTGCCCTCGTGCAAAAATTCTGCTCATATTAAATGTACCAGGAAATCCCACTGAAATTTCCTGTCCAACCACCTAACTCTTAAGTGCAACACAAATTCCACAGGGCTAATGAAATCCATCAGATGAAGGCTAGAGGTGGCTCTGAGTCAAAAGTGAATGCTACTTTCTAATCACATTTGCCTCACAGCATATTGCACTTGTAAAGGCTGATTGGTTTGATGACCTCTCAGAAATGGTGCTGCTCAGAACTAGCAGGGGCTGTGCTTCCCCTTAGTGATTTATATGGCAGCAGTGGCACTAATATTAAGCTTAATTTTCAACAAGGTCCATTCAGAACTCTGCCAGGATGTGAATGCTGAGATCCCACTGCAGTGGAAAAACAACGGTATCTCAAAGCCACTTTTTTAACCAAATAATCTTCAGATCTAAGAAAGACACACACAATAAATCAACCAACCACATCTGCTTATCTAAACAATAATGTCCAAAGCTTCCAGATTTATTCCTTGAAAATGGTAACCTGAAAATATAAAGAAACCCAAACAAAATAAGAACTGCTTTATGAACCCGTGACAAAGGCCTGCAGATTGAAAATCAAGCACAACTCTGCTCTGCTGATCTCACAGGCTGCCCACATGGAGCTCCCAATTCCTTTTCCTGTTATATCAAAAGCAAGACATCAAATAAAAACCAAAACAAACCCACCCCCACCTTGATTTACCTTTAAATAGTAACTTATGTTCTGATTAAGATGTAAATTAATTCAGTCTTTAGGATTTTGGGATAAGAACTCAAGGCAGTGTGCCAGCCTTTGAGAAGGCTGCAGAACTTTCAAGTACCATGGAATATTGGAATATTTGGTGTAAGAGTGTGACATTTATTCTTCTCTTTAGTACCTGCTGTATTCCAGAGATGTGTTTGAGAGTGAGAGATTTGACAGACACATTGAACTAATTACAACCATGGCTGCTACTTACATTATTGATCATGAGGTGCATGATTGTTTTCGGTATCAAATCTCGGATACATTTGTTAATAATAGACATGTAGGAGTCCACAAGATTTCGAATTGTCTCCACCTGTCTTTCCAGCTGGGGGTCCATTGAAAAATTATCTGCTTGGCCATTCTCTTCAGTTTCAGTCTACAAAGAAGAAAAAGAGAAAAAGCCTTTCAGATGGCAGTAAACTTGATCTATATTGGAGGAGAAACCCCTGGACTTAAATTGTAGTTATCCAGCAACATAACTCATACAGACTGTCCACGGGTCAAAATAGGAAGTCTTGGCCTGTTTAACATTAATGTTCAGCATCATGAAATTTAGACATTTAAAGTTTAATGCCAAATGAGACCTTTTGCACACAGTACATGTATGTATTTCCACACAAATTTGTAATTTTATGTTACAGAAAGTTCTAGGACGAAGATGTACGGTGGTAAATGTCACACCAAGAAATTATCTCAGATCATTCACTACCATACTTATTATCGAATCTCTTACTGTTCACATTCAGCCAGCTGGCCTCACGCAAGAAAGCAGCACTGCAAGTCTGGATTTTGAATTTTACCCCTGTGAGTTAAACCCACCCTTGTTATTTAAGGCTGACTCAGTTGTGACAAATTTTGCAGTTCAGTCTCAGACTTGTGAGATGTGAATAGCACCTATATAAACAAAGGGTTTATAAAAGATAACAGCAAAAGCATCATTGCTTCCAGTGCTCCAGGCTGGATTACATAATTCAGGTCTCTTTTTCACTGGACAGAAAAAATGTTCTTTGTATGTAAACAGCAGGCCTTATTAAATACCAGGAACTTTAACTGGAAGCTAAAAGGCCTATACTTTCCTTCAGTCCGGCCTGTATAAATATATGAAAACCTTTAAAAAAACCATAGTAACCTTTTGGTGAAAATCAAACTACAGTCTGAGGTTCAAAGATGCCAAAAGAATGGAATTTCTACCCAGAGAGTACAAAGAACAACATGCCCGAAACTCTGATATTAATACTTCTCCCTGAAAACCACTGCCAGAGCATTATTAGCACCAACTATAAAATCTAAATCTGTTCTGTGTGTACCTAAAAGCATAAAATCATAGAACCACAAAGTGCTTTGGGTTGGAAGGGACCTTGCAGCCCATCTCGTTCCAAACCCCCTTCCAGGCAGGGACACGTCCCACCACACCAGGTTGCTCAGTGCCCAATCCAACCTGGCCTTGGACATGAAGAACACAAAGAAGCACAAAGCACTTGCAAAAACTGAAGAAGCCAATAAGGAGAACGAGTTATGTATCAACCCGAGCCCTGCCAGCACAGCTCCATTTACAACAGAGCTTTTAGCTAAAATTGGCACATGGCTGGTGCTTTAAAGATTTCTGGAGCAGCTGAGATCAGTATCAAACCCAGCAGTGAAAGGCCATTAGTGCTGAATATGCAAACATGTCACCAAAGAGGCTTCTCCCTGCATGAAACTGGGCCAAGAAGGGATTCCTAGGTTCATGTCCCAGTGCAGGGTCTGCTGCTGCTCACACAGCATTGGCAGGTAAGCCACTTGTAACCTTTTAAACTACAGCTTGGTCAGTCCAGTCTAAATGAAATGGCGTGTTTGTGATGTGTTAAGTTAAAGTTTTGTTAAGAAATAAGACCCAATGTACCATGTAGAAACAAAGCTGAGTGTTTGTAAAAGAACTTTCGAGAGTATGAGTGAATTACTGGAAAAGCAGCTGATCTTTAAAAATAATTAGCAGTGCTTCCTAAAAATCTTGTGACTGTGGAGGACACTGAAAGAGCTCTTGATGAAAACAGGGGTTTCAATGCTGTAACACTGGTAGACACTACCTTATAAACCTTAATCTTTTTGTAATAAACTGCATATAGCCAAAAGTCACAGTGCAAAGACTATCTTCCTTAGCCTCCATGTCTAAAAAACCCCCTAATGGTAATTTTCCCTGTGAAATACCAAATAAATAAAAAATCACACATCTATCATATATCTGCACATTTTAGCCAAGAAACTGCAAACCAAAAATACCCCCTTCCCCTGTATTTGACATCTATTTTCTTTCTTTTCTTCTTTGCTGTCTATATAAAGCACAGTTTGTTCATGTATTTTTTTCCTTTTTTTTTTTTTCACTCTTTAAATTACAGATTGAAGTAAGATTCCTAACTGGCTAAGCAGCAAAGTGACAGATGTTTATCATTATCCTCATCAAGAGAATGTAAAGTAAAAATAGTAATTTGTCTCTGATCTTTAAGGCAAAGGGTAATAGTCTCTTGTTTGAAACTGTAACAGAACTGACTTCATACTGTTGATTTATTTTCTCTGAAATCAAAAAAGATCAATCTTTCATGACTTTACAGTAATTTATTATGAAAGCTTCTGGCCATAGTATTCCTAATGATTTGATGTCTCAACTGAAGGCATTTCATGCCAGAAACCATCTTGTTTGCATCGCATCATGCAGATGGAAATGCGCTTCCAGCAGATTTCTGTGCCCTCCAGGACACCTCCAAGCATTAAAAAGCTTTCTTTGCTCAGCTGCCTCTGCTCTGTGCCAGCAGTGGCAGCCAGAAATGAAGTTCCCTGGTAAGGCTGGGCATCACAAGTGTCAGAGATGCCCTGTTCCACCTCCAGGCCATTCTTTCACAGCAGCTCTTGTCTCTCTCTGAGCCCCACAGTGACTCCACCTTCAGTGCAAGTCATCCCTCAGCCCAAGCCCCTGCCACTCTTTCTTACAGCAAGGTTCCTGCAATGAAAAGTCTGCTCAATGAATAAACCCAAAGCAGAACACAGGAGCAAACCCTCCCAGCTCTCTGACCACTGTTAATAGAGTGGCCAAGCTGAGCAGGAAAGGAGAACAAAGAAGGTGCAAACAGGTTTTCATGCCTCCTCTCCCAGCAGCCAAGGCAGCCCCAGTCCTTTCAGCTCCTCATCCCCAAGCCAGAACTCACAAGTTCCAACACCAAGTGTTAAGTGACAGCACATGAATCTGGACAAAGTTTTTAGTCAGTTGACTCTTGCTTAATACTGCTATTAATTGCTGACAGGAATGGAATATTACTACTTCAAAGGAATGCAAATGCAATTACTTTAGGGAGCTCTGTAAACCTCCAACAAAGAAGCTAAGGAAGAAGCTAGAGGGCTAAAAAACAGCTAAAGGAAATTATTTCATCTGGGAAAGCTCTGAATCAGAGTATGTGATGTAAACACATCATGGCTACAAAGAAGCAACAGGTGAAAAAAACACAGATGAAGAGAAGGTAAGGTGGGAGCCAGGGTGGTGCTTCCATACCCTTCCACACACCTACAGACATCCTTCCCTTCTGCTCCCTGCCCTTCAGAAGACTAAAAATATTGATCCCCTGCACTCGTCTGTGGGTCTCACCTGTCCTTCAGAAGCTGCTCTGTGATCTCTGCATAAAAAGGTGCTACTGAAATCCAAGGTACATCACTGCTACTCTGCAACCTTCCATACTAAGAATGTGTTAAGGATTAACTAATGTGTCATACAAGAGCAGACTAAAATCCTGTGAAATCCAAACCATTTAAGTTTGTGGGAATTTTACTGCTGGCTGCAGTGGGACTAGGATTTCATCATTTCTACCAGAAAAGTTATCAATCTTCTGAAGATTGTAAACTCTTTGCTGCAAGAGGAATGATTTAGTGTGGCACTGGGGATGCAGGCATGAGGAACTGTGTGCAGTCCAAAAGAAAGGAGTAATACCTTAGGATATCAGGGTAATTTTTCTGATTGTAGAAATTATAAACGAGTTCAAGAATGTCCCAAGGAAACTTAATGAAAAGTGATTCCTTTTGAAATTCACAGTAAAACTGAGTAACACACTGAAAACAGTCCTGAGCTGGCCACACAGAGAGACCAATACTTCTAATTTCCATGATTTCATTACATTCAGGGCAGCTGCCAGCATATTTAAGAATGTCTTGTATAACATTCCTGATGTCAGTTCCAAGAAGGAGCATTTGTCTAGCATTTTCATTAGAGAAGTGTATCAACCAATTTTCTGTAATCAAAAGGACATTCTATTAACAGTAATCAAGATGAAGCAGACGGGAAGGTGACTGACTCAAGGATAAAAATCAGAGCAGCAGCAAAGCAATGCTCTGTAACGTAAGAAATATGTCCATGGCTGCACTAAGAAATTGCTCATTTAAAAGCTGCTTTCAGCTCTTTTATTTACAGTTCCAAGTTTATAACAACAACGACCACCTGAGAATTAATTATGCCAGCTAGATTGTATTTATGTTTTAATTCACAGCTGCTGAAAATACATATAAAATCTATTTTATGTATCCCTGTCCAAGTAAGTTTTTTTTCTTTAATGCACCAACTCTCAGCACACTGCAGTTGTCCTAACCCCCCCTGCTTTTCCCTAAATCTTTACAATTGATTCTCTCTTTATTGCAGTTTGATGCTGGATATGTAATTTAGCTAAGATCCTCTCAGCTGTACATAGTGTGCCTTTTGCCAGAGGACTGCTAAAACCACATGATGGCTTCACACAGAGAGGTTTTCTTACTGGAAAGAACCACAAGTAAATGACAATACATTACTTTTGTGTATTTACAACAAAGCAAGCAGCAGAAAAAGAACACTTCCCGGGTAGCTTGGAAGCCGTCCTTGTCCCTCACAGAGGGTGACTTTGCCACTCTCTTCCATGTTTTCAGCATGTCCTGACTTTGTACTGCTGTTCCCTTTACAGCCACCCACAGGCTGCCCCTTTCAGCTGCTATGCCTTCATTAGCAGCCTTGAACTGCTCTAAGCAGAGGTTATGATCTGGCTTTCCCTCACACACAGCATCTCTCTCACTTCATAGCCCCCAGAAGAATGATACACCCTAGTGCAATTTGGTTCACAAGTATTTGACTCTCTGGATTAGCTTAAACAATCATTTACTCCGATTCTTCTCTGTGGTTACAGACATTGCCCAGCACAGACCATTAGCTAAATCCTCCTGCTGAATCCACACACTGCTCCCCAGGTACCTGCATGGCTTTAACCATCCCAAACACTCAGAATCTGTCAGGCTCTCCCTTATTCCATAAAGAAGCTGATTTGGAACTGTGAGACTGAGAGGAATGATGTATTACCAGAATTCCAAGAAATCCGGACTTACTTTCATCTCGTAGTTCTTAACAGGTTGATAACTAATCATGGCAAATCAATCCAATCTCTTTTTAGAGCAAGAATTCAGATCTTAGGGGTATTAACACAGATACCACACACATTTCAGACTTCAGTAAAGCTTTCTGACACAATCTCAAGTGACAATTTTTATTAATGGAAGTGTGCTTTCCCTGCAGTTACTGGTTGGATGCCCATTGCCATAGAAAAGCTGTCAATGGCTCGCTGGCAAACTGGAAAACTCTATCAAGGGGACTTTCATATGGGCTGTGGTTTATAATGTGCTTATTAAAGTCTTAATGCTCAGGATGGTGGGTTATAGCCTGGGTTTATCACACGTACAGATGAGAAGAAACTGGAAGGGAATGTGAACAAGTTAGATGACAGGACCAGAGTTCACAATGACCTAGAGAGACAGGTTCAAAATTGAGAACAATTCATTACGGATAAAAAGTATTTGACTTCACAGATTGGCCTAAGTTGGAAGGGACCTGCTAGGATCATCAAGTCCAACTCCTGGCCCTGCACAGGACACCCCAAGAATCCCACCATGGGGTTCCTTAGGCAGGAATAAATCATTTCCAAACACAGAGTGTGAGAATGGCCACTTAAGGAGCAGTTCAGCAGAAAAGGAGCTGTGTCCACAGTGCAGTATAAACAGAGCACGAGTCAATAATGTCTTGCTATTATGAAATCAGTCCAAGAGTTGTGCATCCAGTGCTGGTTATCACACCACCAGAAACTGAAGGAACGTTTTGAGAGTGTTCCCAGGAAGCCACTGAAGATGGTTCAGGGCTCTGTAAAATATTACCTGAAGGGAAAAGGTAAGATAAATTGGGACTGATGAGTTCAAAAGAAAGAGCTTGTGGAAGGGTAGAGATGAGCATCTTTGCAGACAGCAAAAGCTGTCAAATAAATATTTGGGAAGTGTTATATTGTAAGAAGAGTGAAGCACAGAAACAGATGGACTAGGAGAGCTGCAAATCTCTTCCAAGGATTAGAGCAGCATCCCTCAGAAAAGACCTAGGTACAGAGACCTTTCCCTGAAAAAAAGAAATAGGCAACCTCTCACATCCCTTCCATTCATCAGGTGCTACTGGGTGCAAAATGGTGTGAAATTACCAACAAAACTGCAACAAGAAGAGGGATTTCTGAAAATAAAAAAAAATAACAATTTAAAATTACAGTATCTTCTACTTTTTGTTCTATGCAAAAATCAAGTAAACCATAAAACCTTACTGTGAATAGCTTTCTCCCCTCAAAGAATTCTGCACTCCAATTTCACCATTTGCTGCCATGTATGTCTCTCACACAAAGGACTTTTACAGAACCCTCCCTGCACTGCAAGTTTTGACTGGGGGCCAACAGCTGCTTCATGCCTTTCAGAACAGACTGCTGGACAAGCAAAAGCAGAAAGAGGCTGGCATAAGGAAAACAGCACCTTTGTTTATAAAACAAATACTACTTTGGAATTTGCAAACTTTTCAGTCAAAGAATTTCCTTGTCATAACAACACATGAAGTGCCCCATATTTATAAGAGCACACTAGAAAAAAAAAATCTAGGATATGAGATCCTATTGGCATGGTATTTGCTATTATTTCAGCATCGAAGGATGTCAGTGGATATTGGGAAGTTGCAAACATGGTGAGTTACCCTGGAATTCAAGTCATGATGATGATGATGATGACTCTAAGTGTAACGATATGCCCAGATGATGTTCAGGCCGAAATTTATTGTGGATTTGTTACCAAATGCATGAAGCACATTCCCAGAGACAGCAGCGTGATCCAGCAGTGGCCGTTAACTGTGAGGGGAATAGGATCATTTGCTGTGAAAGGAGGCAATCAATGGGTGGAGGCATCAGCCGGACATGTGAGGATTAAAGGATTAAAGCTACTGGCTGTGGTATGCAGTCCCCTAAGAACCAAAACAAATACAAGTCCCGGAGTTTCTACCAAAGATGATGAAAACAGAAAGCAAGAAAATTAGTCATCCGCGAGGCTGAACAGGGAAGTATTAACACGAAGACTGAAATCACACCTTACCTCTCTTCTCTGTTATTTACCTCCCTTACTTAACAGTAACCATGCCAGAGAGGGTCACTAAAAAAATTCTCCTTATTTCAGCAACAGTGCACAAGACTCAGCTGAAGGATTCCTTAAGGAACAAGGAATTTTCTTATTTTCGAGATTAAAATGGGGCAAGTAAGTTCTCAGTGCACAGACAGGGGCTGAGTGAAATACTTAGCCTGAGATGACATGTTTAAAGTGCAGCTTACAACATAATGTATCTGTCTGTAAGAGTTGCACTTTTTTCACCAAATGTGATCACTTCAGTGGTAGGTGCCCAGAATAATGATTTAAAATCATAATTCTGTTTGAAATGAATCCTGTACTGCACTCCTATTCCATGGTCCCTCCTCATTTGTTCCATCTGAGGTGGTAACTTCTGAGTAAGTAAATGTGACTAGAGGAGGAGGAGGAGGAAGAGGAGGATGGGGAGGAGGAGGAGTAGGGCAGCAGATCCGTGTGCAGATCCATGTGCATTCCGGGAGGGACGGGCTCAGAGGGGCCTTGCACTGGGGGAGCTCTGTACAGCATCCAGTGTCAGCCTCTCTAAATTACAACCTTGTCTTTTATTTTTACTTGATCTATACTATAACTCTGCTCTTTTCTGTAATTAATGGCTTCTAAGAAAATATTCTGAAATTCTCCCCTGATAAGCACCTAGACAAACTTGATGTTTCCTCTCTGAGACACAAAAGAGGACGTTAAACTGTTTTCACCCCCACATCCCTCGAGCCATGAGAAGTACCAGATCTGTCTCTGCTGGGCCAGACTAAGCCCTGGTTCACCACAAACGCAGTGCAGCACCGACAAATGATCTCCATAGTAAATGATGCAAATAAGAAATGTCAGCATGTTCCAAAATTCCTCACTTAATCTTATTGCCAGTTGTATAGTCTGGATAATCAGTAAATAAATCCCTCTAACTTTGCTCAAACCCTTAGGGGCTGAATACACAGAGAACACTTTCTAATTCATTCTCATTAAGCTTCCCAGCTCTAAACAAAGTAATTTCCTACTTTTCCTAGTGTCTGAATTTTCCACTGGCCTCTGCAACACCTGATTTAGCAGCAATGATTTCTCACTTGTGATTTCTCTTTCGAACTGGCATTGTTCTTTTTCCTCACACATATGCTTGCTGGAATAGCACGAATCAGCAAGATTTAAAACCTCCCATTCTCAAGTTTGCAGCCCCTAAAGGGAAATTGCAGTCGTGATGCCAAGGAACACAGTCGTACGTTATTTGACTTTTCCTCGGCCAGGCTGACAGCAGAGGGGAGGAAGGGAGGAAGGAAAGGGGAAGGGAGAGGAAGATGGCATTTTAATAGCACCCACACTGGTTTCACACAGTTGGATCCCTGTGCTCCGGAGCGACACCATTTCCATCCCCCTTTGTTCCCATTCAGCCAGCACTGCTCAGCCAGGCTCTATGGGAAGGCTTCTCAATCTTGTTTTCCCAGCATGGACCACATTGTAGTACAGAAATCTGTCTTGTGGACAACCCCCTAGCCCACCTTTTACCTCACGTTTTGACAGCCCATTACCAACTCAAGCCTTGCACATCCCAGATGTGACTGAATGAGCCACCATTCCTGCCAGGACAAGATGGATTATCCCTCCACCTCTTGGCCCAGTTCTCATAATCTCTGTAGTACCCACAGTAATTGCCTATCTGAAAAAAATTAGTAAGAAAGAGGAATGTTTTTAGTCTAATTTAGTAAGTGAACACAAAAGAACCACCAGCATCTTATGTTGATAAATTTGCCTTTCCCAGATGTTAATCATATCCCAAACATAGCTTGGCTGGAGTTCTCATCAAAACATTTCATTTGGTAGTTCAGGTCCTAAGATTCAAAGTTCCCTTCCACTTCACTGGGTTTTCCATAAGCCCTCTGTCAGGGCTTATAGAAAAAAATTCTGGCACGAACTCTTACCCCAGCAGAGCACCAATGATCACCATATCCATGCTCTCCATTTAAGATCCCCTTTAAAGCTGCAAGCAAAAATGGGACCTGCAACACTCCTGTAGCAAAAAAGCCTCAAAGCAGAGCAGAGGAGGAATTTGAAAACACTGAACGCTTTACTGAAATGTAACAAATATTTCTAAACAAAAGAGAATCATCCACAGAGGAGCATTTTGGATTCATGCCACAAAAACAGAAATTGAAAATTGCTGGGTAAAATTATTTTCAGGATAAGCAATGAGTTCTGAGCAACTATGCTGTACTTAACATTTATGATGTGGCTTCCATTTTGTATAACTATGACAAACCCTTTCTATGTATTTTATAAAAGCAGTCAAAAATGAAAGAATCTTTTTTCTTCCTCCTAAAAATAAATTTTATTTAAGAGAAGGTGAGAATTTGGTAAGTTAATACACATGTCTGTAAGCAACAAACATAAACACTTCATGTTATAAGACCACATTCCCGTTGGCACAAACCACAATGAAACTATAAAGTTTAAACCTTAAATCACTCTGACCTCCTCTCTGTGGGGAAGGTAAAGGACATCAGTGATTAGGACTGTGACCATATGGATTTTACCTTTGCAGTTAAAATTACCTGGCTTTGCTGTTGCCACAAAAAACCTTAGCTTGGCACTTCAATTAGTTATTTCTGTAATTTAACTTTTTTTAATGACCTATGGTGTTTTCAGTTCAAAAGGATTTATTGCTTTTCCCCCTTCTGTCACTGATCAGCAGCAAAAGGTAAAGTCAAGACTCATTCCTCACAACAATGCCAAGGAAACCCTGTCCTCGTGGCAGCATCATGAGGAGCAGTAGCTCACACACACAATCCTGAGGATTACAGCTGCTTATGTTAAGAAGAAAAAAACTGCCATCCCCACGAGGGTTCTCCCTCCCCTACTCAGGGTTTGTGCCTGTTGAACAAAGCTGGGGGCAAGACCTGTGGTTTAATGTACTATCCCAAGGACTGAATGTCTCACAGTGGAGCAACAGACACGGAATTTCCCTCTTCTTCCCCTCTGGTTCTAAATGTTTTCTGCAATGAAATTACTGGGAGACAGCTATATCCAAGGGCAGGCATGGAATTTGAACCCATGGCCTTCTGGCTTGGAGGTGAGACTATTCCTAACTGAGCCAAAGTGACACATACATAATGTGCTTTCAAGGTTTTTAGAGAGCTCTGTCATGATTTAAAAACACTAAGTCTTTGTGGTACAAACCACAGGGCAGGAAAGAGCTGGGGCTCCCTTTTTTACTACTGATTTTAACTGATGAATTGTTTATAATCTCCTGCAAAATACATAAAGCCTTATTCTGCCTTAAGCTAAGAGAGAGAACAGCCTTTCAAAACGGATTCTTAATTATACTATTCCCCTGCTCGGTGAGATGGAGGCAGGTTCCAAAATTGTGTCAGAGTATATGAAGTGATAAAATGAGGATGGGTGAGCTATTTTTAAACATACTCAAAGACTTCAAGGTCAAAATCCCTAAATTTATAGCCTTATGGCTGTATTAAAACTCATGGACTATTAAGACCTTTGTGGCAAGACTCAAGTATCATTTCATTGGAGACACCCTCTGCCTTCAGAGCCGTGTGTTCCCTACCAGTCTGCCAAACTGGGGTGCCCCGGGGAGCCACCTTAAAGCACAGGTTATTTCCCTGCTGTAGACAGGCATTTGGGAGATAAAGGGGATGAGACACTTCCAGCCCAGCACATTCCCCCCTCCTCTTTTTTCCCAAGACATTCTGCACGTGAGAGGCTTGCCTTTCCAGATGGCCAGGAAGTGAGCGGGTTAGAGAGAGCTGGAGGAATCTTAGGCAAAAGCACATAATTGCTCCTTACACTGCCCAGTCTGGAAACCCAAAACAGCCTCAGGCCTGCTGATATTTGCCCAGCACAGTCATGATTCCCATCTGAAGAGGGCAGCTGGGCACCTGCTGCCCAGGAACACTCAAGTTTAAACAACAGTCTGATATCCTCTCCTACAGCTTCTTCCCCAACACAGGAAAAGGACTCCAGAACAAGTCCTGAAATACATTTTTGACTGTTTGGAAAATCCAGACTTGTACCAAAATTGTTGTTCTACTTGTGGAAATAAACCATGCACGGGCATCACTCAAGAAGGACTGGCCCTGCCTCTGCCCCTACAAGCTCCCCAGCACTGAGTACCACTCCTAATCCCAGGTTTGACTCAGGATGAGTAAAAGCTGTCACCTGCTATACACACATTGGTTTCTTTCAGTAATGATCAATACATACACAATTTTTTTTTTCATAGGAAAAAGGCCACACAGTTCTTACTGTGTGGAAGCTGGAAAACTTCTTCAAACCAAGTTGGAAGACTCTCCCTGCCTCACAAGTTGAAGTGGAAATAACTCTCAGACCCTTTTCCCCATCCACATTCTGCATCACCTTTAGGTGTATCTTACTCTAGAGGCCAAACAAGTGGCAGCAAAGACTTCAGGGCTCTGAGAACACTGCAAAATTATTTGCACCATTTGCATTGTTCATTTTCTAACTGAGGTATGGTTTTATGGGAAGCTGCTGCACAGAGAGGAGCTGCTATTTTGGAAAAGACCAGATGCAGGTTAGAAACACCAGATGAAGACAACAGATTCTAATGCTGTTTTCAGGTGAGGGAATTTATTTGTCCAATTTTTGCAATTGCATTTACCTGAGCATCGTTTAAACCTATATTTTTTGTCCATTTGGATTTCCATGCAGTTATGCATAACATAAAATACTAATGAACTGTATTTGGCTCAAGTAAAAGCAAAAACTAGTCAAAACAAAACTCAAATCCTTTTCTTGATTGCATATGGATTTTTTAAGCCATAAAACCATGTAACAAGCACAAAACAAAAGCCTTGTATAAAAAAGGTTTAGTACAAAAAAGGCCAAGTGAGCAGTTGAAAAAAACAGTGTTCTTGGTTCTGTTAGTAATTAATGTACACTCATGTTTCAATCAAAAGGAGTCACTGGAATGGCTTGTGCATTTTATCTACCAGAAGATCACAGTGCACTTATTATCATGAGAGGGTCTCCCACTTGGAGCAATGCTGGATGGATCCATGTTCCTACTTAGGCATGTTGCACACCTTTCATATTTTTACAAATTCATGGTATTAGTCCATTCTGTAAGCATTAAAATCCAATTCTTTCAGAACTTCCCTGTGTCAGTCTGAAAATCTTTACCATTATAGGAGAATGTGGTGAGTTCAGGGACACTTTCTCTCCTTGAGGTCACGAGCTGTCGTTCCTGGATGGATACACATCCCCATTACTTACATGAGAATTGCCCCTTTCAGGAATTAGGCTCAATCCATCCCTAACCACAGTCACCAGGAATCTCCTTCTCAGTATCCACTGGCATTTACTTGAGACTCCAACTGCTTTCTTACATTTCTGGAGTGGCAGAATCAGTTTTAATGCTTTTCCTACAGGTGCCCTTCAGGAGTTTGATGTTCAGGCACAAAGAATTCCTTAACTCCACACTGCACCACAAATCATCCTTCAGCTACATCCTGTACTCCTGCATCCCACTCTGCTCCCAGCAAAACCCCTGCCAGAATTCCCACCGAGTTTAACAGCCCTGTCCTATTCCTCCCAACTCCTAACTGAGGTTAATTTCTTTTCTCCAAGTATAAACACAAACCAGCAGGTAAAAAAGTTTTGTCTAATGTGGCACTAAGGCTATGGAATTTACTCCCATGTGAGAATGGCACAATAAAGTCATTTGTTTAAAAGTAAATTGAAAACATTCCAGTCTTTTCAGGCTTACAACTATTAACTTTGGTTTCTGCACAGCACTGTAGAATGTCTGGCATCAAAGACACTTTGTACATTGCACTGAACTTGCACTGGACACTGTTAGTGGACCATTAATCACAGCAAACAAAGATCCCATGCAAACACAGAAATTACTGATTTTTCACATGTTCAGCACAGCCTAGCAAAGGGTAACACCACAGCTGCTGGATACTGCACGTTTTGAGGCATGAAGTGTTGACAAGGCACCTGAGAGCATGCAGATTTTTCAATTGATAATTATGTACTCCACATTAAACAATTCTTATTTGTGCCTAATGCTGTCTAGAATGAGACAGACACCTACCTCAACATGAACTAGCACAACTTCAATTCAGATGCCCACAAAAGCATGTCCTTCTTTCACCCACGCACAGATTCAATCTGTGAGTGCAGGGGCACAGGTTAGTGGCAAGAAAATCTATGAGGATGTGATCCAAGGTTCACAGGAAGCACTGCTGAAGGAACTGAGGGCTTATGGAAACAGGCACTGAGATCAACTCGCCTGAGGAAGTGTGGAAGAGGAATGGGAACTGAACCAGCAGAAAAATGAAAGAATCTGAAAACAAAAACCACTCAGTGGCCAGGGAGGCAGCAAAGGAAGCACGGAAGAAAGACCATGGTCTGGAATCACAGGCTGTGTTTCAGAGTGCAGCTCACTGATAATGTCAAAGGAGAAATTTCTGTGTCACAGCAGAGTGAGTTACTGGCACTCACAGGCAGTGAGTGCCTCTGTCATCCAGAGCACGACAGGGGAAAACCTGAGCCATCAGCCTTGAAGCTTCCTCCTATCTGACAGGATGATTTCCATTGTGTTCCGCAGATCACGCTTTCAAAGACAAAATTCTCACACCAGCTTTCTCAGGTGAGAGAAACCTTACTGCAACATCATCATTCTGTCCTAACCAGGGCAGGAGATGGGAATGGAAGCAGTGAGGGAATAAATTCCTACCTTCAAAAAAACAAACCAAACCAAACCAAACCAATAAAACAAACAAACAAACAAACAAACAAACAAAAGGAAAAAGAAAAAGAAAAAAGGAAGCTCTGCAGAATCCCCTGAAATTATCATGGATATCCACCCATATGCAGACATCAACTCCCAGAAATGCAGCAACTCCTGCTACTTCCCATGGAGTGGGTGCAGAATCACAGCATGAAGGCACCAGCATGGTACTTGGTTCTGTGGAACAGCAAGTGCAGCACCCGGACTCAACAAAATGAGAAGAAAATTGATGCAAGTACAGGCTTGTAAGTCAAACCATAACTATATGCAAGGCTTTTGAACATGCTTCTAAAGAGAAACCTTAAATAAAATTTTAAAAAGAAAAATAAAGATGGCAGAGCATGCCAAACTCAGTAAGTTAACTGATTTTTCTGACTAAAGAAAACTTGACAGATCTTTGGTTCAGCAAAGTGATACCCTGAGGAAACTGGCAAATAAGCTTAGAAAGATGAGTATTAATGAAAGAATAGTGCAGTAAAACAACTCTCTAACAGATAAATAAGTTATAATGTGGAAAGAAGAACTAGCAGCCTTGAAGGATTTAATCATCAAAGTGTTGAATGGATATGGGTCTTACTGAAATAAAATAGCATAAACTTGCCAGTTAAATTTGATTCTGCCCATTAGACAGAATTGCGAGGTAGTGTCAACACAATGGGAGATTGGCCACTGTTCTGGAAGACACAGATAACTTCAAGGATTGGAAAAACAGAAACAGGATCAAATCACAGCTACATGCTGACAGACCAATGGCAGCTGCTGCACGGGACAGGGAGCTCATCAGCTGGCAATAAAAATGAAAAGGCCAGGCACATCCAACTGAGCATCCATGATTCCAAGACACTGCCATGATGTGGCCATGGAAGGAGCACATTGCTGGTGGTGCCTGTTCTGAGCAATGCATGTCCATAGAGGCAACACAGTTTTGTACAGGACTGATGGAGGAGGCCAGGAGACTTCTGGTGACAGTTCACACTTGACACTTCCCCTGTTCCCAGGGCTGCTGCACTGTTTCCTTAAGAGTCAAATGAAACTGCATGTTGAGAACAAGAGTATTTTATTTTCATTGCATTGAAACTGCTTTTTAGCCTCCCCTGGGTAGAGCAGTGCAGCCTCTGAGAGCCCTGGACAGTTAAACTGGAATAACTCTGCCTCTTATATGAACTATATGGCCCTCTTCCTTCCTCCCCCACAAGATCCTTGTCCATGTTCCAAACCATACTCCCCTGCCTTCAAGCTGGAAAGGGCTCTGCAGCAGCTCTCACGTTAAGATGGGGAGGAAGGGGAGGAAAGAGGGAAGGGATTTGGATAGCACTCTCCAAAAACTCCCGTGCACTCACTGATCCACCCAAAGCTGCTTCTGCTGCTTAGTAGAGCTGGAAAAAGAGGAAATGTGGCCTTTGGAGAAGACTTCTCTTAGGCTATTGGGCAAGGAGATTATTGCTTGAGCACTTTCTTCATGTGGCTGAAGAAGCAGTCCATGTTCCACAAGTGTGTGCAGAGCAATTTAGGGAGCCAGGTCACACTAGAGTAGAGCAGCAGTGTAAGGAAACCATTCCTGCCTTTTGAAGCAGGATCATCCCATTGCTGTCTCCAAACCAGAGGATGAGTCCTTTGAGTTTTCACCTTGTGAGAGAAGAGCAGGCAGCTGAAAAGGCACGTAAATAGCTGACTACAGATCTTGATGCTCCTTGTGGGCTGCTGGTTACAGCTTCCATGTAATGAAAGAGGGAAGGAAAAACTTTACCAAGACCCTAAAATTAACACTTAAAGTGATGAAAGCAAGTTGGACTGGACTATCAGTACTAAGGACACTTGAGACAGTGACCATGTCTGAGACTGATCTCATCTAACAGAAGGTTGCTTTCGATTTATTGGAGGGTCAAATGACACACTTGAGGATCTGCTACTCCAGCTAAAACTCCATATCCATCTCATGAAAAGTTCTGGGGTGTTTATCAGAAGGGGAATGGTAGAAAGAAGTGAGAGAGAGGTGAACTCCTTAAAATATGATTTGTTTTCTGACTACTTTCCTTTCATAAGAAAAAAACAATAAGGAGTTCATCTTAAATTACAAGCATACAGACAAGCTCTCTCAGCTCCAGAAATTCATCCTACATGTTGATTAATGATCAAACTGCTAGAGCTTTAGCATGAAAAATGGGCTAGGCTTCAACTGAAGATTGCCTGTAGCTAATGATGCAGTGGAATGAACATTTTCATTCCAGCGAAGCCATTCCTGCTCCTGTAAAAATAAAGAAACCTAGTCTTGGCTTATGAAAAAGACTCGTCGAATTCTGCATACTTCTTGGGTTAGAATAAAGCCCTGCATCTTAACAGACCTGTAAATACAGAGTATGTTACTAGGAAGTCAAACACCCATACGATTACACACACGCACACACAGAGTATAAATATCGAAGGTGAGGTCAGGGAATGGAGAAGTTGGTAAAGCACAGCCTAGAATTTCACACGTATGGGCACATTACTGAGTTAGTAGATTTAACATAGTTCCTGTCTCAGGCTCAAAAATGTAAAATGTAATAAAAAAACCCCACAAGGAAGTGCAGTGGGCTGCACAGCATCTGCCTGGCGAGGCGGCTGACACAGGCACAACTTGCCCGGAGATCTCCTTGTGGTTCAGCCCCTGGCGCCATCAGTTGGGCTTGAACTCAAAAGCTGTGGAGGGAGGTAATTAAAAGTGACTCTGCAGCCACTGAAAGAGGGTGGGAAAGGATTCAGGCGTATGCAAAGGAAGAGATGTGTCTCCCCAGCTCTAGTGATTTCCATTATGGAAACACGGCACTTTACAGCTTTTAACCTTTATGCCGCTGAAGTCAACTATCAACATTCTTTAAAATTTTGTTTTCATTTCAGCACATGAAATGCAAACTCCAGTTTGGGTAATGTCAACAGCACGTTCTCCCTTAAACCACAAGGAAGGTGCAGAGTTGAAAAAGCAGCACAAGGTAGAAAGCTGAGAAGTGGAATTACACACACACAGTGATCGCCACCAGCACGTCCGCTGGCCAGAAGAGTGATTTTCAAGACTATGGAACTCAGAGAGAGCGTGAGGGAAAGCCAGGAGGTTCAAACCATCCTGCTGGCTGCAGGAACAACTATTAAAAGAAATTAAGAGGAAAGTCAGACCCCAGAAAGAGCACAAGACACTGTGTTCCAACTCTAACCAGCTGAAGGAAAGTTTATATAAAAACAATCACTTCGTTAGTGACTCATAAGGAAAGAATCCTCAAGCTTTCTTCAGGGAAACCCCAGCAAATAACATGTCTAAAAACACATTAAGATGGTGCTGTCTGTTCTGTTACAGTATTCAGTCCACATGATAAAACCTTTGGCAGAAGAACAACCTACTGAGCACAGATCCTACTGGGAAACCCAAAAAGAACTGCTGTGGCTGCTTGCTAAGTCTGCCTCATATTCCAGCTCTTGTGTGACATGTCTAATGCAAACTGGGAGAAAGTGGGAAAAAACTGCTTTTCGTTCCAGCTCCTCTGTTGACTACATGCAGGTGCACTCTCAACATAAACAAATGCTTGGATTTCAATGCATTCTGCAGGTTTGAAACTAAATGTTACGTTCAAATATCCTGCCATACCACATCCAAAGACACGGAGTGGAAAGGTCGCTGCATCTCTCTCTGGAGCATCTTATCAGACACACAGCAGGCTGGGCAAAGAACAGTCCTCTGCCCAAAGAAGGGGACTTTGCAATGTAGAACTTCTTCGGCCATGAGGAAGTTTTTTCCTTTTATTTTCTTTTCTTTCTTTTTTTTTTTAATTAGCACAACATTTTGGAAGAATGTTATGTGTTTTTTAAGCATACCTTCCAGCAACAGACTTTAAACTCAGTAAATTCATAAAAATATGAGAAATCACAGTGGTTTCCCAACAATTGACCAGATCTGAACACTGTGATGTCTGAACTTGGAGTGACTAGGAAATTCCAGGTAGGAGTATTAACAGAAACATTTTGTGTCAAGCAGAGATTATGTTCTGTAGCAAAACCACTTAGTTTTGCAGATATCCAAGAGGACTGAGTGGGAACCTGAGAACAACTTCTGAGCAATTTTATCTCACTCTCTGATGAGTTTTTAGTCTAGGTGTGAATGTGGACATTTTATTTTGCACCGGAAACCTTCCCTGACCAAAGTTATACCTTTATATGCTGAATAGAACATGTTTTAGTTTTTTCTCAGCTGCTGTAGAGCCATAGCAGACTCCAGAAACTTTCCAGGATATAGCCAGAAAATTGTCAAAAAAAAATATAGACGGTTGAAAGCACTGAATAGTCATTCCCAAGGAGCTGAGAAGTTACCATAGTAAGGCAGTGTTTTTACCCAAATGCTCAGCAACAAAAGCGAGAGCATCATCAATATCTGAGCTGTAATTTTCCATTTCCAGTTGGGGATTGAATTGGGAAGAAATGAAAATCTTTCAGGCATTTGTGACTATAGCTTAATGTTCATGTCCATATGATGAAACATGTTTTATAAAAAGCCATGAAACATCATTCTAAAGGCCACAAATACTGAAGACGCACAAACAGTTGAAAATAAGATATAAGGAACTCCTTTAAAGAAGGAGCATCTTTAAGGTCAAGTAAATCATTCCAACATCCCAAATGGAAGATTCAACTAAAAGGAGCATAGACAGGAAGACTTTGCCAGAAAAAAAACCTAGTAATGCATGAGAGAGGAACAGGTCATACTGAAAGCCTC
Source organism: Illadopsis cleaveri (assembly GCA_013399915.1). NCBI lineage: Eukaryota > Metazoa > Chordata > Aves > Passeriformes > Timaliidae > Illadopsis > Illadopsis cleaveri. The sequence goes on from VXBB01014855.1 coordinate 50,574, forward strand.
ACTAGAGAAAAGATGTGTATTTACATACTCCATTGGAAATTCGAGTTCCCTTGCTTTACTGCTCAAAGACAATTACCTAAGGACCTGGCACTTCCAGGGACCCACTGTCAATGAAGAGACAGTGAAGCAGTTCACAGCCAAGAGATCCAGACTTGGAAGGAATAATCACTGATTATTCTAAACACAGACTCCTAAAAATGCAATTCCCCAGTAGGAAGCCATCAGAAAAGACCAGAATTTTGATGTTGATGGTTATATACACTAAAGGAAGTCCACCAGCGTGCCTGAACAAAGACCTTAACCAGGGTCTTGAAAAATACACACACACTCAGTCCTGGGTACACAGAAGGAGGGAGAACTTCATATGCATGCCTGCATCTAGGACACTTCACGAGGATTATTGATGTTCTATCACTTCAACAAGTCATCCAACACACGCTTTTGAGCAATTTTCAATCATACTCTAAGCTGAAGTGGTTCCACCATGTAAGGATGGACACTCAAATCAACATGTGTCAAATTTCAGAGAAGAATTGAAGAGGATCTGGGAAATAATCAGAACAGGAGGATTAATCCCCTTTATATTTGAAAGTCAGGCAGAAAGAAATTCCTGCATACTCAAAAGATGTTGGAGTGAGGTATTTTTAAAGAACAAATGTCCTTTGCTAGGCAGACCAGTGCCAAACACGTAGTGTGCCCCAAAAACCCTGTTTCTAGAAGCACTCTAGTGCTAGTGACAAACCTGTAACAAACCACACTGTCCTGCAATAATTCATTGATTCTCTCATATCATTCTTGGACTGCCAGGAACCGTGTTCTTACTCTCAGTTTGTAAAATGGGATCCTGGTCTGTAACTGCAACTTCTAGACAAATAGTATCTATCCCCAATATTAAAACCAGCTGCTGGAAAGGCATCATGCTGGGGCTTACAAAAGAAACTGTACAAAGAAGAGGGAGCTCAATAAAAGAAATGGGACATGAGACAGAAATCACAGCCCCAGTGAGACAAAGACAGGATTGGTTTTACTAAAGGAGAACTTTATTTTAGCAGAACAGTAATCAGACTGCAAAAGGCACTGGAAAAACCCAAACAGTCCCCTGAGTCATCCAACACTAAGGGCAACACTCCCACTCACAACAGGTGAAATTCTCACTCTCTGGAAATGATGCCATTGACTTCCCCATGCCCATCTTCCAGCCTGTCCATGACCCAGACTGGCTGAAATGAAACCATTTCTCAGCACACACATTCACCCATCACATTAAGGGGTATTTTCTACAGAGCAGTGTATAACAAAGAGAGAGCTGATATTTTCAAACTATAAAGACAACTGAAGGTGAAGTTTCCTAAAGCAAGAGCCTTGATTTTCACCACAGCAAGAGCAACACAGGTGGTGTTAAGGACTGCAGACAGTGCTGCATTTTGCTCTCAGGAGAGACATCATCACCTATGTCAAAGCCCTCAGCTGAGGAACAGCAAGGAACCCTGCCCACAGAGCTCCTTGGTGCACAGAGGTGACACAAACACATCTCTGGAGTGTTTGCAGCCACATCTTAGAGCACAGGTGATCTGAAAGAGAAGCTGAGCTTTTTGAGGATGCCTGCCCTGTATGCAGCTGCAGAAGTGGATAAAAGCTAAGCTAAGCAGAGCTAAGGTCAGTCCTTAGGAGAGCTAAGCACAATCTCACTCACACTACTTCTGAGAATTTGCTGTCTGAATCAGCCAGATAACCTTTAATAACTATAATTTAGAAATATGGTACAGCAGTTGTTTCCAGAGTGTGGTCATGAACAACTACATATTTGTACACAGTGCCAGCAAAACACAGCTAGGGACAGCTGGCCTGTGACTGGAAAGGCTTGTGTTCACTACAAGAAGGTTCCTGCTTTTACTGGAACAGTATCTAGATCTGAAAATCAAACAGTATTAAACTAAACTACAACTGAACATGAAATTACATTGCACAAGACTAATTTTTCTCATGGACTTTATCCTCCATGCTCTGGGTTAGTTTCTTTACTTGATTTCCATAAATGCCCTTAGGTTTGCTGCCACTCACTTTAGAAACCCCAAATGTTGAACAGGTGAAGATAATACTGTGCAGCAAATGCAACCAGAAAGTTTGAATATCTGCTGCTAAAGGGTCTGATAGGGGCCTGACACCATGTGTTACAGCTCTTGGTAATTTTGTACCCACCCACCAATGAGCTTCTACCTACCTCAATAACGTGACCTGTTCTCTGAACTCAGTAGCACATGCAATGGTACACAATTCTCTCTTTTAATTATAAATAACTTGCTCATACAAGAGGAAGAGCAGAGGTTGAGTTTCAAAGAGAAGAATATAAAGGAAACAGAGTGAGATCACTTGTTTCTCTGCTGCAGGAACAGGGGCTTCAGGAACAAAGGTATGAAAGTCACCAAAAAACTGCATTGATCAGATACCTCAACATGTCCACAGACAGCTCCTAGTGAAATCACCATCCTCCAAAACTGCCACACTTGATAGATCAAGTGTCATACACCAAACAGAGAAGAACAGGGAAGACATCAGTCAAAGGCCACAATGGAGCTGGGAAACAGGAGCTGGGGAGTGACCACGAACAGGAACACAGGACATCATGGAAGGAGAGTTACATAACTAAAGAATGCAGCTCCAGAATGGAGGATTTTACACCCATAATATGGGCCTTGATTCTGACTCAGCACATGGGAAGTAATTATAGACCTGTCTCCACAAGAAAAGATAGGTAGAGAAGGTTAAAGAAATCCAGGATGTGTCAGGGTAGGCATTGCAAATCTTCATTTTAGTCCAAAACAGACTCAAGGAAAGCAACATTCAGTTTCTCCTGATCATCTTGTTTTCCCTTCTAGATGAGAAAAAAGGAGTATCTGACTGTTCACCAGCTGCCCTCCACCCTCGTGTCCAATGATGACATTTCCTGTTTCACTGTACATGCTATGGAAGAGTGAGCCTGGTGACATTTTTGGCTAAATAAAAAAATTCAAATTTTTATTTACTCCTAATTACTTTTCAGCTTTTGTGCAATAACTGACTTGGAAGACAAGGAAGACACTTTAGGATTGTGCCAAATCCTTGTGATAGTTGTGTGTTTCCCCTTCTGTTCAGTCCCCCTCAGGGTTGATTCCATATGCTGAAGGAACAACCTGCCCTTTCTGACTACAGCTATTCCAAGATCTGGAGCCCCAGGGACTCCAGCTGTAGGTATCAGCCTGGGCTCCTGTGGCTGGGATTGGTGCAGCACAGCCCAGAAGCACCTTCCTCTCCTCCAGCCAACTTTCAGTGCTCATTGACCAGCTCTGGGAAAGCACCCTCAGAGTTTGGCCACCCTCACAGCCTTCCCCAGGGCAAACCTCACTGAACGTCCAGAATGGGACTAACATTCATGCTCCATGACCTCAAACTTCACAGCCGGGGAGCTTTCAACTTTCTGCAGAGTTTCATCAAAATCCCTTGTCGGAGTGGAAGTGGTGCAAAAACTAGCTGCCCCATAAAAACAAAGAATTTAAAAATATTTTCAGTATGCAGATGCCTTGCCAAAAGCACAGTAAAGAGCCCACCGTGAATACATAACAGAAATAAAAAATGTTTGCTGGTTTCTAAATTTCCTGGAGTTTGCTTAATGTCAGCAGCCCCAGCTAAGAGCAGGAACATAAAACCCTGTGACAGCCGCTGAACCCCCGACCCCGATGGGCAGCTTTGCCGAGACTGGGTTTGGAATCATTCAGAACATCAGCCTGCATCTTGTTACGCTCACTGCAACTGATGCAATCCTGTGAATCTCTTCTCCCCTGGACATTTTTAACTCTCTCGGGACAGCAGTTATTTTACTCTTACAGGAATATGAACCAGAGCTGCTCTGTTTCTTTGGGAACATTTGGGGAACAAAGTTTCATCTAGTTTTTGTTTGAAGCAGTAAATATTTAGGAGAAGCAGAAGATAGCTTTTATCTGAAACATGTCTTCACATCCTTGGAGCAGCAAGGCAGTGAGAAAGGGACTGGAAAAGAGCCTGCAATTTCCTTTCCTCCCTGGCTCCTGGACTGCTTTTGACCCAGTGTGTGTGCGCATGCACTCTCACACCCTCGGGCTGCTCTTTTACACCGGGACTTCCTTGTAAAATCCAACTCATCTGTTCGAAGCAATGACTGAAACACTGTCTATAAAATTATGGCATTTTTCCACTTGAAAAAAATAAATAAATTAACACTTCATTTAAAAGTTATTTTTAAACCTAGTTGGCTTGAAGCCACCTTTAGTCACAACTGAAGTGAATTCTTCTTTTCCTAGAATTCAATGCCTTCCTTTTCTAAAATATACTCGTTTAAAAAAAGTTAACTCAGTAAATGCAGAGTTTACACTTTTGACTACATGTTTTGCCCTCTGACATATCAGCAGTTTACTTGTCAACAAACCCAAACAAGTCTTTGCTTCTTCTCCTTTAGAGACTTATCCCAAGCAGGGACGTGAGCAGCCCCAGAGCAGAACCACTCACCTCCAGCCTGAATGTGGCTGGGGCACTTGCAGAGCATCACCACAGCCAGGAACAGAGTTATGTCTGGGAGGGAACTGAAGCCCCTTCAGAAACATGGCCAGATTTGAAAAGAAAGCACCAGAGCTTTATTCCAGTGCAAAACACCTCCGGCTTCTGGCACTGCACCTGCATTTACATGGAAGAGCCAAGCACGAAACACATGAACTGAGAGCACTGTTGTCATATAAGCAGGGAGAATGAGGATCCTGACTTCACTATGTTCCCATTTTCCAGGACTGTCTCAAGAGACAGGAGGACATCTGGACTCCTTAATGAAGTAGCTGATCTGGAATCTGGGTTTAGTAACACTAACCCCCCTTTAATTTTTTTTTTATTTATTTTTTTTTTTTAATGGGGAGGGAAAAGAAAGACTTCAATTTAAGCCATTAATATGTCACCAAAAAGTATCTGAAGGACCAACAGGCAGACTGATCTGACAGGAAGAGTATTTTCCTTCTCTTTTCAGGGGGATTCTGCTTTTCCTAAGAAAATTCAAACTAAATTACGCTGATTTTATATTCAGTGACTGTTTATATGTGCAGCATTACCTGCACTGTGACATAGACTTCAGTCCTACACATTCTGTGAAGGGTATCAGCAAGCACAGCAATGCAAAATAATTAGAAGGCAAGAAATTTACAGTTACTATCTGTAAAAAGTAATTTAAAGAGATTTTGGCTTTCCAAGTCAAAGTTTCTTAAGTCTGAGCTCAGCATTTAAGTGTTTGGTACTTTGAATCAAGTAGAAATTATTGGCTAACTCAGGGCTTAATGATGACAAAGGAAAGGTGACTTTTTAAATTAAAAAGTGGCACTTTAAGGTTTTGAGATTTTTCTATTGAGTGCCCAGGAATTCAGAATCCAAATTTCGTAAGGAGCCAGCATTATCTACTCTTTTAACCCAACAAGGTTAGAAGCACATGGAGATGGACTCTGGGAGGATGATTCAGGTTTTGATATTGTTTTCAAACAGCAGTGTCTGTAGGGCTGTTTCAAGGGGATTTGTTTTTTAAATGGGGGTAAACAAGATGCACAGAGTAAGCAGCAAATCCACAGTGGTGGGTTAAGACAGTCAGAAGCTCTCAGCTCTTCTGTCTTCAGTAGCTGGGCTGAAGCTACAGAGCTCTGCACAACTGTGGACAATTCTGCACTCGTTCCCCATGCAAGGCTGTGGAGTTCAGTGTTAATATTAGCAAAATGCAGCTTGCCAACATGTGCTTGCTGAATGAGGTAGGTCTCCATTACCTCATTCTACACGACCCTTTTACAGATTTTATCCAACAAAGCTTCTGAAGATATATTTATCTTTAACCATGTGAGAAATCTCACTTACAGTAATGATTGTGCAACAATAAAAAGTAAAAATAAAAATGATTAGTAGTCCACTGACGATTATAAACCCTCTTCACTTCCCTTCCTCCCCCTTTTTCTTACGGACTCATTACTCCAATGTTTATTTTTACTTTTGTAAGTCCAAGAGTGCAAAGCTAAAGGCAGAGGTATAAAAGCAGCCACAGTCTGAACGGATGGGTGAGTACAGGATCTTGACATGTGAACATGACAGGATCCAGTGTAGGAACACCACACTGGGCAGCAGTGGAGGAAGGTTACAGCTCTGGTAGCAACCCAGGAAAGCTGTGGCAGGACAGCAAGGAAGGATTATCCAGCTTTTCAGCATGAAGTTGCACTAGAAGCTTTAAGACTGTCATCATTCTCAATCTGCCATTCCTCTCTTCCCCCTGATCTCTTCTCAGAAACTCTCTGGTCACCTCCGAGGTTTATCCATGTCATTTTCCAACTCCACTAGGTACAGAAATCTCAAAAAGACTGTGGGGTTTGAGCCTCTGCAGGCAGCTGCAGGTTGGTTCTATCTGTCCAGCTGGGATAATGTGATGTCCAGACTCCAGCAGGAATGATCTGTGTGAAGGAGAAGGGGGACACACAGATGACGAGACACGAATCCTTACACGGAACTGGGTCAAAGAGGAAGATCAGGATGGTTTCCTGGAGATTTCTTATGGAGTTATCTTCTGGCTGGCAACCCAGGCCAGACGGAGAATGTTTCTGAACACATAGCAAGAGCTGCTCTTGGCTCAGAGTGAAGGAAGAGTTAAGAGCTCCCAAATCCTCACATCTCACAGGCTTCTCCTCTCACTGCTCATGGGTATCCTGCCGAAACCTGTCAGCTGCTTCTGGTGCTGACCTCCCTGGGGTGCCCCACAGCTCACAGCTCTGGAGAACAGAGCTGGTCCATGCAACTCCTGACCTCCAGACTCAGTTTGTGCCAGCCCCAAGAGCTCAGTGGTGTCCCATCTATCCCCATTTCCCTTAACAGAGCACCTACAGTCTCCTCTGAGATCAGAGCAGCATCCACTGCAGCAGCAAAGCCTTAAGCCAGCGTGTCGTAAAGAAACATTATAAACACTACCTTGACATTTTAGTGTACACAGTTAACATTTACATTTCACACCACCTCCTATGTAAAGTCCCTCTCCCCATGCCATCAATACACCAATTCTCTTAACCCCTCCCCACCTAACACTGAGAGCACCACTTCTCAGGCAGGCCAACAAAACAGAGTATTTTTGGTGCTTCTGAACCCAGCCACTGTGGAGACAGGAGTGGTCAAAAACTGGTTAAAAATACAAAAATTAGAAGCAGACAAAATTCCCCAACCTTCAAAACCTTTAAAACCCACCTGGGTCTTTCCCAAATACCCCAGAAAGCTTCCAGCTCACAAAGAGATGCTACAGGCAATATTCAAAGGTTACTTTCAACATTTGCTGTGAAGTATCTTTTGATGCTCCAGATTCATCTTCCTAAGGGTTAATATATCAAAACAGGAAAGGGGCAGGGGGGGAAGTCACAAAAGCTGTATAACTCCTTTCTGAGGTACGACAAACTCTGCATCTTATTCCAAAGTGTGAGATGTCCAACTTCCATTCTTAAACTCAGTAAAAATGGCATTAAAAAGCCCTGACCCTGGGAACTGCATGATTATTCATTTATCAGATCAACATCAGCAAAACTGTCTTTTTATGTGCTGCTTACTTTCAAAAAAAACCTCTACCACGCATATTTCAGTTCTCCCTCACCACACCCCACACCCCTCTGCTGCTGTCCAGCTGGAACACATCAAGGGTCTAGAAGCCAAGTCAAATGTTGACCCCACCCTCCTCCATCCATTTTAAGGCACCTTCAAAGCCAGTACACTGATCTAGTTCAGCTTAGCCAACAACGCCAGCAAATCTGTTATTTAAGACTTTAGTGCTGGGTTTTTATAACTGCCCATTAATACAAGCTTTGATGCATGGTCAAAAAACCCAGCTGTAATGAGTTTCATCAGACTGTAGTAACCTTTCCTCAGAAGGTCTTTATTACTATACCTTCATAATCTTTCGGCCCAATACTTTTATAGTATCATTCTTGCTGAACCTCTTTAAAAACAGCTCAGCAACACTTAACACTCTTTCCCCAAAATTAAAACAAAGAGCCAGTGACAGTTTTTCTTGAAGACACTTTTGCACCCACATTTTTAATCACATTTTGCTGTTAAGAGCACGCAGGCAATAGCTGTTACAAAGCCCTTCAGACAGGATACAAAAGGATTTTGTAAAAGGACAAACAACTTACTTTGTTGCTCCCCTTTGCAGGATGCAGCACGGAAGAAAGAGGGAAAAAAAGAAGTATTAGTTATATTTATTTTACATGCACTCAGCCTAACTTGAACAGTTCTGGAAATGGCTCAAACCAAATGAGGATCTGACTCAGGGAACATTCAGTGAATCCTGTAGTCAGACAGCTTCCAGGGGAACACAGGACATTAGCACAGGACTTCAATGTTCAGCAGAGCTGCTTTCCTCACTACACAAACATTCTGATCCCCCTTTCACTTCCTTCAGGGGAAATCAGGAGCAGCTCCTGGGAAGTCAGAGGATACAAGTACGAGGGAGAAGAAAATGAGGCCTGAAGTGATCTAGGGATGGGATGGCAGCCAGAGGGATTTTCGTGTGTTGGTAGCACTGAACTGCCAGTACGCAAAGCAACTCACTGAACGTCTCTGCTGCGCCTTCCACGACAGCCATTCCCTACAACTTGCCAGCAAATGGAAAGTTTCAAGATTCAAAGCATTTCAAAAAGCAAATATTGAACTTTTAGATTAGTAATGAAAATAAGGAGGAGACGGCATTGGGAGGGCGTGGGGGGAGAAGAAATGGGCGGTACTAACAAGGTAAAGTGTGCAGAGCAGGTTACGACAAACATCTGGGCTATTATTTTGGTTTAATTGTGAGTTTTGCCATGAGCTGGCATGAACAGTGTATATTATACAGTGGGAAGCCAGCCAAAATAAACACCAGCCTACACCAGTTGAGAAATACAGTCTGGAATGGTTAGTCACAACGTTGTAGTCATTTTTTTAACAAAAAAAGGAGAATTTTGGATGTATTGGTCCAGAAGGACAGCAGTGAAGTCAGCTGGTAAATGGATATCCCATTTCAAAGTGAATTGGCCACAGGATGATTTATATCAAGCAAGCTGACTTGCATATGGGTTGGAAAAATAAAAACACTGATTCATTGCTATCTGGGTGGCTGTCAAAGCCCACGGCCTGACAAAGGCAAACGGATTGCGGGAAGGAGGTGACTTGGCAAACTGCAAAGAATTCAGGGGCTCGCAGAGCAACGCTGAGAGCTGATCAGAGCCAATTCATGGGACAGTGAAGATGGGAACATATTCACTCTGCATTCACATGGGCAGAGGGACAGGGAAGACAAGCAAAATGAAGCAAGAAAATGGAGGAAGGGGGTGATATATGGTCTTTAAAATATTAATGAGATTTGCTTAGGCAAAAAGAAAGATTATAAATCTAGAACCTTGGACTTTAGCTTACAGGCTTAAATGAGCAGCAGAGAATCCATGTTAGTGGCAGCAAGTACTGAGTCCCATTACCACTGTAATCAAAAAATTGTATGTAGCACTACTAAAAAAAAAAAAAATCAACAGAAAAATGAATATTCTTAGTTGGGAAATTTGCCCTTGGGGAGAATTCAGAACATATCTCTTTAATCGGTGCCAGATTCCTACTTTTCGTTTAGTGTTCATTTCTAAGCAGCAATTCCGCTGGTGCCAAAGCCCTGGATATTCAGAGTTCCCAGCTGTGCCCCACAGGTAAAAGAGAGCAAGAAGTTCGGTCTGGGAAGGGGCTAAGGCACCTCTTTGCCTTTTTAACTCTGGGATCACAAAGCTGGGGGGAAACACTGAAGTGAACTCAAGTTGCTGCCATTTCCTGGCAGTCCCTCCTACTTGAAAACATGGTCTCTGAATCTTTGAAGGAGAATAAAAGACTAGGGGGTGTCTCTAAACTTATTTTATATTGTCAGAGGTAGGTGTGAAACTGAGGAGCATGCACAGGATTTTCATTAAATGCTGCTCATTTTTATTTAGGATGCACTGGATCGTCTATGGTACCTGGGGCCTTGGAGATTTTACTTTGCAAAATTCAAAGCCCTTAAGAGCGGACTCGCAGTCCACATTTTAACCTCTGGTCCTTTAGGAATAAAGTTTTGGAGGCCTGGAGTAGCACAGAGCATCTTTCCTGAACAGCTTGATAAACTACTGGGCGAATTTCAAACTACAGGCATTTGGAACAATAATATTTACTCTTTTTATAATGTAAAGATAATTCCAGCCCAAAGGAGAACTGTATTTTGACTCCCTTCTATTTCTTTCAAGGAAGTCTCTCATCTTGCATCTAAGACTCCTTTGACAGACCAACTTTAAACAAAACCAAGAATTCTTTGTAAACATATTTTGAATACCAAGTATTTTTAGGGGGAAGGGAGAGACAAGAAGACAGAAGAGAAGTTCAGAAACCCAACTAGTCTGTCTTGTTTAAGGATAAAGTACCAGATATATCAATATGATAAAACCATCACAGAATACAAGATTAAACCACAGGCTTTTGTGAAATCATCATTAAAAACCTAAGCAAGAAGAAAAAGCAATACACTATATTGGTCCAAGTAATTAATTAGGTATCCTCTCAAAACAAATCCTCATTAAGTGGCTTCTGATATTCTTAGGTAGGAACAGATCTACTGGAACAGGCAACACACCAGAAAGTCACCAACACTGTTTTACTTTTTAAAAGTAAAGTCTCAGACACCTGGTAGGTCTCCTGCTAAATGCATATTTGCACTATTCTCTAAAAAAAAATCATTACCATCGTCACTGTTTATTTCTATAATAACTGGAGAATCCAGCACTACAAGAATTTCTTATTTATCTTTTTATGGTAGTCTTGAAACTTGGTATGAAGAGAAGAAGCTGAGCTTGTCTGCATGAATAGTTCCTAGAGGAGATGCAAGACAGAACTGTACTGGAAGCCATGCAGACATCACAACCATAAGGGAAAAAAAAGGTGAAGATAGAAGACAGCACAAGACTCTGGACTCAAGAAACCTGGCCATCCCATGGAAAACAATTAGGAAAAAGAGCAAATTGATCAGAGTCAAAGCATCATTTCTCAGAGCAGATCTTCCACCGAAGGCATCCAGCACTCATGGCAGAAAGGTGAGCTGTGCATTACTGAAACTTTCAAAGGCTCAAATGCCAGGTATTTCTGCTAGTCAGCCTTCTCTTTGGATACATGTCCTCAAATCTTCACTTCAAGTAAAATATCAAGGTATCTAGGTCCAAAAAATATTTAATAGTAGCTGGACATACTCTGTTTCCCAACTTTCTGTCATTTCTAGTAAATTAATAGAGGCTTTTTTATTGTATCCTGTTCAATTTGCTCCACATGATGATTAACTGAGTAAAACTGTCTTTGGAAAGCTTTAGCATGTGTTTCATACACAAAAAATGATGCAGGGAATAAGTAAAATAAATATACATGATTGCCTGGAATGCTTCTGTCAGTTCTGTAATATAGAGCTTGAGGGAATAAACTCTTCACAGCACATCTTTACCTTAGAACACATTAACAGAAACAATGAAGCTCAGGAAACCCCAAATTGCTCAATGCTTTTACTACACGGATCCAATGAGAAACATGTTGGAAGGTTTGGTTTGTGGTTGGTTGGGTTTTTTTACATTGAGGTTTGACGCACAAATTGGTCTTAAAATATTTCATTATGAATATTTTGGAATTACCACAGAAAAGGCTGCTCTTTCTTGAGATATCTGCAGACACTGTGTTTTCCCAGATGATACAGTTGTTTTTTTTGACTCAAACAGAGCAGCTACTGGCAAACCAGTGAGCTTTTAACTTACTGAGGATTTATCAGGATAGACACCGGCTCGTAGCAGAGATGCCTTCCAGCTATCCACCTCCTCTTGGGAGTCACAGGCTAGCTCAAGGAAACGGTAATCCTTGTAAACATTCCTAGAACAAAGAGCACCACATTGTAAAACTAGCATTTTACTACTCTCTATCATGCACACAGCATTTTAAATTAAAAATCCTTTGGGATCAGAAATTACTCGGTAATTGTTTTGGACAACAGACTTTATGGGACAGGTGCTTGTTTAATAATTACATGGAGTACTTTAAAATATCTTAGAATGTTATAGCACAGCTCTGGAAATAATAATCAGCTGAAAGCACCGTGAAACTACTTAAAATCAATTTTCCTGCTTTTGCTAAAACAGAGCACTTTTAGGGAAGAAAGGGCATTGTGATGAAGAGGACAAACACATAAGACGTGCCAACGTAACAGCACAGCTTGTGACGGATTGCTGCTGTAACCAATAAATACCAAAATCATCACTGATGCAATTTCTTCCCGTGTTAAGTCCTTTCAGTCTATTTTATACCCTTTTTAATTTTTAGACATTATCAGTAAAAGCAGAAAAAACCCAACAATAATAATTAAGGTATTTTTAAACAAACAAAACAAGCCTCTGATGTCTCTCATCACAGTAAGAAAACTGGGCCATGTTTAAATAAAACCTCTTACAGGTAGTTCACATAGTGAGATAAATACAGGGAATCACTTAATGGAAGAAAAGAGAAAGGAGGAAAAATACATCTGAAAGAAGGTGGTACTTGTAAATTCTTCAATAAGCAGAACAGATTTTCCCCTTACGGTTTAGCCATTAGTTTCTTAATTCCAATTCTATACACAGACTAGATCACTGTGCATTTGTCAGCCAACAGGGTTTTTAGGAAAGGCCAGGGCTTAGCTGAAAAGGGTTAGGAAACCACATTTTTGCTAGATCTTAACAGTTACACAAGGATCAGTCTTCCATCCCAACCAGACTGTTTTCTTCCCTTAGCAAGCTGTGGAGGAGAGGGGCTGCTGGAGATTGCTTCACTCTCAATGACAAGGGGCCCTTTGGTTTCATTATGCAACTACAGAGGTCATTTCTCCCACATATTTTGAGGGGGGAAAAAACCTGAATTCACTATAGAACAGGGAAATAAAGCTATAATTGTCACTGCCTAGATATATTTCTTTAGCATTCAGGGACTGGTGGGATTTCATCGCCACACTGCTGGAACACAACTGACTTGATGTAATTCCCACTCACAGAAGTGATTCTCTCTTAACCAACAGTGTCACCAGGCAGCTCACAGCGTCAGGAAACAGGTTAAAAAAAGGTAAAAAAAGTGTAGTTGAACCAAGCATGAAGCAGCCATGACACCAAATCATTACATTATCACCTATGAAACCACAGTACAGCAACCAGAGCACACCCACTCTGAAGAGAGCAAAATGAGGTATTTTTTAGCAGGCTCATAGGTTGAATTCAAAATTGCAAAGAATAAAGGACATATTCAGATTTATTTCCTTATGTTGGTGACTCAATTCTCACCAAATTCAAAGGGTAAATCTGAGCACACAGCACCAGGCTTGCACTACTCCCTTCAAAAACCCAGACTAGAGGTGCCACCAGGGCATTTCCTTCCCACAGAAACCAGCCCCAAAGGTCACAGAGGCACTGACGGGCCTGATCCCACAGTTTAGCCAAAGCCACTAACAGGATGAACATCTGAAAGCTCTGTAGATTCTTTCATCAATTGAGAAATTTAAAATTAATCCTTTTTCTTCCCTGACTACAAAAGTACTAATCCTGTCTTAAGGCAAATAACAGCTTGGATGACCTTATCAGATGGTGTTACCTTAAACTGAGCAAAAACCTCTATTTTATTCAATTTGCAATATTGTGGAACTCCAAGTCAACCTTTACTGAACAAAACAAGGAAGTCAATTAAAAAAAAAAAAAAGAAAAAGAGAAGCATAATGAAATTGCCAGAGAAAAAAAACCCCACTTTAATTTATTGTCAGGAGAAACTTTTATTGAGATAAGCTTTTCTGGCTAAGATAACGAAGCAGCTATAACTTTGAAGAAATAGGAAGCTGAAATAGTAAAAGGGTAGTCTCAGCAAAGATGACTAAAAAAAACAATAGTGCAAATAAAGGCTGTAAAACACAGTGATAGGGAAATTCCAAAAACACTTATCTGCAAGAGCAAAACAACATGACACCAGCTTGTGAAAACATTTTTTCAGGCCTGTCATGTTATATATTACACTTTTTGGCATTTTGTGGCTTGCTCCAACCAGCATGGTTGTGCGAGCAGGGATTTCAGCCAAGCGCTCCGAACACGTGGGAGCTGACAGTCCTGCATTCTGTCTCTGTGTCACGACTTCTCCTGGGGCTAGGGACACCTCATGGCCCAGCAGCTGATGTCTCCAGATCTCCCAGGCCCTTCTTCCCCCCTGTAGGATCTGAGAGCTCTTTTGTAGTGCAGCTCATTCTACTCCACAGCCACTACCAAAGGCAGAGCACGTGTGAGGAACTGAAGGCTGCACACCCTGAGTGCTCCCAAGAATGTCACAGCAGGGCAGGTAAGGGGATGCTTGTCTCCCCAGATGGCTTCCTTGCTGCTGGACTGCCCCTGCCTGTCTTTCTCCCAGAAAGGCTGACAAGCATAGGAACTTTCCAAAGGAAAAAAAAGCCAAAGTAATTTCTTTCAGCAACTTCTGAAAAGAGTGTGTCCTTTTCCTCTTACCAGTGGAATCTTACAAAAACATATTAACATGTTTTACTCATTAGGAATCCACTGGCGTCTCATGGAAAGCTGTAAAAACGTTCTTGAAAACAATTCAGATTTTCTGGTTTTTTTCTCTCTTCCACTTCTTAAAATTGCTGAAGACATCAGCACAGCAACAGTTACTACTCGAGCCTCACCTGCGTTCTCCATATGGAATACTGTGGAGTCATGTTCTCATTGTCACCTCTCTAGCAGCTAAATGGGATGTTAGACATCAAAGACTATGACAGAATGAAGGATACCAGGAAAGATGAACTCTAAACAATACCAATCTTGTTGATATTCAGGCATCTGTACACCTCAGGGACTGCAGAAACAAGACAGTTACAGAAAATAGGAACATGCCTACAAGTACCATTTGAAAATAGTATTTCCCTCGAACATTGAACATTTCTTAAATGTTAACACATAAATGAGGAAACTGCAAAGCTGTATGCATCTACCTACTCCACTTCCTCCTGGAGTCCCAGCACTGTAAAGTACTATCACACACAGTACATGAAAACAGAACTATAGTGGCATTACTGGAAATGAACATAATACTGACAATACTGCCTTTTTTCCCCAGAATGAAAAATACAAAAGGCTACCACATTTGTTATCTGCAGATTTTATTATACTCTAGATAAATAAACCTCAGCTTGGAACTGCATTTCCACTACAAATACAACACAATTGCTCATGGGGATGAACAGACAATTGGGTTAAAAGCACCATTTCCAGTTCTGGAAAGGTTCCACACTCGGGACATGCATTCTCTAGGCCAGACCCATCACAGCAGCCACCTAGCTGTGACTTTGCTTACTCTACAACTTCTTCACTTTATTTTTACCTTGATTTCTTGATTCCTTTTCCCTGTATATTTCAGGGCTGAGTACAGAAATGTCCACAGGTGTTTCTTGAACTCCTCCCATCATAAAAGAATCCTAACAGGACTGGATTAAGGTATTTGAAAATGCCCAAGAGGAAAGTGAGAAATGCCAGATAAGTTTGAAGAGTGACCCAGCTGTGAGTTACTGAGATTTCTCTTCTACCCACCCTGAAGCCCGGGCTGTCAGCAGTGCCTAGGGAAGGCTTGACTGCCTTGCCTATAAGCCAAATCTCTGCAGTCCAGGAGGACCAGGGAGTGAATCTATGCCCTGAAAATCACCCAGAAAAAGCAGCCCTTGCAACATCAGTGGGTTTCCCTCCAGGGTGGCTGCACATCATGCCACTGCTGCACATCAAGATGGAATGTATCTCTTGTAATTTCTTAATTCTAAGAGAAGATTAAATATTTATCTCCAGAAAACCTAGAAAATTTTGAAGGACAACCACTGCAGGCACATTACAAACCCAGTTAGCACGTGTGCATATATATAATGCATACTCACATATAACCATGTGCATGGAGAGCTTTCAGGCTGAGTTGGATCTGGATTTCACTAGACAAAGTTGTACTGGATATGCATGAAATTTCTTTTTATAGAGAGGAAATACAAACCAAGATGAATTAAAATTGCATTTATTCTTGCCAGTGTGGGAAGAGACAGAACAACCATTACACAGCAAGAATACTAGTGACACTTTTAAGAATTGGGCCTATAAACTACTTGAATCCTCCAAAGAACACAAACTCGTATTTAGCTTCAGCAATCACACTGACACGAGTGAAGCTACTCACAGACTGAAAGATAAAGGAATACCTTCTTTTACAGAGATTTCAAAGTGATTTTCTGTAAACATTTTGTCTCTATTAGAATGGAAGCAGAATTGAACATCAGATGTCTAGAACTAAATGCAAATTAGTCCCATTTTATTCCATGAAAAACACAAAAGATTCAATTCTTAGGTATTTCTTACTTGATTGAAATTGAAAACATACAGAATATGAGTTTAATGAGTAGTCACCTAAAATGAAAAGGGGAGAAAATAACATAATCCAGACACTCCAGCAATTGGGAAAGATAATCATGGATGAAACTGTATGTTCTCTATCTCTTTAACCTGCAGCTCCACGGTGCACAATCTGTTTATTCAAATTTAGTCTTACTCTGTGATTTTGGACACCTGTAATTGCACAATGGCTGGTTTGAGCCTATGCACTTTTTTTTTCCCCCCCCAAATAAGAAAGCTCTACCAGAAGCCCTGCAAATCATATATTTTGGAGAAACAAAAATGACCATCTGCTCTGAGTTAACAGCAATGACTAACATTTTCTATCAAGGCATACCATTTCAGATCACTCCAATGTGAATGCTAATTAAAATTAATTACACATGGCTCTGACGAGTCTTTTTTTTCTTAATATCCAGAAAAGCCAAGGAGACAATCTCTGAGACAATGTCATGAAATAACAACACTTTGAGATTTTGCCACCTACGTCATGTGAGTGCTCTCCCAAAAGCATACAGATCTTTTCAAGTCCACACACCCAAAACACACACAAACCCCCACAACTTTAAGGTGCAAACAAACAGAAGATATGCTGCTCAGAATATAGGCCAGCCATGGCAATGAAGTATCTCAAGTCCTATATGTAACCCAGAACAGAAATGCAGCCAAAACTAACACCACACAGGCCAAAATCCACAGTAGTAACAGTGACTGCCACTAAAATATTCCATAAGTCCCTGGAGGAGAGGGTTTGATGTCTTTGGCGGTGAGGGATGGAAGCCTGGTTTGGAATCTGCCTCGGGGCCACACAGGCACAAAAGCTGCCCCCAGCTGTCAATACCTGCACCATACTCTCTCCTCTTATTTGTCATGCAAAAAATATTTGTCATTAATGACAAAAAAGAATATATTCCAGAAAAAAAACAACCAACCTTTTTCTTTTATTTGCCCTTATTTTTAGTAGGGGAAAACAGTTGGCAATTCCTTGCGTTTGTATGTTTTTCCTTTTCTTGAATATTGTACTCTCCAGCATTCTAGGAGTTTGTTTAGAAATGTTAGCAGCTTTTTTTCTGGATTAAATTTGTAGGGCTTTTTAATTAAACAGATTCTCTCCCTTCCATTTTGAACAGAGAGGACTCTGAATAGCTTACAGTCCAGCCCTTCCTGGGGCTTAGCTTTCTGAGTAATTCAAAAACAGTAACTAAACATACATCTCATTTTAGGCTTTCTCCTTTAGCCTGGCTTCTATCCAACACCTCCTCTGACCCGGTCTCCTTTCACTAGTTCCCTTTGTTTTGGCTCTTGCCCAATTTCCCTCATATATGGATAGCAGTTAACCAGTTGCTGCCCATGGCCAGAAATTCAGTACTCAAAGCTCTAGTACATTTGGAGTCCCAGAAACAGCTTGTCCTCCATCGCCTTCTAGATCAACACACAGCCAACAAGATCTATCTAAAATATGCAGGGATACCTTTCCCTGAGTAGGCACAGTGTAATTTCCTGGGTCCTACCAGACACCACAGTTCCCTGTGCAATATGATTCCAGACAGACAGAGTGTACTCAGGAGTCAGTGGCTACAACTCCTCATCTGGCAGTTCTGTTTTCAGTCCTATTGTGTGCCCTCAGAACGGTTTTTTGCCTGCTCTCCTCTGGACATTCATCTGTTTGTCAGATTAAAGATCTGTGTTCACAGACAGGCAGCTCTGGAGGAGGGCTGGCAGATTCTGTCCCACTGCTTTGTGATTACTGAGAGGCATTTTGCTCACAGGAAGCCACTCTTCCTGTGAAAGCAAGAGGAACAGTTTTGTGCTTTGCACTTGCTCCTCACAGCCCTCTACCACACAGAACCACAGAGGTGAGGAAAGCAGCGCCATTACTCAGTTTCATCTGGGTCCTGGTTGGGCAGGAGAGTGAAGGACAAGGAGAACCGGTGGCATCGTCCTCTGGAAGGAAGGGAGAATTTCACACACTGCTTCTGCTCCTTTGGCTCTGAGGAAAGGAATGACTCTGAAGAGGAGCAGAGAAAGGCTGCTGATTAGGGACTCTACCAGGCAACCTTTCCTCACTCTGGGGTTGCTACTCCCAATATTGGTAGGGAAGGCTTGAAAACTCACCAACTTAACAAACACTTCAGCCTACTACCATTTATAACCTCCAAATCCTGTGCTTAGTAGAATCCCTACTCCTATAAAAGAGAATTCATCTCTCCAGAGTTGAAGAAGAGGTGGAAAGAAGCTTTTTCTCTGCTTCTAGCAAATGAAAACAGGTCTTTTTACTCAGCATCATTTCTTTAATTAAAAGGGAAGTATTATATAAATGGAGTTGTAACACAGTAATACAACAATGTCTTGACCAGTAAATCAGGAAAAAAGTGTAATTACATCACTGCAAAGGCAAGAGATTACTTTAGAACAACAGACAATCTGTCAAAATAGTACCACGTGCATCAACAGGGCAAGATCATGAGAACTAAAGACTGCTTGCCCTTCTCAGGGGAGATGGAAGGGTGGGACTTGCACAGATCCTTAAGGGAGACACATTTAAGACTACAGTTCTTGTCCCAGGCCACAGTACTTGGGTAACAGAAAAAGCACCAATAAGTGAATAATTTTACAAGAAATACATGGAGAACAAATCAAGTATTTGGAATTAAATCCTGTAAGGAAAGTAAATTTTCTGAGATGGACAGAATTTTTTTTCTTCGTTCTTGAGCTCTGAACAGAGTATTACCCACTCAGCAATGAGAACACGACAGGTTCATCTACTGAATGTGAGCTGAGATGCTGACAAAATCCTCCCTTCTCCCTCCTTAGCTCTGCCTAGAAAGTCAGTCAGTGGCTACATCTACACAACTTCCCTGTAACACTTCCCAGTAAGGTCTACAGTAGTACTGCAAACTAAGATTTAATTCCTATAGCAGAATTATTTTAAAATACTCAATATATTTGATCTCTTTTTCCAGTCTAAAAAACCCCAGACATGCCACGAGTTTCCTGTGGAGAAGATGGTTAACACAAAATAGCACACCCTTGACAGCTTTAGGTTTAGGTACACGCTGCTTGAACCCACAGCTCATCTTCAGTTACTCGAATAAAGACAGGCTCGTGTAGACGGACACAGACAAAAATGATCCAGGAATCATAGGGCACTCACTTGACTTTACTTTGTTTTAATATCTAGTACTCCTAAGGTAAGGAAACTAGAGGAGTCCACTGCAAAGGTCTTCCATAGTGTCTATAAATTAAGTAGATGGCCAATGCAAAAACTTAGAATTTATTACTTACTTTGCAGAAAAACAAACCTAACCTCCCTGTTCTTTAAGTAATACTGTAAACTATTTCAGGCAAAGTTTTCCTTTTCCCACCCTCACCATTTTTTTTTTAAGATTTAATTAGAAAGTAACATGAAAATAATTGAATTATTTCACAACACAGGCCTTTTCATAAACACACAATTATGTTCATTTCATGAGAATTTATCTTCACTGTGAAATCAATCGTCACAGTCTCCATTTACTCTACATTACCAAGTCACATTTGATTCCTGTCAGAGAACTGTTGACTTCTGCAGTAAATCAAAATGACAGATAGTGTGAGTTTCCCTCACCATCTATCCCCAAATCTCAGCTAACTCAAGATGGTTTTTCCTTCTATGCAGTGAAATGAGTATTTTCCTGGTAACTGTATTTCAGAGCTGGAAAGGTTTTCATAAATGGAAAAAATGCAGTGCATAATCCAGGAAACTATTGAAATGTACAGTATCAGAAACATATGGCTGGAGCAAATACCTATGCAGTGAGGGGCTGGGAATGAAAAAGAGAACAAGCTCATTAAAATTTTTCTCCTAAAGGGTTTTTGCTTGAAAATTAAAACAATTTAATTGAACATTAAGAAAGATTTCATAGTCAAGGAAAAAAAAATCTGCATATTATGGGAGGGGAAAAAAGAGACACAGAATAATCTCCCTGCTATCATGGAAGCTTGGAAGCTGGAACAGATGATTTTGCCTTTGTTCTTTAACGATCTACATCTTAAATAGCAAAATGGTTCCATAACCAGAACCCTCAGTGGGCAGACTTCGAAAGCTGATTTCTTTCTCAGTTGCTAAGGTTTCTTTAATTAAAAAAAGGAACCACTCCACCACCCCCAAAGAAAAAAAAAAAAAAGAAAAAAAAAAAAAAAAAAAAAAAAAA
>VXBB01014855.1:71376-156137 GCA_013399915.1 Illadopsis cleaveri
CTAAGGTTTCTTTAATAAAAAAAAGGAACCACCCCCCCCCCCCTAAACAAAAAAAAAAAGGAAAAAAAAAAAAAAGAAAAAAAAAAAGAAAGAAAAAGAAGAAGTCAATCAGAAACTAAGTTAATTTTTTACATGATCTTTGAAAAGCAAGCCATACACACACACACATACACACATCAGAAACCAGGATTCAACAATGCAACAGATTACCACAAAGTAAAATAACAATAAGAATTCTTATTTCAATGTATCTTCATCAATCCCTTCTTTCAGTTTTCTTAAGAACGGGGGATAGGGGACAGAGTCCTGAGCCAGATCACTCTATTTGAGAAAAAATATTCCTGTTTTTGCTGACACATCTACAAATTCAGGATTCAGGGGAAAGTGATACTAATCTTGTTTTGATCAATTTGTGCCAGGAGGCAGATTTTTAGAAATATCAAAAATCAGCTGTTTTACAGTAACAGAGAAACTGCTGTTTTAATTAGAATTCAATAAATAGTTCTTCAAAAATAACTTCTGCCTCCCTTAAAGCTGCAAGACTGACTCCATGATCTGCCTCTCCCAAGGCAAAGGTATTTTGTGGTCTTACTGTTGTGCTGTCATGTCTTAACATGCCCATGTGGATGGAAGGATGTTTTTAGAGCAGCTTGCAGAGGCTGTAGGGTCTACTCAGAGCCCAAAGAGGCAGGGCTGTTACAGACACGGCAAACATTTTAGACATCTGATTTTGAAATCCTTGACATCTAGTATGGATGAAGATCAAGTGAAAATGTGAATGTCCAGCTATACACCACCTAAATAAATCCCAAATTTGCCAATGGAAATCCTCTTGGACTTTCGCAGCAGTTCAATGATTAATATTTATGATGAATGATAATATTCAAAGCCATTAGTCAAACCAAAGGAGAAACAATAAGCTAAAATTAACAAATTTCTAATGGAAGTAACCGAATATGTACAGCTGCTGTCAAGCCACCAGGACAAAGTTACCTTTCTTGATAGATGTACACACAACACTGGGATGATCCACACATAACTATAGCAAGAATCATCAGAATTATATTCATTTCCAGCATCCCAAGATCATTTATGTTTTTAAGAACATGACAAGCTTTTCAAAGCTTTTTTCCTGTGCTCCAGAAATGCAGTTGGTCAAGCATTTGAAATGTTATTCCCAGCTAGTATGTGTGTGACATGCTTTCAAAGGGCATCTCCTGGCAGACCACGTCCCCTTGCAGGCTGGCTGAGGTGTCAGCAGACACAGGCAGAGCCTTCCTGGGCTAGTTCAGACTGACTCACATTGTGTCCTCACATTTCTGGGGTCAGCAGAAACTTGACAGCCCAGAAATCCTGTGCTTTGCTTCTGCTTTGCAGGAGGGAGGGGCACTCCTTGCTTCTGAAATTCTGGCCACTATTTCTGGCCAGTTTAGGAGCAAAGACAGCTGCCTCTGCAGAGAGGCACATCCAGCCCTCTTCATCTTGAATATCTGAGGGTAATGCCAAGCCTTGGCGATGTGAGAGAGAAGCAGGTATGAAGGATTTTAGCAGAAGAGGGAAACAAGGATATCTATCCATGCTACCCCTGCAATTTGATTTACTTATTTGCATGAAAAAAAAACTTACAGAAATTCCCCCTTATCTGCTAAAATGCAATTCCACTGAGACAGCTACAAATGCAACTCTCCTCCTCAGTTTAAAAAAAAAAAAAAAAGTCACGTCACTTTTATGTCTTTTTTAACATTTAAGGAAGCTGTGCACAGTAATCTGAACTGGCTGTGCATCAGGAGTAGCCTCCATAGAGCACCCGTCCCACTTAAAACAGAGCAGAGTCTGGGAGGAAAAGTGTGGAGCAAAAACTAAAAAGCAAAGATTTTATTAGTTAGAGAAGTAGAAGAATCTAATTTTTCTCCATTCAGCAGTGTTTAAACCCAAACAAACAATCAAATGAGTCCCAAGATTAGTGACAGGAAAGATTTTCCACTGGAGAAAGTGAAAAGCAATGACGCTTTTGTGATTTACACCAGTTGAATCTGGTCACAAGGTACAGAAGTCATGAAAGTTTGGGTAAGCCTAGGTGACTGCCAAATAAAACAAAAATAGGATCAGGAGATGATTATTCAGCCATAAGGAAGGACTGGCTGACTCATCACGGAGCTGTTTCACCCCACGAGTGGCTCGACGGACACCAACCTTTCATCCCATGCTTTGCAACAGCAAAGCAGCAGATAAATCAAGAATATCAAGACCTTGTGTACTCAACATGGTGCAAACAGCAGAACTGCAGTCACAGTAATTAAAATGCTCAGCTAGCTACCATTTGATACAAGTATCTGCAGAAGAACACATTTTCTTACCTCTGCTCTGTGTTAAACAATGCAAAGATGTGTTTGCTGGACATGAAGCTCTTTTCAACATCTCGCACTTTCAAGTTGTCCAAAGGCAGCATGTACTTCTTCTCTTTTTCCTAGAAAAAAAAACGGATTAAAACAACACTGTGTGAGAAGAAGCCTGATGTCAGCAAGCTCTGTTGAGTTGGTAATGACCTTGGTACATTTGTTATCGTAAGGAAATACCCAAATTTAAATGTCTGCTTATCTTTCATAGACCTACCTGCAAGAGAAATGAAACCTCAGTTTCAGTTCTGTTTTTCAGTGACCCTTTTAAAACATATCCTAATTAAAAAAGTTCACCTCAAACACATAAACATCTACACTTGTTATTTTTCATTCCTCTGAATTCTAAAAAGGCAAGGGTCAGACTTAACTAAAATAAAACTGTCTGATCAAAAAAGAACTCTTCTATGTCTGCACAGCAAGTGAAGTAACTGGTGACATAAGTTCATCTCTGCTTTGTTGCTATTATTAATTATGTAAGCATGGCATTCAATAAACCCACACAGAAACTTTCATTCTGCCAGTGAAAAATACAAAACCCAAACAGATCAATCAAAATAATACCATTATCAAGGTTTTATATGTACCATGTACAAACAAAATCAGACTCTAATTTAACCACCTTATTCCTCCAAATAGGAATGAATTATTCACTCTTGCTGTAGCCAACTGCTTTGCAATTTCATCACAACCCTCCGTTGCATTTACAGCACAATCACTGTAATTTCACCTTTTCCAGGTTTCTTCCTTCCTGTCACTTCCAATTAAGGGCTAGCAAGGTAATTTATTATGTCAGAACAAAAAAAAAATTCCTGAGAATATTGGCTGTTTTCATTGTGTTAAACTTCTTTAAAGTGCTTGCAGTGATGAATAAACTGAAGCAAACTTCTCCAATTTGCTTTGCAAACACACCAGATGTTAAATAGAAGCATCCAAAGACAAGAGGCCATCCTCAAAGCCCTCATTCTGGGCTTGCACATCATGATGGCACTGCTGACAGGGGTATTAACACAGCACAGGTGAACAGATTCTAAAAGCCATTAAGGTACTGTTAAGGCTGGTGCCACTATGGCAGCAATGGATGGAGTGCAGAGAGGTTTTATGCCCTGGAATTCTTCCAGTGGATACTAAAAGGGGTTTTCATGAATTTGGCTACCCATTGACCCTGCAGAACTTCAATAAATCACCCAAGTTGGAGAGCTCAGATTCCTTTACAGTCCCTTATCAGCCAGCATGGAGCAAGGCTGACTGGTCTCTGCCCAGCCACCACCAGAGCCAGCTCTGAAGTCCAGCACCCTGCACTTCCCAAAGTATTCTGGGCTGGGACATCACTCATGGGGGTTGGCTCAAGGAAGAACAACCTATGGGACATCAGTTTGCCGTATGCCATGAGACAGGACAAAGGGACAAACCAAACTAGGACTCAGTCTTCTCAATATGTGTTTCCCAGAATACACCAAGCGACTTGCAGAGCACAGAACTGGACGACGTCCTGGCTGGGCTGAACGTGTGTTCCGTGAGGGCAAATGCAATTCATCTTGGCTGAGCTTCAGCAGATTGCAAAACTAAGCTGGATGAGAAAGGCCCTAAGAGTGAAACTATAAAAATACTGTGACATGGCCAACCAAGGCTCACTTTCCTAGACAGCCTCCTAGCAGGCCTCAAGAGAGGAAAAAGCAGATGTCAAAAGCCCTTCTGGAAAAGAATAGTGTCTGTGTTGCTGAATACAAATGTTATCAAATTCTGTGTATTACGTAAAAAGCATCTGATGGATTTTGAAACAGCCTTTATCTTAACCACCCTAGAAAGTACTCCTCACAAAAGAAGATACACAGGTATATTCTTCACTCTTTTATCTAACCTCTGCTCCCATGAAGGAGTCTAGTTCTGTGCCACTCTGTAGCTGTTTATCACAGTTCAGATCTCTATTCTGCTCCCAGGGAATCTGTATGGTTTGAAGCCTTGGGGCTCTCCCAGCAGGGACTCTACACCCACTCAGTGAGAATTACCACTGAGACAAATAAAATTAAGCCATGTAAATTCATAATTTATCAATACAAAAAATGAATAATAATAAACAATACTAAATAGTGATCTTATAAATATTTATGTATGCAAATTAGAAGTACCTATCCTCTAATACTGAATGGTATTGCTATGATCTGCTTTGCTATTTATGTCCTAAGTAGTATAGTAAATAAAAGGACAACAGTGCATTAGCTCTGCTGCCATGATAAAAGGACACACTCTTGATAAATATGCTAGTACATATTAAACTTTGTATCAAAAGCAAATATTTTCTTTTTCAGCTGAAAGCTGGACAGCAAGGCAATGTAAGATACTTTGTATTCTATTCCAAAAACTTAAGGCGGGTTATATATTAAAAAAATATTTGGGGCAGAAATATTCCATTTGGGCAGATATATTCCATCATAGCTACGAAAAAACCTCCAAGATAAACTTAATTTTTTCTTTAAAACTTATCTTTCAGTATTACAGAATAGGCTTATCATGATTTATTATTCAATTACTGAAAATTTAAGATGTTTCTGATGAAGTGTTTCTTCTGACAGACACTATTTACTGACAAACCAAGCAACCACAGATGAATAAAAATAGAAACTGATGAAAAAACTATACCAAGAATCTGATTGTCTAAACAAAAATTCCACAAGCAGGAAAGTTATACAAATGTTTGATGCCAAACTGTGAGAAAGTGTTTCTTCTGCAGCCACCAGGAAAAAGGAAATGCCTACTGAAGGCTAAGAAGTGGTTGGTATTTATTTACATGGCCTCCTACCCACATGCTGAGACAGGGCAGTTTCCAAGAAAGGGAAATCACAGGGTGCCTGTACTGGAGGCAAACAGAGTCACACAGGAGAGATCAGAGTTAAAGACTGCTTAATTCCAGGAGAAAGGTATTACTGTGACATTAAAGGAGTGGCAGCAAAACTCACTGCCATTTTCTTTTCCCTCCAAAGTGGGGCAAAATATACAGAAATGGAGAACTAGCTAATTCAACAGCAGATGAGCCCAATATCTCAGCCTAAGCTCAATTACTATTATATTATGGTAGAGCAAAAAAAGCTCCAGCCAGGACTGTTTGTGGATGTTTCCCATCCTGAGACGCTGACAGCATAAGAAACAGGGAATGCATGAAGCCTGGGAGGAATGGGGCAAGGCACACTTCGACGAGTGACTACATGCACATAACTGTGGGTCCAGTGTGTCCCCCTCAGCATTTGTTCTTTTTTATTTATAGATTTTTATTTTTGTAAAGGGGCAGAGAACTTAAGCGTGACATGAGGGGAAAAACCAGCACATGCTGCTCCTACGTAGAGACTTTGCCTCTCTTTTTCCAGAGTAGAGGAGCTGAAGGAAAAAGTGGGAGGTAGAATGGCCCATTCCTGTCCCCGTGACATGAAAGAAATTCCCCATACTCCACCTTAGAAAAACAAACGAACCTGCCGGCCTGGGGAGGCCTTCCCACCCTGGAGACGATGTTTCACCACTCGTGGGCATAAGTAGCACTCACATCCTTAATGGACCAATTCTGTTCTCCGACAGGCAAGGGAGCTGCCAGGAACTGACAGCATGATGTAAATATGCCATATTACAACTGCCCCTTCCTTCTGCACTGTTTAAATGTACTAAAAATAAATACTGCTCAAGTCCAAAATGGCACAAGGGATACAAAAAATACAACAGCAGCTCCCCTTCCCCCAGCAGGGTCTCAGCCAGCACTTCCAGGCTAATGAACTCCATTGCATTTTCAGCCAGGGGCAGAAACTGCTTCAAAAAGTGTTCTGTGCTTTTGGAACTTTTGGGCTCAGTCAAAACAGCAAAGAAACCCTGGACACAACGTCAGCAAATTGGATGATAAGAGGAACAGAATTCCTTTGCTTCAAAGAAGAGAGATTGTTAAATGACTTCAGCTTCTTCCAGATATCAGAGGTGGTTCTTTTGTCACTTCAGGCTGGCTAAGGCGCAGCAGCAGCACAGGCTCTTTTCCACAACAGAACAGAATTAAAGTTTATGCAGCACAATTGAAGCACAAAATGCTCAGGTTCTGAAATGCAGGATTGAGCCAAGCATTTGCCCAACTGCACTTTCAGCTACATCAAGAGAATTGAGCTGGTTTGCTCACCACTTACTAATGCCTTATAGAACAACAGCTCTGAAATGAAGGGTCATGACACCAGCCAAAACCTGTCTATGTGGGGACCTCAAGTTCAAAGAAATCAAGCTCCCAGCTGGAAGCACAGGCCACACTGGAAAGGTTGGAACAAAGGCTGGTTTACAGCAGGATTCACACTCTGCATCAGCTGAGAGTGCAAATCTCAGGCGCATTTACTGCACACTGAGAGCAAATGTAGATATCCACAGGATACCTCTGCCATTAGGATGAGGAATTAAGAATTATTAGGCATTGATGAGACAAAAGAGTGAACTGCTTTAAAATCATAAACTGAGGAAGAACAGCTTTGAAACAAAGCTGGGGAACAGCAGATAAAAAACCTCTGGACATTTTTGCCTCTGGACGGGATTTCCAGACCAACACTGATACTGGTCTCTGGATTTGTTTCTCCATTCATAGACTCACAGCTATCGTGCTCAACCTTGTTTCTGTCAACAGCCACTGATGGCAGAGAATCATTAAATATCCTGCAATCAGGGCTCTAAAATGTGTAGGTGAAACACCCAAGCCAAGCAACTGCTTGGCAAAGCAGTTAAGCAGCAGAGGCAGAAAATAATCCCAAAGCAAAGATATTCTATAGTGCTGTACTATTTGATATGGCCAGAGCAGCATCCACATTCTGCAGAGACACAAGAAGCAGTGGCTTGTGAACCTGCTGAGCCAGAGTGATCCCTATTAAAAAAAGAAGAAAAATAATAGAAGTGTAAGGAACTGCTGGTGGTCTGTGCCCGTTTACTCCAGAAAAGGAAAGGCTCAGCCTTGTTTACACCTCGGAGCTCTGGCTGCCAGTGCCAACAGCCCACTCTGTGGCATTTGATGAAAGTGAAAACTATTAAGACACCTCATAGAGACCTTTCTAGTATTCAAATCAATATCCAAGAGTTTATCATATTCTGACTTTAAATATACCCAAGAGAATTTTCCTGTGTTTCTGTTTCAGTTTATATTTTTCTCTCAGTTGACAAAGCTGCACAACATCTTCACAATGGTCTCTGCTTCACCACACTTGGCTTTAAAGCATACTTTGAAAAATGAAGCATCAGATTCTCAGACACTACTGCAAAATTCTGAAGAAAAATAAAGCAAGTTATTTTATTACAAAATACTTGGCAGTGTGGGATTCAGGCCTGAGCAAGCTCCTGAGTACAGATGTAGAAAACATAACTCTAATATGTCTATAAAATGAAGAAGGAGCTGCTTTAGCAGAAAAACAATGCGTACCTAAATATTCTAACATTTTTATGAAAAGCACTGCAAAAGGATACTTAATAAGTTGCAGATGAGAACATGTTTCTTCCATCTATGTACCTCTCCCCTCCAATCTTCTAGAGTCAACTCCAAACTGAAAATCTCATGACAAAAATGTGACAGCGCCTCAGGGCTGATGAGCTGGGCAGTTAAAAGAACAGAGCACATGGCACAGAGCACAAATACCAAATCTTCTATTCCTTCAGTCTTACAAGTCTTTCTCTTTTGCCATGCTCAAAATATTGAGTTTCTTATATAAATCAAAGCTGAAAATGCCAAACCTGAAACCGTAGCCGAAAGAAAGATCTCATGATAGAACCAAGCTATTTCAGGTTTCAGTTATTATCTTTCTGTATTTTGCATTTTTACTATCTTTTTCAGGAAATTATGCATACTTCTGGCACTTGCAATTTTTCCCCCAATCTTTTGGTATCTTTTTCCACAACATATTATTAAAAAAATTTAAGAGCCTTGTTATAGCTCTGCTGTTCCTTCAGAATTCAGCTATTGGACTACACCTGATGCTAATGGTAAATGAGTCCTTAGTCTGGCCTTATTGTTCATTTTACAGTGTCACTCGTTTCTGACAGTGTTTTTCTCTTGTAAGAACCAGCATTATATTTGTTTCTGAACTTTTCTTATGTCCAAATTTCTTCAGGAATAGAGAAAACAAGAGTTAGCAACTCTGCATTTGAAATACTTCAACAAGAAATGGTCACTGGTGCTTCCTTGAAAGCAGTTTTCTATCCTGCCACATTTCAAGACTTCCCATAAGGACACCAGTACTGGCTGTCTCTGCATCACTATTTTGCAGCACAGGTTTCCAGGGAGCTGAAGCTGCAGCTTGAATCCCTACAGCACACCCCAGAGCAGAACCTCACAACTCGCCTGCTCAGAGCCAGGCAGTCCCAAATTCTTCCTTCTCCGTGCCTGGAAGAGAGGATGGGCACAGAATCCCTGGGGAGAGCTGTGCTGAGCAGCCAAGCTGGCCCTGCAGTGCGAGCTGACAAACCTGCTGTACCTGGCTGATTCCATGAGGTTGCTGCCTGCACATCTTTCCCCCATTTCCCTCAGTAATGNAAGGAAATCTAGTAATTCCACTGGTACTCGCCTCTGCCTTTATGTAATCAGCACATCAAACACAAGGGCAATAGTTTCTGGAATATATAACAAATTCAATGTTAAGTCTGCTCCTCTCCAAAAGAGGTGTTTATTATCACAAGCGAAGGGCTGGTCTTTCACTGGTCTGTGCTGTCAGTAAAAGGATCAATCTGAGAAAGGGCCTGATGAGGAGGAAATCTCTGTTTAGCTCCTATTAGTCAGGATCTTGAAAGGTCATTTTGAATTTGGGAAATCTTGTCTGGGAAAGAAGCCAGCAATTCCTCTGAACTGAAGTGATGTTGGCATTTAAAACTGAGAGAAAGGCCCGACTGATGAACCAGTGACAGTCTGGAAAAATTCTGCTGGATGCGCCAAGTGGCTGCTCCAAAGGTAGAGGGGGATAAATGTATCCTTTGACCTTTTTATCCCTTGCTACCAAGCCTGCTTAGGACAGCTTGTTTTTCTCTGCTGGTGCTCAAGGTTTTGTTTTTCACTCCTCACCTCTGCAGGCCATCCAACAATCACAGTGGTTTGTGAGAGCAGTAGTGCAGGATGAAGGGCTTTGGAGCAGCATGTCTGTGCTGGCACAGAGGGACAATGACACATCAGGGTCTGTGAGATCAGGCTTCTCAGTTGGCAATTTGCATTAACAATTTTGATTATCATACACGTGTGTGTGTGTGTATAAAAATATTGTGGTTTATGTATACACGTATACACACGTGTTTTGGTAGTGGGATTTTTTTTTTATTTACAGAAAAAACATAATTCTTGACACCTCTTCTCTTTGAATTGAAGTGCAGCTCAGATTTCAGTCTTGCAAAAGCGATGGTCTGGGTGGATGAACCTCTCTACTTCTAATGATCTTTTGCATTAGGAATTCTAAGATAATATGGAAAAAGACCCAGTAAGTAGCACTGTATTTTCAGTTTCCTCAATGTCCTTAACTTGAAAATAGAATCTTTCATTTATAAGCCTCCTGAAATTCCTTGGTAGGCACATGAAGAAGATGCACCTTTGATGCAGTACCTTTTTGTCTGCTGGAAAGGCATTTCCTTCAACTCCTCTGGCTCCTTATCTATTTCAGTTTTTATAAAGTGAACCCTAGAAAAGCTCAAACTCAGGAAGCCACCAGAGACCTTTCCCTGAGTACCAGCTGAAGTATCTCCAGAGACCCTACATCCTTTGTGTATGCAGTAAAAAGATCTTTCCTGCACGATCTAAAATGATAAATATGCAATTACATAATTCTGTAGAAAACATTAGGCAGGATTTTCCTGAGGTGATGCATCTGTCTCTGCAGGACTCCTAAACATGCAATATAATGCACACACGCAAATCAGCTCATGGCACTTAGGCTGCCCTACTTGCCTGTTATCATTAAAAGCTTTCAGACAGCAATCAATTTCACTGTGGTGGAGATTACTGCAAAATGCATTAAGAAGTTCACGCCTGTAGCAGTGGTCACTGAAAATATTTTGGAAAGCATCCCAGAAGTATAAGACTTTTTCCAGACATCCGAGAGAAACTCTGCTGTGACAGAGCTTCTGGTGTCAAGACTTCTCCCCTAGCACCCCTCTTCTTTAGTTGTTTTTTTTTTATTGTTGTTTTTTGGTTTGGTTTTTTTTTTAATAGCAGCATTTTTTGAAGGGTAAATTTCAGCTTTTTCCTTTTTTTCTTTTTTTTCTTTTTTTTTTAAATCGAGCCAAGATATTTGGGTCATGGAAAACATTAACTTCTGAGACAACTATCTGAAGCTATCTCCTTCCTTGCTCTACGTCATATGTATAAATATTGTCTAGAATATCAATTTCATCAAAGAAAAACTGTTGAATTATAACACAAGTGATAAAATCACCTGACTACGCTATCACAACAGCATATTTGGTTGCTTTGGGGTTTTTTTGGTAGAATAAATAGCCCTGAGGATGTTCCTATAACTAATAAACAAAGAAAACTGAATACACCATAACCACCAAGCTCTATTTCTACTTTGTATCAAAAACATTACCTTCAAATGCTACGTCACATAATGCCATTAAGTCTTGAAGGGAAGGCTTTGAGATGTGTCTCAGAATTTGACAAAAGATATCCTAAAATAATTACAGCGATGTGCAGGAAAATCTGCAGCCCTGTCCTCAGAAATCAGTATTAGATTGAAATCTCCTTAGGAATATTCATCAGCAGTGTTCCCATGAAGCCGTCCCAGACTGAGGCACTCCTGAAGCTCAGAGCCAAAGCTGCTCCTCAAACTGACCTTTAGTTTTCTCTGTTCTCGAACCCTCCTCAGCCAGAAGCCACCTCTGAATGTCCATCACATGCCCCAGTAAACACTGGAATGTGAGTGGGGATTGACTCAACTCCAAAAAAGGAACCTGACAAACAGGGGTACGGGAATGTGTAAAAAAAGGTTAGTAGAACATCCAAGAAAATAGAAATTTTTCCAAAAATCCAGTGTCAAGGTCCTCTGGTTCAACTTGAGGCCATATCCTCACGTCTTGCTGGTTGTCTGGGAGAAGAGACTGACTCCATTCAACTACAGCCTCCTTTCACATAGTTGTAAAGAGCTATCAGGTGATCTCTGAGCCTCCTTTTCTGCAGGCTGAGCCACCCCAGATCCCTCAACCCCTCCTCATATGACTTGTGTTCCTTCAGCAGCTTTGCTGCCCTTGTCTGGACTGGCTCCATCAAAGTTACTGCCATCAAAAAAAGTGACTGCAAGGTGCCAGGCAGTGCTGGTCTCCTCCTGACCCCTACCACCAGGAGTGTGTGCAGAGGGAAGCGTGCGTAGAAGAGCTGCCACATATGGTAGTTTTCAATCTGCAGGTGCTGCAGATTAAATGCAAATATCCAAGTGTTACTCTTTCCTGATAACTGTATG
Source organism: Illadopsis cleaveri (assembly GCA_013399915.1). Lineage (NCBI taxonomy): Eukaryota > Metazoa > Chordata > Aves > Passeriformes > Timaliidae > Illadopsis > Illadopsis cleaveri. Next base: position 83,201 of record VXBB01014855.1, read on the forward strand.
TCAGTTTGTCACAGGCAGAAGTGTGTTCCATGAAAGACACTGGACACATTGCAAATCATTTTGGTTGTGCTGCTCAGCTGTTCCCTTGCAGCATAACACAGAAAACAGAGAGCCTGTTCCAGCATCAGCCCAAGGGAAAGTATGCCAACCCTAGAGCACACCTTAAAAACGCACACCTGAAACAGAGGGACAAACTCCACTGCCTTGGCCACATGCTCCCTTTAAATAGCCTGGCAGGTGCTGAACTCAGGCAGATACCTCAGCAGGAGGTAGCACACTGTGGGGAAGCACACAGCAACACCTCCGGAAGGACAGAGATGTCCTCAAACTGAAATAACCACGGACTGTTCAAGTGTTGTCACTCCCTTTTGTGTGCTGGCAGACCTTTGTCAGCTTCATCCAAGCCCACCCTTGTGCCCTTGCTGAACCACAATGAAGGATAACACCCCTAACACCAAAGCCTTAGTAGAGCCTGGCCATCCTTGGCACCACTGGCAGTTCTCCTGCAGGCCTGGAGCAGGCTGTAGGACAAATCAACCAAAGCCACTTTTGCAGCCAGCTGGAGCAGAAACAGGCAAACAAACACTCTGCAAGCACAAACTCGCAGTGCTGCCTTAAGTTTTAGCTTTTATATTTTTCAGATCAGTACTGCTTTAGTGTATAACTCTAAAATTCCATAGCCTGTGAGCTACTGTTCTCCCATTTCATTCAGACAAAACAATTTCTCTCTAGGCCTGAAACTCAAGGACACCTTATTGTCTCAGGCCCCAGAGATGTAAACAGTGACCTGTGGGAACAAACTTGGAGTAAATTACTTCATTACCTGAAGTTGCAATTGGACAATTAACCTCTGATATGAAAATAGATCAAACTTACCTGTGTCTGAAAAACTCGTGACCATCGTCTGTCTTTGGGTGTAGCCTCGGCAAGGCTCCTGCACTGCCCAAGGTGTACCCTTTGAAGGCCTTTCAATAAACACCTACTTTATTTTCTAACTGTCTAGCCTCTCTTCTAGGTAGCCTCTCCAAGGCATCGACAGCACATCCTCAGCCATGTGGGATCAGTTTCTCTGTGGCAGAGGCAACAGGCTCTGGTTTGTGCTGAGGCAGATCACGCACTGTCACAGCCAAGAACAAAGCAAGGAACAAAGGCGGACTGCCACTGAGCACTGCGAGGGGCACAGGGGGAAGTGGGGTGCTGAAGTCAGGAGACAACATCTGTGATGCTTCTGGCTGCCAGATTTATTCTTAGAAAAGCAGCAACAAACTCTCAGCCAACTAGAGACTCCATCATCATTGCTGTGAGCAACAAGCACAAAAAACCGGGCAAGGAGAGTATCTCTCAAGAGTATCAGCACCTGGGAGGAGGCATTTCCTTTGCGTTTGCATGGGGGATGAGGTCTTCAGTAACTGCCAGATTTAAGAATCTTACAGTCATATTCTTTGGCTATCCCAAAATAAAAACCTTGCTAATCATTCAAAAGTATTTTTAATTGTTTTTCTACTTTTCTCCATATCTCTTCCAATCCAGAATAACACCAAACCTTGTCTTTTCTTGCAGTGACATTTAAAAATATGTCATTTCTCCTCTGTGTAAAATAACATCAGCTTTAAAGAATTTCAGTTCTCCCATGTCTGGATTCCTGCAATCAGCTACTACTCTGATTCATACCTAACACCCTCTTTTATTCCACGCTGTTTGCTTAGGGAGGGAAATACAGATTGAATACACCATTGTGTAGACTGAGAGTTGTGTTAAGATGACAAACACCTGCATTTACTTAATCATCTTTGTTAAGATACTGTCAACTGACTTCCCCAAGAGTACAATTAGAAAGCAGCTCTTTCCTAAGGAAAAAACCTCTAACCAACCATCACAATAGCTGTAAGAACTATCTTCATCATGCTCTAAAAATTTGTAACATTCAGCTTGGATAGCTATTGTTGGTGAAGTGATATTATGAAAATAAGATTTTTAAGGATTCAATAAACAAGGTGTAAAGTTTTACTTCAGCAGCACTGCCTACACATGCTTAACCTCAGCTGTTTCAAAGAACCCACAAAAGTTACGATGGCTTTGAAAGGCTCCAGGAGCTTGAGAACTCCACACAAACAGTAGTAATGCAAGAGGTAACGACATTATTGCAAACACAGACGACAACAAAAGAGATGCATTGAAATCTGAAAGTTGAAACATGCCTGCAAAAATGGTGAATTTTTACAGTACGTGGATAAGGAAGATGAACACCGCTGCCTCTCTGGAAGAAAGCGAAATATTTACTGTGCAGCACTTCCTCAACAGTGTAAGTCTTTATCAATGCTGACTCAAAATATTGGAGATTATCAATTCCCTGGCCCTAAACTTGCAGGACACTAACAATCGTAAAGAATCACTGCAGTGTATGTACATCAATTCTACATAATACTGACATACAGCACTGAATTCCCAGACAGTCAGTCAAAGTTCTGGGCAGGAAACCAAATTCCACGGTTTTTTTTTTTTCTTTAAACACCATGTCAAAACACCCCTATTACTTGTTACTTGTGCTTTGAAAGACATACTTCATTACTCCTTAATGTCGTTAGCTTTTACAGATACTGCAACCAACTAGGAACTGCTGCTGGAAAAATCTATTACAACTGCTTTCTAACACTGACATTTTGAGTGTTTCCATGGGAAAGCAGCATGGTCACAACAAAAATTCCTAACTTACAAATATAGGTACAAAATCAATTTCAGTAAGGAATATAGAATAGTGAAACTATGAAACTCCCAAGTCTATGATTTTTCACAAAGAAGTTGGTACTACAATGGATTCTGAAAACTGAATTCACACAACTAAGCCTGACCCGTGTAAACCATATTAATAGCTGTCAATGAGCTCATTTCACACACAGTTAATTCTGTTATCAGAGATCATCCTTTAATGTGTTCTAAAAGAACATTTCAGACAAACATTTTGTTTTCGGGACACTCAAAGACACAAAGCAGGGAGGATAGCTTATTGCAAAGTTGTCCATGCAGTGAAATTTTTAAAATACAATATAAAACAAAGAAAACAATTCAGCTAGTTCCCCTCTGGCCTTCAAAAGCCTCAAAAGTATTGAAATAAAATACTGAAATAAAAAGTTCATTAAAAGTGTTCTATATCTGCCCAAGTGCTATTTTAACATCGTATTCAGCAATTTGATTTTCTGTGATCCATTCTTTGCATTTACATTACTCAAACTAAATGTATATTTTAAGTATTGTCTCGATTAATTCCTTTTGCTGAAATAACATTATGTGCTCCTTTGAGGATATTCCCAAGGTTACAAAAACTAGATTGTCTAGCAGTTTAGATTTGTTTTAAATGTCTAACAATACATTATACTGAAATAGCTTGAAATAATGAGGGTTTTATACTAATACATTACCGATGTATAATTATTAGTAATTCTCAGAAAAAAAGTACATGACAATTAGCCTTTAGACAAGGCTAAATGCATGTATATTTAAATAAATGCACTACAGAACTAATTGCCATTACTCAAAAAAGAAAAAAAAAATTCTCCCCAAACCAAGTGTTATAAGCCTGGAAAAATTACATTTAAAAGAAATTCACGTTCCCTAAGGAAAACAGAAGACCTCAAAACACATTTCAATCTGTCCCGAAATCGCACTTTGGAAATGCGGGTGGGGAGAACCTAATTCGGAAGGGGAAAAATACAGTTTAGTTTAAAAAGACAAAACCATGGTTTAAAATCAAATTCACTTGGCAGCTGCACAGAGCCTTTACAGGTGAATCCTGAGTCTCCTTGGGTTTTTTGCACTCCCTTCCTTTTCCCATTCACCTCCCACATCTCCTGCAAAAGACGTTTGGGGCAAGAAGTGTTTTTCAAGTTAGGAACTACAGAAATGCAAAGACAGCTGTGGCTAGTTTGTGTGTGGACAAAGACCACCACTTGTAGGTGCTTTTTGCAGAGAAGGGCACTGTGTGTAAAGCAACTGGAACCATACACTGCACTCTCACAAAACTGACACTACCTCCTCCTAAAAGGGAAGTGAAGATGGGAACCTCTGATATCAGTGACCTCTGATATAGGCAGTTGAAATAAACAAAATGCCAGACCCCCTCAGAACACTAAGACACAAAGTCACCTTGAAGAGAAGCATGTTATGGTATTTTTGTTCTGCTCACTGAAAAGGAGGAAAATTTTATATACCATAACAGGCACCCCTCAATCAAAAATAATTATCCTCTAATTACCATTGGATACTAAATTCTCTCAGCTTAACACAGCCAAAAAGTCTTCATTATTTCATGATTTGGATCATTTAGCGCAAAAGTTGACTGATGTCAGACACTGAGTTCCATAAGAAAACATTTCTAATTGATTTGAATTAGGCTGTAAATTCTCAGCTTACTCTGCAGTTTAAGAAAGTCCTCACACAAACATCCATACAGACACAGCACTGCTTCAAAAGGAAAAAATCCTACCACAGAACGGTTTGGGTTGGAAGGCAGTTGAAAGCTCATCTCATTCCCACCCCCTGCCATAGGCAGGGATATCATCTACTATCCCAGGCTGCTCCAAGCCCTGTCCAACCTGGCCTTGGACACTTCCAGGGATGGAACATTCACAGCTTCTCTGGGAACCTATGCCAGGGCCTCACCACCCCCACAGGGAAGGATTTCTTTCTGATACCTGATCTAAACTCACTCTCTATCAATTTAAAGCCATCACTCCTTGTCCTATTACTCCAAGCACCTGTCAAAATTATCTCTCCAGCTCTCTTGAAGTTCCTTTAAGCTACACTTTAGCTGCTCTAAGGTCTCCCTGGAGACCTATTTCTCTTCTCTTTACTCCCTCAGCCTCTATTTCTCTAATTCTCTTCTCCAGGCTGAAGAACTCTAACTCCCTCAGCCTGTCCTCATGAGAAAGGTGCTCCAGCCTTCTGAGCATCTCAATGGCCTCCTCTGGACTTGTTCAAAAAGAACTGTTAACTACAGAATCAGACACTCCTTTCTCTGCTGTTCATGTCCTGAAGGGGAGGTGGGGCTGGAAGTGAGCAGAATCTAACAAAGGAGGACCATAAAGCAGTTCAGAGTACCTCAAAGATGAAAATGAGAAAGTAAAAAGACCTATTGATAAGTATAACACATAGTGACCTGGAGAAATGGTTGTAGAGGTGGGAATAAGGTTAGGAAAAGGTTAGGGAGAAACTGCTGCACAGTTATCTAAAATATCTTAGACTGACTTAGTAATGGCACACAAACAGGAAAAATTAGAAAATTTTAATACAGAATAAAAATTACTACCTAATTGATCTAACAGAGATCTAGTGGAATAATTTATCTGGAAAACTGACCTATCTTTATATCCTTGCTTAGAAAGCTGGACAGAAAATAATTGGCAAAGCGTCATCTTTCATATCCAAAGCACACAGATTGGTGTGGAGTTGGCACAACAGAGAACGTTCCCAAAGGCAATAAGGCAACAAAGGGCACGTGCCTCACCATCACCACGACTTCCAGTGACCACAATACAGATTCATGGCAGAGAACTTAATGGGGTACTTTAACTAAAACAGACACACCATGGAAAAAGGTGACCTACTGCTTGGTTAAGGGGGGAACCCGTTAACAGGCAATGTTGAGATGTTGAGAAAGCTCCAGTGTTCAATCCTTCTTTTACATTACTCTTCACTAAAAAGTCTATAAAGCAGTAAAAATTATTATGCCTAGACATTAGGAAAATAAAATTAGTTAAAGAAAATGAAGCACTAGTATAAACAGTTAAGCCCCCACCCCATTCCTTCAGCTCTCTCAATTGTCTAAGTTTTAAATCAACAGCCTGAAGTCGTAAGAGAATTCTGCAAGTGATATGTGTAAACTGCTTATCTAAATTACAGAGAGAGAATAAAGCAGCAAACCTGACTTAAAATGCCTAAGAGTTCCTTGGAACTATGCCCTACTCTTACTCTATTTACACTGCAAGTAGCATCTCTGCTGTTCAAGATGACACACAGGCTTCACCAAAAGGAAAGCCTGAGACTCTCAAATGCTTTTGTATTTCAAGCACATTCTCCTTTCCCCTCTGCTCCATCCTGCTGCAGACAATTTTCCATGCTCTAGGTCTGGATCCACCAGCTCCTTCTCTCCAGAACTTTTCCAAGCCCCAGCTCCCATCCCATGCTCCTCAGGAAGGTGCTCAAGGTGGTGTGTTAGACACAGCTTGGCAGAGGTGCTTGAGACAGGGACACGAGATATGGGCTCTACCAACAGAACTAAACAAACTCAGTTTATCAGGAATGATGCAATTTGTTGTTTGTGTGGAGCTGAAAGGCACCATCACCCTGTGCTCACCCAGCATGAGAACTCTCACTCTGTGGAATAAAAGCTGCGAGTTCAAACCAAACCCAGGGAAGAGGAGCGAGTCCAGCTGAGCAGGACTCAATCCATAGAGGCACCTTTAACTTCCATTGAGGAGGTCAACATCTGGATCTGGTCCAAAAGCAAAGGGCTCAAGGCTCTGGGAAATAAAGCACCACACCTTCATTTATCCCCTCCTGGCTGGGTACAAGCCTAGCCCAAGAGTAGCTACTCATCTTTTCCATTTGGTAGAGTTGGGTGTTGGTCCATCATCTCAGTGGCAAATAATTTACAGAGAAGCATCAATTCACATGTCTCACATGAAGGCTACAGGAACTTGTGAATTGTAGGCAACAAAGAAGATCATGATGGAAATAATGAAAAACTTAGAATACTACGTTTCGCATAACTTGTGCAAATAAAGTGTTGGCCCCAAATTAAGCTTGCTACACAAACTGTCCCTAAACTGTTGAGGTTTTTTTTTTGTAAGCAGGGAGAAACACAACTATAAATGTCTGAAGTCCTTGTCCACATTTTGACCTCAGATGCCTAAAGGCACTCGTTCTGCTCCCGCAGTGTGGAATGCCCTCCCACAAAGCACCCGTGTGGAATCTTCAGAGGCTATTTTTGCAAAACATAATAAAAAGACATTTCTTGCTATACTTTCTGCTGCTGGCAGCACAGCTTACTGACCACCTCTGTGGATGCCTACACTTTTCATAGTATATCATACAGAGGGGATTTCTTATGTGCAGCTACCCATTACAAAAATCTAAATGAAAATTTACAGTTGCTGACAATGAGACAAAGGAGGGAGCAAACTTCTCTTTATGTAGGGATGTATCTGTCTTCACAGTGAAAAAAGAAAATATTATTTTCACGAGGTTTACTGCAAATTTATTACAGCAATTAAACTGTCCAGTGAATCTGTCTGTATCAACTTATTTCCAGATCCAAAACCAGATGCAAAAACCACCTTTCATTTAATTTGATTATTCTAACTTGTGTGGAGTATGTAGAAACAGATACTTTGGCAACTGGTTGCTAACGAGCTTTCCTAACTCTTTAAAGCTCTTCTTGCAAAGCTTTTTCTACAGCATTTACCAGAAACTCTAGTGATGAGAAAACAGTTAAAATCCTTGGTCCTCCTGCAGTAGAAATCACTCAATCTCTCCTGCACAGAGAAGGGTTTGAGAAACAGAGCTCCCCGAGAATCCACTTTGCTGCTGGCCATGGCTTCAGTGTGTTTGTCCTGCAGCTGCACAGCAAAGAGTTAGCAAAGCATCCACACTACAACGCCCATTGCCTACTCCACCCATCAGGGCTTCTAACATTACCAAAAATGTGCAGGATTTTTAACCCACTGTTGGCCACTGGCATTTAAATGCTCAGGAAGTATTTGTTTTTTGACTTTATGCATTTTGTAATGGATCTGTGCACTCTCTATAAAAATTAATTATTAAATGGGAGTGTTACAGTGAAGATGCGCAGGTTTTTATCAGTGAGTTTGAAATCAAAGAGATATTTATTTGATGTTTTAATCTAAAAAAAAACCCCAAAACCACCACCTGCATTCAGTAGTGTAAGGTTTTACCTGTTCCTCTAAGCACTCACCTACCATTCTGTAGCTTTAACATTAATTTTCTGTGTTTGTGAATATTGTTTTCTCCAATGTAAACAGAAGATGAAATCTAACAAGTCGCTGACTGCTGCATTTCCTCTGTGAAAGCTGATAAACAGAAGTTTCTTTAAACAAAGCACATACTTAAGCTATGACCTGCACTGATGCCAAGCATCCTTGAGACTGAGAATTCAGTGTGACTCAAGAAATCCTTTCTTATGGATGTTCCCAGCTGCATTAGAAAAGGAAGAAGGAACCCATGCAAGGAAAATAAAGTTCCTACAGCCAGGGAGGGAGCCAAATGCTGCCCAGCCGTCTGCAGTGGGAGCTGCAGCACGCTATTAGATTTAGCTCCTCCTGAGCATCTGGCATTTGCTGCTTTGACAAACACACTGATCTCATTCAGGACAGGAATTGCTACTTTTCAAAATGCTGTCATATATACAATGTCAAAAGTGGAGATTTTTCTTTCCTTACCTTTTTCATTATAGTAAAGTTTTGTTTACATCTAAGAGATAAGAAAATTGCAGACTGAAGTCTGATTTGATGTTGACAGTATCTCTTTACAATGAGTTTAACAATAAGATAAACAGGAGAATCAGAAACCCAATCATAGCTTTTAACTTTTCATCTTATGTTTTAGTTACAAGACTATTCTTTCTTGCAAAATATTTAAACCACTACCCTGAGTTTACTTCTCACTTGTTAGTCAGTCAATAAAAATAAAAGGGCGTGGCAAAAGTGGAAAATAAAAAGAAAAAAATTTAGATAGATAGCACATTAGATATCCTTAGAAATATGCATTAGCACATGGGATGTCTCTAGTAACAAATGATGGATGATATAAAAGCTACTCACATCAATGGAAGTTACAGTCCATTTTCATGACCTTTATCCTAAGGTCCTATCCTTTGGCCTAAGATTAACTAGAAATTATATATATACAAATAACAGAAGAGATACTGTATCCAGTCCTATAGCCAGTCTCACCTGCAGTGATTAATCCCACATTAATTAAACTAGAACATTCCTTATTTTCAGACTGGAGTCACTGCCAACATTTACACTGATGCTTTTTACCATCCTCAGGCCATCTCCAGTCTCTCCCACTTTTTAAGTGACTCCATGAATGGGAAAAAATAACAAATTTCACTTTAAACAGAAGGATACATCAACTCCTACTTAAATGATTTCTTTCTATGCCTGTTTCAGTGTGTTGATCTTGCTGAGGCCCCACATTCTAGCAGTCAGTAGAATAGATGTGTTCCAGCTAAGGCATCGTATGCCAGCACTGCCTGAAAGACTTGTTTACCCCATGGTCACCTTTCCTAACCAGAAAAGAAGGGCCTTGGTCACTTATTCAAGATTCCCAGAAGCCAGGCAGCCAAGTCAAAGCTCCTGCAGACTGACTGCAGACACAGCTGCAGCAGTCTCTATGCCCAGGGCACAGAGTGCTTCAACCCCACGTGTGTTCTGAGGCCAAAATGGGACTGGTGTTACCAGAGTTACACCCTGTGCGTTCATCGCCTGCCTGACCTTTCCCAGCTCCACCTAGGGGAGCTTCAGTGAGGACATTCAGAGGGTTTTTGCTATTCCTGCTGCAAATGGCAGCAAGTTTCAGAGACATGAGGCTTCAGGACTACTCTCATTCCTCTCCAGTTGGGTACACCAAGGTGACCATCAGGACAATCCACTGAGCTATTCAGTGTAATATTCCACAAGAAGAGGGAATGTTGCCCTCAGTGGTGATGGCAACCACAGGCACAGACAGACAGCAAGACTTGAAATACAAACAACAATTCAGGACAAAATTCAACAACTCTACCTACAGCATAGGCAGATGCTGGTCTGTGCCCTCAGTACCAGCAGAGAAAGGACATTAAGGCAAAAGAAAGCGTTATGGGAACTCTTCCAAAATGAGTGCATTCAAGTATCAGCTTCTCTCACTTGCCATTCTAAAGAGACACAGAATGAATTCAAACACCATTCCTTTAAGGATCTATGAGTATGATAGCCCTCAAACTAATGGAAGAGAGGAATGATGGAGCACATCTAACATACAATTCCCCACAGGAATGTTATCAACAAAACAAATAGTGATGTCTTTTCTCTACAGACTAGGATAAAATCACCTTCAAAGATGTACAGGGGAAAAACCCAAGTGTTTGGAGCAGAACACAGAAATGATCGTGACAACTACCAGTCTGACATACTACCCAGTTTTCTGATCCCCTTCCCCAGAATTTTTCCTTCAGTACATATGCTGTACTCTGACTGCCAAGACAATAATTTGGTTGCCTCAGCTAATAGAAAATACCTTTCAAAAATTAAACCGTCATTTAAAATCACTGGAATATTTAATAGGCCAGCTCACTCACCCAAGCTACTAGAATAAGCAATTAACAAAATGTCTCAGCCCAAAATGTGCTATCGTTATTATGTTTCTTATTTGTGGTTAATGAAGAGAGATGGCTCAGAAGAACTCAAGTCATGTTCTGATAACTGGTAAAAATATACATCCAAATGTGTGGGTCTGTGATGCAATGGGAGCAGGAAAAGGTGGGCAGGTCTGAGAAATGCAGATTCTCTCAACCTACTGCTAAACTCAGGACTGGTAACTGGACTGTTACCATCCCTGCACTGTGGGAACATCTAAGGAATATTCCACACTGGCACTGTAAAAATATTTGTAACGTTTCTTGCCCCAAGGGCTGACAAGCCTTGTCACCATGAGTAAAAGTCTGGAGGCCATCTGGCAATGTCCCAGAAACATACACTCTCCTCTGATGCTGGAGCTAGACCCTATTACAAAGGTGGTAAAACCATGTCATGTTAGGAAAATGAGGATTATTTACAAACTGGTAACTGGTAAGATTTGCCTTACCCCAACCTTGCTCAAAATAAGTATGAAGTGTAAAGCTGTGGAATTGCACAACAAACTGCGTGGACTAGTGACAAAGTAGTGCTCAAACTAGATGGTTTAGTAGGATTTAAAGTCTATTGAAAGGACAGAGTCCTTCCTCATCACTATTACTTCTCCTTTGTGTTCAAAATCCACAAATATCAAAGATCCTTTGCTACTCTGACCAACACTGGAAAAGTGAATCCAGCATCACCTGTGCTATGGATAAAATATCAGAAATATCAAAATCCACAAATATCGAAGACCCTTTGCTAGACTGACCAACACTGGCAGAGAGAATCCAGCCCCACCTGTGCTAAGGACAGAGAAGTAAGCCTTGCTAGAATGCTCTCTGTCACCAGAGCAAATCTGAACTGAACAAAGAACTGGAAGTAGGACAGATCTGGTTCCAAAGGGCTACACCCAGGTTAGTAAGCCCTGAATTTTAATCAGGTTATCAGCTCAGGTGCCTGAAATATGGCTGAGCAGGAGAGATGCTTTGGAATATCCTCTGATCGTGAAGAACTCAGCAGCAGCAACTCCAACAGCACTTAGGTACACTATAAGTAACTTCTACAATATATTCCATGGCTCCATCAGCTCCCAGGCACAAGAAACACTTCTCAGGTCTGTCCAGCACACTCCAAAGCAGCTCCCACAGACTGAGAGATCACAGGGAGCAGAAATGTGACCATACCTGCTGAGACAACTCTGTCACAGAGTTCCACAGCTCAGCACTAGAGGCACCACATCCCACAGGCAAGAGCACACAATGGAGCTTGGAAAAGCATGCAATAATCACTGCGGTATGCATGAACCCCTGAGAGGATCCAACAGTCCTGGACAATTTGGGCTGGCTCCAAGCCGTTTGCAATAATTATTAACTAGAGCTTCGGGCAGCGTCTTGTATGTTTGTTTTTTGAACATTGCAACTGAAGTCAGTTCTTCTTTAATTTACATGGGACTCGCTACTCTAACCAGGTGGTTGTGATTTGCAGGGTTTTCACAACACTTGCTCTTCTTGGTGCTTTTTTCCCCTCAGCTTAAGGTTCATACCGTGCTTTTGTTCAAGGAGCTTTTTGTTTTGTTTTCAGATTTACTTTTAAAAGCATGAAATTACCTACCCCTTGGTTTTTGGCCTGGTTTCTAATTAATGCCATTAAATATCACCACCCAAAAAAGACACAAGGTGATCTGAATCTTTGTCAAAATTGACCAAGAAGTGCAATAATTGTGAAGGTAAGTGAAAAATTTACATGATTAATCAACCTCTCCACCAAGACATACTTTGTTAGTAAATAAATTCAGAAAAGAGCCTTAAAAATCTTTTGGAGGCCACTGGTCTCATAAAATAATAGATCTGAAGTTCTCTGGCTGAATCCATTATACAGGGGGAGGGGTACACAACAGATATCCCCTGTGAATAGTGAGGTGGGAAGTGGTTTTATGTTTTATTAAATTAAACAGCTGTGGGGAGCACAAAAGACTGGAAAACAACAAACTGGAAAGAAAGCACAGTACCTGTGTGTCATCACAAAAGACTTCATAATTTAAATGCCCATATTTGTAATGCAAGCAAAAAACCTGGCCAGTTTCATCTTTGGGGGCTTTCTCTACTAAGTTTTAATAGATTTTTCTAAATACCCCCTGCTTTCATTACTCAAAACAGTGAAAAAAACTTGGAATAGAAGGTATAAAAAGGAGAGCAAAATGAGTTTAGGTAAAGCATTAACTGCATTGTGAGCATAAGTGTAACTTAAAAAACCAGTTATATAGAGACAGCTTAACATCAGCATTTAAAGAAAAAAGAAGGAACACAAACTGAGGATTCCCCCCTCCCTTTTCTTCACTGAACAGGATTCAGCAGTTGAGCTTTCTGGGCTCCAGGAAGGCTACACTGAGTAAACTCAGCCAACCACAAGGTTGAAATTGTAGCACACGTACCATAAAAATTTAGTAATGCTTTTAAACTACTTCTCACCTCACTGGTTTGATGGTGGTGTGGTACTGTTATACAATATGTGCTGTTGCCAAGGCAACTCCATCTCACCTCGGCAGCTGCTGCAGTTTCAGCGAAACAACACAACGAGCTGCGGCAACTCTGAAATTTACTTTTTTTATAAAGAGTCTTTCCAACTATAAAGCATTTTCAGATGAACCTCTGGAGCTGTTTATCCAAGGACTATGACTATTTTTCAAAAATATCTATCACTGTATTCTAGTGGAAACACTGTGACACAAAGTTCAAAAACATATTCACATATTCTATTAAATCAGATTTGTGCCAGGCACTTTTATACCTGGTGTAGAAACCGTATGGTGCCTCTGTGCTTGCTCACTGTAAGTGCAAGAATTTTACATCCCTGGCAACACTACGAGCCTGCCTGGACAGTTTAGCACGTCCTTTTCCATTAGAGGAGGGAAAAAAGTCTAACTTCTTGAAGCACAGAAAGCCTAAGTTCTAACCCATCCCTTCAACAGAAGCCAAACTGTGATACTGCTTCAACCCCATTTTAAGCAGAGCTAAAATAAAGGGTGAACTCCAAACCAAGATTTTGTGAAAAGAAATCGGCACAGAGTCCTTCTGTGATAAAGGATTTAGTGGAGGGAGGTGGCTACAGTCTCGTGGTCCAAACCCCAAAGAATTTTTTTATTTTCATGTCCTTGGCTTCAGGGACAGTGCTGTGTGAGCAAGGACTAGAAAAAGAATCAGAACATTACGAACCTTCCCCGCAGTAAGTATTGATTGCAGCTTTTAAGAAGATTCAGTGCTATTTCTTTCTTTTTTCTCAACCTACTTAGGTACAGAACCAAAGTAAACATAAGACAGTAGAGCAAGCCGGTGAGGGTGTTTTGTGAAACTCAGCCAAAGTTTCTGCTACTTTAATTCGGGGAGAAAAATAAGTGTTACAAAATGTCTAGGAAAAGTTTGTGCTGAGAAAGCATAAAAGCTTTTAAAGGTGGGCAACACGATTTATTGAAGATGAAGAATAGAAAAAGTGCATCAAAAGAATTAGGGAAATGCCAGATTTATCTATTTCTTTTTAAATCAACAAAGCAGTAAAGCAAAAGTTGACTTTTCTGCAGTCTAGGCTTTTTTTGCTTCCTTTCCCTTCCCCTTTTCTTGCCTTGCCTTGCCTGCAGTAAGAGCAAACAGCGGTGGCAGAGGAACGATGCTGGCCCTGCCTGCGTGTGCTGCGAGTCCTGAGCCTGACATTTAACCAGTTCTGGGTAACAGCATGTTTACCACCTTCCTTTCCACTCCAATCTGCAGATACAACACAAGGAAGAGCCACTTCTTCTTTTTTTTTTTTTTTCCCCCTTTCTATTTAGTAAATTCTCTCTATATAAAAACTTTCAAGAGTCCCTCTGCCTCTTACCCAACTTTTACCACAAAAATATCCTGATACAGAGCTTACAAATGCCTGGTAGTGCTCATAAAATTTTCAGTGAATAACACACAAACATGCAATCCTTGTGATTCTCCTCTACTATCCTGCAGCTCAAATCAGCGAGGCAAAAGCTCCAGCTGTAACACTGAAACTGCAAAGAATCTGCTATATTCTCTGATACTTAAAGAGCTGGGAAAAAACAAAACAAAACCAAAAAAACCAACGAGCAAAGAATGTACCTAATTACCACTAATCCTGCCTATTAGATTTCATTCAGACACCACAACTTCTTTCAAATAACCCCAGTTTATTTTTGAAAAAAATTCCTTTCTTCAGGCAGGATATGGGGGAGGAGTCAATCAGTGATGTTTTACACATGCACATCTGGATACAGTCCAATTATTCCCCTTATACATTCCTCCAGTTGTTTTCATTTTGCTCCATGCTCTGGCATTCATAAATTTGTGAGATTAATTGTGTGTGAGCGTCTGCAGCCTTGGATCTGGGCACGAGTTTAGCTGCAACACAGCTAGAAATCAACATTAAAGAGAGCTCCAGTTCAGAAAATACAATTTACATTTATACATCTTTGGTACAGTAAGGATTGAAGCAGCCATCATCCTTACCACATGCATCAAATTGGTAAGATCAATTCAGTATCGACTACATTTTATTACCGTAGTTAGTGTGAACCTCATGGATACTTAGTTACTCAGCGTTAACTGCAAAAGAAAGATTTTTTTAGGATTTGTTTGGTTGGGGGTTTTTTTGGATAGTTTTTAATTTTTCTTGGTGTGATTTCATTTGCCTTTGCAAATCCTAAGCCATTGCAAGGACAGAAGCATTTCAAACCTGGGGTCCAGCTAGCCCAGTGGATTATGCCACTCTGGCCACCACCAGGGTGTACAGAGCTGGAAACGCAGAAACCTGGGAAATGCCCCTGTCAGAGACATTCCCATGGGCAGCTCCCACTCCTTGCTGCTGTAACTTGCTATTTACAATCTCCAGCAAAGGCAGACACAAAGGTTGTGACTGAGCTTCTACAATGCTCTGGCTATTCCAGGCTGCTGGAACAGCCCCCTTTGGGGCCAAAAACAAGTGAGCTCAAACCAATCACCAGCACAGGGAAAGCAAGGGGGCTAAACCCTGCTTCTCCTCTCCTGGGGCCAAAGCCTTCCATTTACTGATGTTTTGTATTTTATGTGCAATTTACTAACCAAAACCAGCTGTTTCCTCAAGTTCTCTGCAATTTATTGTTTTGCAAAATCAGTTTCACATTACACTTCTGATCAGTGCAGTTCCACATGAGAGCTACACAACTGAGGTGAGTATTAAAAAGCCAGGGGTCAAAGACCAAGAATCTGCTCACTTGACTGTGACCCAAAGCCTTGTGACCCAAATACAGCGCTGGATGTACAAATCCCACTTGGGTTCCAAGAGCTCAGGCAATTCCAGGCTGTGATGTCGCAGTCAAGGCAGGGTTACAAGGGAGACAAACAGTGCCCAGTTCCTGAAGCTTACCCCGAAGCAGTTCACTGCTGGCAGGAATAGCTGCACAGCCACAGGTTGTTTTGGTTTGGTGGTTCTGTGCAAGATGGCTGCAATATTTTTGAACAATTATCCATCAGATGTGAAGGGATTTTTACAGAATATAAATTGAACCTTCTTACAACCACCTAGTCTTTTCCAAAAATCTTGATGAACTGTGCAAGAGTCAGTCTGGTTATAACACCATTTTAAATTCAGCAGATGATACTCCCTCACATTTCCCATTGTTAATCCATCTTGTGGATTAATCTTTGAAGAACTCTCAAATCTGTAGCTCTTGGTAAGACACAGCACAGGAAAAAAAACCAAACCCCAAACAACTCTTCAAGCCAGGAGATTTTACAATATTTTTTCTCCAACCCATGAAATTGTTCTTCGCTTCTCTTCACGCAGAAGGAAGATTTCTTGCGTTGGGCATTCGTCACTGTACCTGAATCTGACAATGAATTGCAACTGAATTGAGACAATTTTCTCATCCTGCCAGCTACCATTGCTAACCCCTACAACTCCTCTGGCAGTGCTGGAGGGTGCTCTAAAAGGCAGAGAGAGTGGTTACAGTAAGTTTATTACTGGGGCAAACACAGCTGATCTCCCCAGCACTGCGGTGCTCCCACAGCTTGCACTGTGACACTTGAGAACTGCACCAGCTGTGAGCTCAGCCCCTCACCCTGAACCTCCATCCGTAGAGTTACATCCAACCTCAAGAGCTGAATATACTCTTTTAGTCTTCCTTCCTTCTTAAAGTTAGGAAATCATACCCAAAACCAACCAGTGTTACAACTTGAATGAAATTCTTTCAACATCAAGTACCTGAGAGTCAGGCAATGCCAGATTTATGGCTGCACACGGAACCTCCATTCCGCTCCGTGTGTGTAGGCATTGTGATTAAGTATCTGATTCCGTGAGTGTGCACTGCTTTTCTCCAGGATTCCTGCCTCATTCATTGTGCAGAAAGCACATACAAGAGGAGAGAATTACATTTGTACAAACAACCATAAATCTAGTAGTTCCTAGCTTCTGAGTACTTGACTTTGCAAACAATGTTCCTTTCATGTAGATTTCTGGTTGTAATACTTGTACAGCATACAACTAAAAACATTGCAACAACCTGATTGACAGTCTCGTCTAAGAGTACAGAATCAATTTTTGAAACCTACTCATTTTATGCATGTAACATTTGCAAAAACTCTCATTTCATGGTTGCACTATCATGCTCATAAAAGTCATATTTTCCACACAATAGAGGCAGTGTAAAAATTAAAACAAGCTGCTGCCTGATTGACCAAGTTGTCTGAATTATTCTCTTTCTTCCTAACAATGAACTGTGCTCTCTGAGCTCCAAGTAAACAATTAAGAAGGGTGGGGGTGGAGGTTGGAGGGCAACCTATAGTAAACAGCATTTTAATTGCACTCTTACAAAAGATACATGGAAAATAGTAACACATAAAATAAGCCCCATTTTCCCTTTAAAGTTACCGGAGACCTTGGAGCTATTTCAGTAAAGCAGAAGCTCTGAGCTGCAGACACGGGCACAAATCTTACCCAGCACAACTTGAAAGAAAAACAGAAAGTAGCTCGTACAAATTTCTGGAATCATGTCTTCCAAGGCAGCATAAAGTAGCCTTTATACCTGAGTTAGACTATCAGAGCATCAACTGCTACGATAGAAGAGACCCAGTGCACACTGCAGTTGCTGGCTCAGCAGGTGGCACTGGATAAATACACATATGATACTTTTACTCCATAGCTCCCAAGCAGATGTCCAAAAGCATTGCTTATTAAGCTGGTTCTGTTTCAAAAAAACAACCATAAAAATTGTATTGAAGGGTCCCATATAATCAGGTCTCATTAGTTTTACTTTGAGAGCTCATGGAGGAAAACTCCATGCCAGCTCAGCCAGGGATCTGTGCCACACTCCTGAAGTCACATACACCCTGCAGTTTCTGGTACTTGACTAAATCTGGCTCACTCACCTCCTTTAACCACTGGGGTATTTTTTACTGGCCAAAAGCAAACAGAACTTTGCAAACTAATGTTTGTGCTTTACTCTCTTATAGCTGTGTGAGCAGTGAGCATCAGAATGCAGTAAAATTAAAATCTAGTTCCCAAATAGTCATCACTAAGAAGATTACAAGTAGAGGTGTGATATCTCCCTGAGTATCCATCCCCTTTTCTGGTTGCTTTCCATGCTGTCCAAGGCTTGAAAGAATTCTTAAACTTTCACTTTGACATTGGGAAGAAACTGGCACAAAGTTCTGAAGGTAATATCTTTAGCAAATTCAAGATTTTCACTAGACAGAGTAAACACTTCAGCTAAATTGGGTTTCTCATTTCTATTGGAAACAGGTAAGCAGGTCTCCAATTTTGCCATTCATTCAGGAATTTTCATAGCATGGCTTACAGTGAGTCTTAATGGAGATGGAAAGCAGATTGCAGTCCTTTCCAGTGAAATGTGACTTTACTACAAGAGCCGTATGGAAGCAAGGAGAGGTTTCTGTTAATGTACGTGACCATGCTTTAGCAATGGCCTCAGTACATGTCTACACTGAAAGGCACAAACAGGGTCATTCACTTTCAGGACTTACAAGAGATAATTATAGGACAGCAAAGCAGGATTTTCCCCATGTGCACACTAGAGAAACAACTTTGTTTCAGAATTAATATTGTGGAGAACAATATTAGCAAACCACTGTGAATAGCACGTAATGAATATACAGAAAGAGCCTCTAGGACTAACCCTTAATTGCCTTGTGGAAGTGTTCAATGCCCTTCACCTGTTCAAATCAGGTCCAGGTGAACATATTCAGGTACAATAGACACAAAGTGCCAAATGTAATGATCTGTGTTTCCACACAGCAGAAGACAGAACTAACATTCCTTCCTAAGCAGCTACCCAGCTGTGACTGAAGGATTAACTAAATACCAATGTCTCCATTTCTGAACCAGCGAACCAAGTCTTCAAGCACACCTACTCCAACCTTTGGATGCTCTTGCAGCATCTGACACCTGCATTTGCACCACAAACCCTTGGAGTACTCAGCTGCTGTTGCCAAGTTGAATTTTTATCATTAAGCTTACAACCATCATATGAAGATTTCTGGGAGGCTGCCAATATTATTGAGGCTCCTTATGGATTTTCTAACATATGCTAAGGCTTGTAGTGTCACCTGTTCACGAGACAATCTCCACCACAGAGCCTGCTCCCTCCCCAAGCTCGCTGTCCTCCTCACTTCTCCATTCTTGAATCTGATAGCATTTGCTCAGTATCTTTCCTGCTGTTTTTCCTTCACTGACAGAGGCTCCACTTTCCCTTTCTTCATAAATACATCCCAAGGTCCACAGAAAAAAGAACCTGGAGATTTGGCAAATCTTAACAAGATGAGGCTGCTTCTATAACATTTACTCCCACAAACCATACTGAACAATGTAATTGCCTCAGATCAGATATATTACTGTCATTGCAAACCAAGCCACAAATAATCTTGGCAAAGGTAATTAGGGGTAAACAAACGAAACACAGTTATGATTCACCTATGCAAAAGAATTAAGATCAATCCCACCAGAAATATTTAACACAGACTCAGTCAGATAAGCATGTTCTGATATACAAGAGAACAAAATTCATTGATAGTAGCAAAGCTACATTAAAAATACGCATCACCAAGACCTTCAGAAATGTAAGCAGTGTAAAACATCAGATTCTACACAGACAGCTATGAATTGGGTACACATTTAATAGCTCTCCCTGATGTTACATTCTGATACTATAAAGTAAGGCCTCATTTCTGACTTCCTGGCTCTAGAGTATGTTTTTCTTTAATTATATGCACATACCCTATGTAAAAGGAATTTACCATTAGTTTTCTGGCCTTTAACAGACATGTTTAGTAATCACATTAAAATATTGACATTTATGATCAGTAGTGAAGATAAATATAACCTTTATGCAAAATTCTGTGGGAGACTTAGACTGCAGCAGGTGAATAATGCAGGCATGATTTCCCATAGGTTCCTCTCCAGAGGATGTTCTTTCCAAACAATTCCGTGTGGTGTAGAAAGGTCTCAGATTATGAAAGGTTGTCCACAATCTAACAATTTTTTCCTTCTATATGACTGGATGAGTGCAAAGCAACAAACTAACAGAAGAATAAAAGGAAAAATAAAAACCAGATGTCCATCAGAGTATTCATGGATTAATGGCTAAATGGATAAGTGGGACTAAGTGGTTCTGGGGAGCAAAGGGACTGGGTGCAGAAAGAATTGCAATATTAAATCTTCCAGACAGCAATTCTTTGGAGATCATGGCTCGCAGATACAA
This sequence comes from Illadopsis cleaveri, assembly GCA_013399915.1. Taxonomy (NCBI): domain Eukaryota; kingdom Metazoa; phylum Chordata; class Aves; order Passeriformes; family Timaliidae; genus Illadopsis; species Illadopsis cleaveri. The sequence goes on from VXBB01014855.1 coordinate 103,337, forward strand.
CAGTGGAAGAGGGAAAGTCACTGGGGGAAGGAATTGAAGGTCCCCTAAGTCAGAGACTGATAAATGGTGAAGGTGTCAGTTCAGGACACTGAAAGATGACACATGTAGTTTCAAAAACATAGACGGAAAAATACAGAATACAGCCTTCAGGCCACATGGCAAAGGAGACTCCACTCAAAGTCCAAACTGAATCCAGTGCACTGAAGTTCAATGTAGTCTTAGGCAAATTTTCCAGGTGTTAAGGATCCAGAAGCACTGACTGACAGAAAACATTCTAGTCAGGCTGCATCCAAACAAACCAATATCTGTAAACCTCTTGTCCTGAGACAGAGGCAATATATTATATAAAGACATTTTTTCTCCTGTAGCTGTTTAAATGCAGGACTTCTGAGAGTTATCAGAAAGGGGACACTGCGGGAGATTCTGTGAAACAGAATTCAATCTTACATCCTATAAAACAGATCTTTACACATAAACCACTTTCCATTGCATGATTCCCCAGTGTCTCTTGCCTAACTTCAAACATTGCCTACTACCTGTTTTTTGCTACTATTTTATCACAGCCCCAAACAAACACCTTGTACTGCATTTCAACAAGTCCTTCTGAAGGCTTTACAGAAAGGAGAAAGGACTCAAAGTAAAAATAATTTCTCTAGGTCATATAAGTTTATGACAAAGGCAAGAGCAAAAATCTTGATTCAGTCTTCAATCATACTGCTTATTCTCAACACGTTATCAATAAATATATTTAATTCTTCAGAATTACATCTGCAGATTATACATCCAGCACTGATGTATTATGGAGCTTCCTTGTCTTCTCTCTTCCCTGAGTTAATGTTTTTTCAGCATATCCTCCTGTGGATGGAATCATTATCATTGTGTCTCTAAGTCTCCAAGGCTGTCATGAAAAATGACCAACTTGCCAAAAAATAAACAAACCAACCAAAACAAAACCCCACTCGTTTCTTCATTATACAAAGCACTGTGCACATACACAGGTGTAGTCTCAGCTCAAGAGCAGGGGTTTGTGCAGACCTCACACAGGCTTCTCTTTGGAGTGTCATCTGCAATTTCTTCATTGATTATTGCAGCTTGCTGTAAGAACAGGTTGGTTTGGTGGGGCTGTGGTGGCAGGGAGCAGAGTGGCACTGTAGTTAATGAGCAGACTGAGTAATCCATCACATCCAAAAGCTGGTGTGGTAATCCCTTTCCAAGTAATTAAATATTGCCCTGATGCTCTACTACCTCTCTGTCTCCTGTCACTGATCACCTCATTTCAACTCCTATGTTATGGTTCTATTCCAATTGCAAGAGATGTGCAGTTTTTAGAAAAAGAAAGCTGCTGTTGTAATAAACAGACAATGAACTGTGGCCATGAAGAGAAATAGCCTCATTACATGGAGATTTATGCAAACTTGCCCTCTTGTACAGGAAATTTTCTATCAGCCCTTCTATGAATGAACAAAACACTAACAGCTCTGGAATTGAATGCACAGTATACTTAAACATAACTGAGACTCCAAAATAGCAGCATATTGACTTTACATAATCAAATGCCTCGTGGATCTTCAGAGTCAAGAAGGGAAGGACACCACCAACATTTTTTTTTAAGTGTCCATGATTGTTTTTCCTAGTCAAGGCTGTCAATACCTCAGAGTATGCCAAATATGAAGTTTCAAAACAGGAGCCTGAATTATGAACGAAAGCTAAAAAAACACCACAAATATTTCTCAACAGGTGGAAAGCATATAAATAAAATTTCAGATAATTCAAATGCATTCAAACAGCTGAATTTTCCACATAAGAACATGTTTCTCCCTAGCTAACTGGACAACTTCAGACTAACAGCAGCATTTTGATTTATCCAACCTGAAAAACAAAATAATTCCCATCCCTACAAATTAAGGGACCCAACAGAAACTAAAACTCAAATGAGATTCTGTGAAACAATGTTCAAGCCAAACAGGAATAGTAAATATTTTTGTTACAGCAGTATCTAAATGCTGTAACTGAGGGTCACATCTTTATATGGAGATTTGGATGCACACAGAGGCAATCAATATTTTTAAGTGCTTAAAGATAAAGTAGAAAACATTAAATGGGAATTAACTATACCAGGCAAACATATTTTATGAGGATTAATGTAATTTTGTTAGAGGTCTTCAGGATTTTGATGAGTGAGATGTGTTTACATATTATAATGTAGTAATCAAAATAAGATCTTACACACTTTATCAATAAGACACAAGGATACAATGATTACATCTCCTGTCCACTTGGCACTTCACAATTACATAAATTAAAGTATCCTTTTCCCCCTCACAGTGCAAGGTTTTGACCACATCAACCCCAAATCACTCTGTAGCTTCTCTCACAGGCAGGAATCTCGGTGCATTTTTTAAAAAAAGCCAATACAGGAATCAGGTATAGAGACAGAGAGGAGGAAGGAGGACAATTCTCTCCTGTATTTGATGTTCAGAAGGCAGGAATTCAGAGTTACATTCCATTGAATCACATTCCCAATTTTTTTCCTGCTCAGAATTCAAAGACTCTGAGAGAACACTTGAGTTGTGTGACACTGACAGAACAGCAGAAACATTCCCTGGCTTTTCTGACTTGCTTTTTGGTTATGCCCTTATGTGCCTTCAGGTCTTTGCTGTTAATTGAATCAAGACAGATTTCAGCCAACTGCACAACATCAGCCTGTGATCCACTCAGGCTTTCTCAAAGGCCCTCAATGGCTTTTGTGAGCTCAGGGCCTCTTTGTGCAGTTCTTCACGGTTTAAAGTGTGTACTGTCACTTGATCTGGGCATTTCTGCTGCTCAGAAGCTACTTTAGCATTCTTGTAACAGTTAGATGAAAACACTGGAAGTCTCTTTGAAGAGAACCAGCAACTGAAACTGGTCCTTCAGCCTTCATTAACCCGTGAAGCTGACAGGTGGTGCAGAAACACTCCTGACTGTCTGCAATGTTCCTTTATCATAGTGGTGTTATTTTTCAAGCAGATTTAGATGTTGTCCTTGGAAATCTAAGAAAACTGGACCTCGGGATTCATCTCCTTTGGTTATTTTTCACTACTACCCTGACCAAATGAAGATTCCTTACCATGCTGTTTACACTGCTGGATAACACAGCCTGAAATCACTGGACAAATCTGGGTGTTTACCACATGCACACACATATTGCTGAGCTCCTGCTAATTATCACTGAAGAGTTCCATCCTGTACAGCTTCCAGAAAGTCCGAGAGGAAGGAGATCTTCACAACTTCCCCTTCAAGCCAGTTAATTCCTTCACTCACAGACCTGAATTTCAAGTAGAACATATCCAATACATGAAAAAGCTCAGCTCTGTTCAGAGTGTACTGTATTTTATTTGTCCTGCAGCACTTCTTTTCCCAGACTCTGTGCAAAAACCAAGGGACTACCTCGGCACTGAAGAGTCTCAGTGAACTTTTAAAAACTGAACTTCTGTTCAAAATTAGGCAAAAAAAATCAAAAGCCTGAGACTCCAAGTAAATCTACTGCACTGTTTTCAGAGATGGTGAAATTTTTCACAACTCCACAGCAGCTTAAGGATGTTTTGAAGATCAGACACTAGCACAGACTTCAGTTCTGTGTGCAGTGTTCATCAAGACCTTTGCATTGTGGTGCCTCTCCTGTGCTACAGCTCCATCAACTCAGCAGCTTTGCAGATCTTTGATAGCAATTCAATTCACTAAGACTTAAATTAACAGATGTTCCAACACATTCTATACAAATTATCTTCTTTCTATGTAGAATCCTACATGAAATTATACCGCTGATCAAATTTTTTTCTTCCCTTTAAAAAAAAAAGGAAACCACACTCCTTTCATTTTAAGCTCCATACTATTCATCTAGCAGTTTGTTTCTCTCTCCTCTACTAGCAGAAAATATGATACAGGAAAGGATTTAAATGAAAAACAGATCTGTGTAGTGAATTGCATATGGTTTCCATTTTCCTCTATGCAATGTTTCATAGAGAGTCAACGAAGAAATCCCTCCCACAAATCCAGATCTGAAATCCACTTTCAGAATCTTGTCAGCACAGGAGTTAGGAGACAACTCTGTGCATGAAAATGCTGCAATCCGTCTGTGCCCTATCTTGTTAGGGTAAATCATTCTTAGAAAGTACTGCTGGATCTAGTAATAAATCAGTATTTAGAAAATATGCACACTCAAATGATGCTGGCTGTGTCTTGTGAACCTGCTGTTTTCAGGCATACCAGGTTTGGTGTGCAGCACACAGCTTGCTGCATTTTACGTCTCTTTGCAGCAGGGTTTTCCAGCACTAACAACTTTATACTTAGTTGACATTCTCCATGCTAAACTAAACCCAGCCAATAAATACCACTTCTGCCAAAAAGCCTCCATAACTATGACATTCCAGCAGCTTTCCTAGCTGATTTAAGTAATTATTTCCAAAGGTTTTCTGACTTTGTTTACATAAAACTCATCTTTTCCTCCTATTCCCCATAGCCTGAACTAACTTTTTTCCTCTTGCACTCTCAGCAGTTCCTGGTGACATCCAAACACCAAGGCAAGCGTGCCATGTTTCTATCAGACACCAAAGGAGGTTTACAAAGCTGGAGGCTCCTTCTTTCCCACTCTCTGGGGGTTTCCATGTCAGTGAATGAGAATGAAAGACGAGCTGCTGTTTGTCAGATGTGTCTGTTGTTTCTAGGAGTTAACAACTGTTTGGATTTTACCCGTTTTAGAGATTGGCTTTAAGGGGGGCATGAGTAGGATGCAAAACTGAAATAGAAAATCTGGAACACCTTCTCTTTTACATTCTCAAGGTAGAAGTCCAGGTAGGAGGGGATGTTTGTGTAGAAAAATGTTCCCAAAAGCACTACTTGGTGAGCACATCAGAACCACACAGCACTGCTCCCTGGAAAGACAAAGCACTAAAGTTCTGCATAGCTGCAAGATGGAAGCAAAGACCAGGTCTAGCAGAAGTCAGCAAAATCACATCTGACAGTACCTTGCCCTTGAGAGAATGTGCACCAGTATGGGATGAACACATCCTGCCTGACAGACACAGCCTCTGCTCTAAGAGCTGCTCAGCATCTGTGCACTGATGTGCCTGTTCAGGAAAATCCAGAGCACAGAGGTTACCTGGTTTGTAGGTCTACTTCTGATGGAGCACTGTGGGCTGAGAATACTTTAACAGGTTAAAAGAAGAAGTAGTTTTGCTGATTCCATGCCTCCTTATATTTGCACATATGAAAATGAAAAATGTTACCAAGAGAAAGAAGCAGTCAGTAGAAAAGTAACAAAAAAATTTAAAATGTGAATATACAAGAATATACTTCTTTTTCTTCTACACCTATTAACATGGAAAACTATCTGTACAGCATCACATGCTCTAAAATAATGTAACAGAACTGGCATCCCCACATTAGCTCAGTTCCACCTGGCACTTCAGACCTTCACATCCTTGAGTGCTGACCTAAAACCCAGCCAGGTCAGGGTGTAGAAAAAGCCCAAGTATTCGAGGTCTGCGACAATACCCTCTAATCCCAGAGTCTTCATATTAAATTCACATCCAAACAAAGCCAAGCTTGCATGAACAAACCTTTCTATTGGTTATTTCCATTTCCATGCACTTATTTCAAATTATTTTTTCCCAGCTTTATTAAGTTTTAGCCATTTCAAACTCTGAATTTGCTTTCAGAAGATTCTCAGCTATCTGACAACTCTTCTCAGTTCACTAATTTTTACTGTTAAGTCTACAGTAAAATATTTTCTTTGTTAAATGCCAAAACCCATACAGATCCACCTGGGGAGGGAAGCTGTGGGATAACCCAGGACATCTCCCTGGTGTTTTTAGCCAGTCCTGGTCTACAAGGTATAAAATCTGAAAACCTTCTTCCTCTGTGTATTAGAGACTAACACATCTAGTAACAACTAAAACACTTGTTGAAGTAGTCCAGAAAAAGCATAGAGAGGTACTGGAAAATAATACTGTACTACAAAGTCTTTTGGGTTTTTTTAATATATACACCAGGTATGTAAACTTTTTTAGCTGCAAAGAAGTTCAGCTTCATCAGGCTTGTGAAACTTGCTTGGTTGCAGAGTTCCAGAGGCATACTTAGGCATCTCAGGCATATATACTTATCATTTTCCTGGCTCTCTCTTGATTTTACCCTTTTAAATGCATTTTCAGGTCTCACTTTACATGAACAGTGTTTGTGGATGATATGCTAAGTAACATTAAAATGCATAAAATTGCTGTTTCTTCTGTATTTTCCACATTTCCCACATGATATCCAACACAAGGCAATGTTTTGGTCCAGTGCTCAAGCAAATAAAAGCTTTTGTAAGGCTTCAGGAAAAGACATGTTTAATAAACACACCTTGCAGCTGGAGTAAAAGATGACAGAAGGTCCCTTAGGGAATCGAGAGTAGAGCTGTCCACTTCATCTCTAAACTTTAGGCAGCCTTCAAAATATCCTGAGATTCACATCTCACAAAGGGAACCACTGCAGAGATGTGAAATGTGAGCAGTGATAGGGGCAAGTTGATCTTTGGTGTTACCTGTGGAAGCAGCCAGAAAGGGCTGTGGGTGGGTTGGCTGTTTTGGAGGTTTTGTTTTTCAATCCAGACCAGATCCTCAGAAGTTTAAGTGTTACACATAAAAACCTTGGATGAAATATTTGCTGTCTTAGGTTGAAGTACTCAGTTGGACAGCAGAGGGGGTAATTCTGTACATCCAAGGAAAAGTCATTCCATCAGTAAAAGGAAGGCCTGGGATGAAGATGTGGAGACTGTCATGAAAGGAATAGATCAATATGCAGTGATGGTTGTTGTCAGTGAGACCACAGAGCACAGATCACCACTGCAACAACATGAAAGGAGAGGGGAGTCATGAACCATCCCCCAGAAAAACATACTGAAGCAGTAACAGGGACTTCAAAGAATGAACAGAGTTCCTTTTGGGGTTCTGTACTGCAAAGGTGAAGTTACTGCTGTGATTTCAAACAATTATAGGGAGAGGGAAGAACTTTCTGATCTCTGAAGAGTGTGAACCAAGAGGCATCAATGGAGGTGTTTCTCATGACTAACACTTTTAAACCATCCCCTGTGTCTAACAAATCCACAACCAAAGAAACTTCAAACAACTCTTCAAAAGCTCTCCACAGTCTCTCTCACAGGACTCCATCTCTCAAACTGTCAGTAAATTGCTTCATTTTTCTGGAACTTACATATGCATTTGAAAATGTTTAGTAACTTGAGAAAAGGAAGCTACTACGAACACAACAAGACCAAACTTATGTTTTACTAAACTACTGGTTAGTAGCTACAGTGAGTTTAGGCAGTTGGATGTCAAACACTGAGAAATATCGACCAGGCCAACACGATGGCTCACGGGTTTTTAGAACACATCTTGCCTCAACTGCTAAGAGAACATTAGTAAAGCCACAATAAACACACATCCACATCATCCTGCACTGCATATAAAGCTACAGCTAAGGCAAAGCACTAAAACTGTATCTGTAAAGCAGACAGGTGAAGTAAATAACAGAGAATGACTGTTAGTAGCTCAGCTTTATCAGAATTTTAAACTGATAAATCATCCCCTGCTTAGCTAAGAACAACCAACACATACTGCCATGAAGGCAGGACACAACCTCTCTTTTGGCTCCAGAAGCTCAAGTGACAAAAATTTCTGTTTCTTTTAATTGGGAGATACATAGAGTGGTAATGAGGAATTTTAAAACCTCTCTTCCTTGGAGACACTGATTTAAAAAGTAACTATAAATACTAGGGACAATGTAACAAAAATTATAACATTCTGTTGACCTGTTAACTCTTTGTTTCCCACACCAAGAAATACATTTAATGTTTCAGGGAGGTTGTAAGTTATGCCTGAGAGCACTATCATTCATCAGTTCACATGAAAATTTTGCAGAAATCAAATCTCAAACCTGTGAGCAATCAAAATGTTTTTAAATTGGCCCTTAATTCTAACTGAAATGCTTATGTCTACATAATTAACTCCGATAGCAATAGGTGATTAAATCTTCATACCTACAAGGTCAGACATGACTACTCCCTGGCTATCACTTATTAATCTTCAAAAACCAGATTTAGATTTTATAAAAGAGGATGAGTTGTTCTGTTACAGACCTCATGGAGCTGCAGCAATGCAGCTTTGATAGTCATCTCTCCTCACAGGTTACACCTCTGCACAGCACAAATGACAGACTGCTGCATTCAGCCTCAGGAAAGGAACTCATGGTTTCACATTCCACATTCCACAACCTGGCTCGTTATTGTTAAATCTTTATCAAAAGCAAGAAACCTAGGAATAAATTATGTTATGAACAGAAGTTTTGGCAAGACAAAGACGACACTTCACGCAGCAGTTAATATAAAGAGAGGATAATGATCCTGCCAAAGACAATAAATACTAGATGAAATGGCTTTCAGTTTTAGAGGCCCTGAGCAATTTTGCTGGTGTTCATTTTTAAAATATGCTTCTACAACACAATTCTCTTAAGATTGTTCTTAAATGTGAAAAGGATGGATGTTTTTGTTTTGGGATCATTCACAACATTGGAATTGCAAACCACAGGCTTGAACTGTTAACTTGAGGTGAGAGTTAACATCATTTTGCCACTGATTTCTTTCAACTGCATCCTTCTCTTTCTTGATCTCCCTTCCCCCCACTAAAAAAATCTCCAGGCATTACTATTGAAAATATAGTCATGTAATAAATCATGTATTTGCTCTCACGTGACTGGTATTCATTAGAGTCAAAGATCTCCAAGATCTGCCCCCAGAGTGTATTATGTTACTGAAACATAGAAATAGCTGCAACACAAAGTTTTGCCAGAAAAAAAACCCCACAAAAGCAACAACAAACTGTCTCTCAGTTGGGCAGAAGAAAGAATGTTCATAAAAATACTTCTGAAGGGTAAATCAAACCCCAAAGTCTAATTAGACAAAACCAGCAGTTTAAACCAACAAGACACAGGATTTTAAACTAGTAACTTCTAGAAGTATACACTTTCTTCAGTCACCCAGGCAGTTCACTTTTCAAAGAGAATTTGTTTTCTAGAACAGAATGGAAAAAGAAACATAAACCACTACAAGTTTATCCATTATATATCCTGGCTTTTGTTAAGCAGTAAACAACAGGCTCCTACATTCCCTCAAATGCAGCCCCTTACTGTGCAGTTATTTTGCTTTACTGAATGCTACAATCACTTTGTAGCAGAAGTGACATCCCCTGTGAGAGAGGCAATGCTATTCCAGTGATGTGGTAACCTGACTGAAACATTTGAGCCTGAGTGGAGAAAAGGAACACTGGATTCAGCTGCACATCTGGGTTTTATAAAGGGTCCAAAAGCTTAACACTAACATGCTTCAGGGCTAAAACACAGTTGAGGAGATCACAGCAGTCAAGAAAGAGGACAGTGTTAATCCAGGGCATATCGTGCTCTTCACCACTGCTCTGAAAATTAACTTAGCTCAGCTAATTTTGCATCCCCACTAATTGTGTGTTGTGTATGAGTAAGCAATGACTAAGGAAATGTCAAAGCTATTCCATATCCTGTTCTTTTCCTGAAGAAAAACATGACAGGCAGAGAGGATACCTCCCATTAAGGCCACAACAATTCAGCAAGGCAGCTATTTTTTTTTCAGCAGGAATGAAAAAGCCTATATGCAATCTAAACATTGCCAGTCATTATAATCACTTGTTACCACTGTGCTGAGCACACATGGTTCCCCCAAAACCAATTTACTAGCCAAATATCAGTTTAGATATTCAAATATAATATATATAATAATATATTATTCTTATATATTAGATAAAATATGAGCATGAGTGCATACACACAATTTAAACTGAAAAATGCATAGTGAGCACAAAGTCAGCTGTAAATGAAAATACCTGCTCTGTAGTACATTCATTCTTTTCCAAAGTTTCAGATTATTCATTGATAAACTTTGAACACTGGCTAAAAAGGCAAAAAAGTACTGAACAATACAGACCAGAAAGTGATGCACATATTACAACCAGAGTGAACATAACCAGACTGCTGAAGAGGCAAAAAGAAGTGGTATCTATATTGAATCTCCTGTTGGGTTCTTCACAGCTCTGAGGACAGAAATCAGCAGTGGCTCTCTATAGGCGTCCACCTCAGAGGTGCTGAATTGTCCCCTGCACACCAAAGGTAAAGGAAACAGGGGCTCCTGAATGTGTTTTTTACAAATTTCATCTCAGATATCCAAAATAGCCGGACTGAGCCCTTCCAGCTCTGCCTTCTCCCCCTTTGTGCCTCTCCCATAAACCTGAACAAAGTTTGAGACAAAGCACATAGAGCAGAAATGTGGAATTGGGCAGAGAAAGGTGAAAGAGTAGGTGAAAGAGTAAATATCCTGAAGCATCCAAACTACATGCCTGATGAGAAGGGGGGGACAAGTGATAAGGCATAGAGGAAGGAAAAAGGACTGGGAACAGGGAACAGAGTGGTTAGAGACTGATTTTCACCAGTCCATTACATTTTACAGGAACTACACAACAGAGGGGCATTAGGCTGGAACATTAACCAGAGCTGTGCTAAACTAATTTATAAAAGATCAAATCACTGACTGCAATACTGAGACCAGACTGCCTGGAAAACTGTGCAGCACATAGATGTGGCTCTGAGCAGTCCTATAATGTCCACAGAGGGGTCCCAACCAAAGGGGGCTTCATTTAGCACTGCTAAACTCCTGCCAGCCTCAGAATCTTTCCAGATACCACAAATAAAGCTAAAAAAAACACATGAGGATGATGGTACAAGCTGAAAATGAGCACCACACTTCAATAGCATGTCCTCATAACAATGGGCACAGCTACTTAAAAGCACAGATCATGCCTACATGCATTGGCCAGAAGCAACAATATTGCTAAGGGACAAATTTTCTTTTTTGTAAATTTAGAATTTAAAAAATGAGTCTGATTGCAGTGGAAGACCAAGAAACAACAGGATTGTGAGACTGCATTAGGCTTTGCCCAACCATAAGTTATATTCACTAACAGAAAGGTCACAAACTCTACAGAAGCAAGAATCAGATACTCTCGCCACATGCTGCTTCTTCTTCCACCCTCACCTCTTCTGTCCCTACATTCTCCTCATCTTCCTTCTTTCATCCATACCCCAAGCATTCTGCATAAAAGTGAACACAGTTGGGACAGTTGTTCACTCTCACTGGCATTTCTCTACTCACTTTGTTCACTCAGCTCCAAAACAGACCCTGCAGGTAGTGTTGCAGGGGTTTTTTGCTCTGATGGCAATGACAGTCTGCTCATACTGCTGCCTGCATCCTATGCCTACCTATTTTTAACCCTTTTAAATCATGACTTAGGTTACTGAGTGCCAAAAAGGGTTAACCTTTGCTGCTGGATGTGCAAAAAAAACTACAGCAAATCATGGCAGATGACTTTCTCTTAGAGAATTTCAAAAATAGCTATGTACAATTGCCTGCTATTATTTCAACTCATTTATCAGCAGCAGACATCCCACTTACTCTTCTGGAGTTCCCTGGATCATATCTAGTGCTTTTACAAAGCAGAGATACAAAATTTACAATTGTCCAGACACTTCCTATGATAACTTTTTAATGCAAAAATGCACACTAATGGCAGTTCAGCCACTTCACCACATAAATGCAGTCTGGGACGTTTTACAAACAAGCAGCACACAGCTCCTGTGCTACCCACACACTTCATGACCATTTCAAAGATGTCTATCCCATTCAGTGCAAAGAATGGCCTGGCACTACACTGCTGCCTGTCAGGAAAAGGAAACAATCCAGCAGAAATACAGCTATCTTCTTTTTCATAGTGGTCCTTCAAATAAGCATTAATGAAGAAGTTGGACTTCTCAAAATCCTTAGTTTCCTCCAAGTTAAAAATCAAAGAATATTGTCAGCTTGTGGAAAATAATTTAATCACGGGGCTGAGTTCACAGGCATGGCAGGAATGTCAGCATGATGATAAACTCATGAAAAATGAAAGTTTATCACTACCTTTGGAAGGCATTTACTATAAACTATGAGTAACAGTTTATTATTGATATTGACTCTCTGAGTGGAGATTACTGCACCCATGAAAGCAGCCTGCCATGCTGCTGCTGTGACGGCTGAAAGTACAGGACAGCTTTGAAAGCTGATTGGAAGCAGTTCAAATCCCACTGTAGAGATGGGGAGATATTTAGTGAAAGATTTCAAATATTTCAAGTCTAGTCTCAACTTGGTGTCAGAAGGAATGGAAATTCCAATGGGTCTATTCCTTTCCAAACAGAAATCAAGTGGAAAAGGAGGGATTTGGTCTAAATATCTAAGACATGTAAGCAGCTAAACACCCCTTAGGAAGAAAAGAAAAAGTGCATTAGTGGTCTGAATAGCTTTGCACTGTATTAGAGGTTCTCCCAAACAAGGCTTTAGCATCTTCCTCAGCTCCCAGGAAAACCCAAACCCCCTGTTCTTCTCCTTCATTCCTCTGAAGTTCTGTTTTTGCCAGGAAACTAAACTTAAAGGAACAAATTTCCAGGCCACAGTGTGGGGAGCTATCCTGGTTCTATTTAACCATCTCGGGAAAAACTCACAGACTAATGCTGCTGCACGTGGTAGCAAGATTCCAAACTTCACTTGCCTCAGCCCTAAACCTGCTTGGTTCATTAATGTTTTGCCTTCTGTTTTATTCAGCCTGCATCCCTTTCTGCTGGTATGGAAAGAAGACCCCTGGAATGCTGTCTTTCCTTGACAACATAATTTCTTGCTCTTGGTGACACACAGTAATTAATCTCTGACAGTTCCTCACTCGGGAAAATCTGACTACCCTACTGAGGGTCCCACTCACAAAAATCACTCCTCAATCTTTCCAAAATTGTATTCTTCTTCCACAAGGGAAGAGCCAAGTAGGAATACCATAAAAAAGCCAGCCAACTCCTACACATGCAATGATGCACAGAGAAGGAGCCCTCCTGGTTTATCCATGGCGTGCTCTACCTTCTTTCTCCCATGTTACAGTTTTATCTTCAAAAGCCCTCTGACACACTTGTTGCTGGTTTTAAGAAAGCGAAGCACACATCACATTAAACCTCTCCAAAGCTTTACCTCTGATAATTAAACAAGAAATCCTAGCACTGCTTGTATACGCATCAGCCCCCTCTGACCCAAATGGGAGAGCTGCAGGCTGTGCATTCTGAAACAGACAGTGCTTGGTCTGCCACCACCACAAGGTAGCCTGAAGGTCACTTTTCCTTTTCATTGGACTGAGACTCCAATTCCAATTCCCCAGCATCCAAGTTTGTTGTACTCATTCTCCTTGAAGAGAGAGCTCTGCAACCTGCCCTGCACACGCCTCTAGGAGCTACGGCTCTCTCAGAGTCTGCCGGCACCTAGGAAGAACCAAATCATGCAGAAGTTATTTAGGACACCAGAGCTCACAGCACACGTTTAGATTTACATACTGTCCTGTCCAGGAAGCTAGTGGAGATCTACCTCTCAAGTACTGATATTTGCCTCAGAATTCCAGGTGGAAAAAGAACTGCTGGCACCAATTCCATCCAGTCCATACCCAGACCCCGATACAATTGCCTCCAGGTTCGACTGGAGAAGAGCTAACTTGTTTTGTTAGCTTTTGTGTTAGACCATGGGCTAAGGCAGATTTTAAAAAAAAAGAAAAAAAAAAAGAACCATACAACAAAATCAATTTAAGTTCAACACTTAGATTCAACAGAATGAGTAACAAAGAAAAAAACATTTACCGACATTTACCGGAGAACAAGCCTGGTTGCCTGTGGGGAGAATATCTTAAAATCTACGGTAAAGTCATAGTTGGCAAAATTCAATAGATCTGGTAAACATCAAAGATAAAATTCAGCAGAATACGTCCACTAAGCACCATTAAAAGAAAAATGGGACCAGCAGGGTTACCAGTGAAAAACAATGCCAGGCCTAATAGCACTGATCTACCAGAAGCAATTTATTATGACACCAGAAATAGCTATTTTCACAGTGGATGCTTGAAATGAAAACTTTAAAGCTTCTTTAAGTCTTGAGCTATAGCAAAGTATTCAACCAGCCAGCCAAAATAGCTGAAGGGAAATAGGAAGGCCACATGTGGAACTAATTACTCATGTAGAGGCTATGACAAAGAACATTTCTCCAGACTTTTCATGGGGGCTTCACTTTCAGGAAGTAACTCTAATTACTGTTCAAGTCTCGGCAGCCTGCATGCCGCTGACAGTTCCAAGAAAAAATGAACCTATTTGCCCTTTTCTTGGTCTGAAATGCCAAAATAGAAAAGCACAACTAGGTTCATTAAAAAGAAAGAAAATAAGCACTGGCTTATTACATTAGCTTCCCGAGCAGAATCCTTTTTTTAAATTCGGTTTTTCAGCCTTCACAAAAGAGCAAATTCTGCGTCTACATTAACTCGCTCTCTGTTGGCTGCAGTGAAACTGTACATCTTGACTTTTTACAGCTTTTCCATACTGGGGCCCACTTCCTGCCCAGTTGAAGAAAAAAATCTGGCCTGAAGATGAAATGACTGCTTAACATTACACTAAAACATCTGGTACCATTTTATACACAGACCCATGTCTGAGAGCAGGCAATTCTAGCGGTCTCACCAGCGGCACAGTGCATACCCAAACCTCCCCAGGGTGACATCATCCCATATATGGACTCTCAGGCCCAGCCCTCCCCCTTTTCCTGGTCCTAAATTCATTGCCAGATCCCCAGTCTGCTGCAAATGTGCCACGTCAAGACTGGAAATCACAGCACTTCAGTGTGTTTCAGTGAGTGCTGCAGAGTGTGAGCGAGAGCCGAGCACAACCCGTGATGCAGGAAGGCAGTTTTTCCCCGAGACTAAAAGAGGATTTAAAATAAATAAATAGACGCGTCCGGAGATCCTGCTCCGTCGCCCCAGTGTTCAGACTACCTGTTCAGGACAATGCTGTTGTACAGTAGTCTGCACATTGGTTAGACTGGGCAAGGGAAAGCGGCGGCGTGGACTATTGGGGACGCAAGTTGCTCTTGCCAAGGAGAAGACACTCATTGCTCCTTTCAGATCTCATATCCAGTATTTTTCTTCACAGGTTTTGCACACTAGGGAATAAGAAACGCTAAGGGACACTGTGAAAAAGGAGGACTGCAGAATAAAGCGGGGAAGACATTCTGGTAAGGCCTACTTTGAAAGAACACCTGGCCTATGACCTGGCGAACCTAGGTGACTCCCCTCCCCCCTTCCTCCAGTCATCACTGCAAGAAAGATGGAGCTCTGATGGTGCACTAAAAGCCATGCAAGAAATGAGAGAGGTATATTTCCTAGAGGTACACTGCCTAGAGAAGTGCACAACAGTAAAGCTAAAGTCGGTCATTTCTTTTTTATTCTTTTTTTTTTAATTTAAAATAAAGCTTTCTTTTCCCCACAAACTAAAAAGGTAAATTTAATTTTTTTTTTACTTGTAGCTGTCAGTATAAATATTTAAGAAGTATATATTTTTTTTCCTTAGGCTTGCTAGAAGTATGTATTCTGAATAGCTCCTGTTGTGATCTATGATCTGAAGATCAATTTTAAAAAACTATTTTTGCTTAAAGTAATAAAATACTAGAAAAGAATGCATGAATAATATTTTAAATTATTGTAAAATATATTATATCACCTCTGGGAAAACTGTATTTAGTTTTTTATATGCAGTTGAAACTTCTTTGCAAGTAACTTATGCTAGATGTGCTAATGAAAACTGGGAGGGAAACCATAGAAAAACTGACTACTCCATGCTAGGCTGCTGCCATGTAGAATACAAAACCTTTGATTGTCAGGAAAAACGATCTTTTAAAGTTCAGGATGTGATGGGAAAAAAAAAATCAATCACTAAACAGAAGGGAAGAAAGAGCTTTCCAACCCAATAGCTGGCTGGACATTGCATGGGAGTGATCAGGACCGATTGATTGTTGCCGCTCTCATGTGTACTTTGAATCGCTGATAATTCCTGTACCATTCAAAATGATAAGTTACTTTGTCCTGAATCCCACTGATAAAAATGGAATTTGTAAACCAATGCAGAAGTTTGCTTTGGTGAATTTCCAGCTGTCCTGGTAGGGGAAAAAAACCCTCAGGCTGAATGAAATCCCCACGGACAAAATAATACAAAAAGTCTGGGCTGCAATTTGATACCAGCCGAACTCCAGAGTCAGCTCCCCTAAAGTTAACAGTAGTAACAAACTACTGCAGCCCGAAAAAAATCCCACCTATATGGTGCTCATTATTGCCAGGAAGGCTCAGAATAGCTGTACTATAAAAAGAATTAGCATAAATATGCTGCCATTATTATTATAACCAGCCGACTTTGCAGAACGTGTGTTATATTTTAGACAACCATCATGCTATAATTAAAAAGGAAAAATCTGTATATCATGCTGATCTTTTCCATTGCTCCTTCAATAATCAATAGAGGAGCTATTGGAGAGGACTGGTCACGTAGTGTTGGTGTGACGGTGCCTGGACTGGCTGCCTTAAAGCTTACAAAGCAAGGACTAGCACTGTCATTTCCCTCTGCCTCCATGCAAAACTTTTCTTTTGACCAAAAAACTCTTTTTTAATGTGTATATATACACTTGTAAGTTATTCAGCCTCTCTTCCTTTTTTTTTTTTTTTTAAGAAGATTATTTTTAGGATTATCTTTGTGGGGTTTAATCCATTATAGTACAAGTAGATGAAATTTTTATTCTCGTTCTGCTTTGAAGTGGAGTTACAACACACAGTTAAATGTGGCTATTAAGAGAAAATCTGAAGCAACAGGAAGAAATTAAAGGAATGGAACTAGAGTTAAACTGGCATTAATATTTCTCAATCCCTATGTATGACTGCTGTTTTAGGCATAGCAAATCTGAAAAGTTTTAAGACTTAGATTTTGCTTAAGCGGTAGAAAAATGTTTCCAAACCTTGTTAAGAAACTCGTTCAGTTTTGCTTTCAAGGGGAATATAATAGTTTGCAATTTTTTTTTCTAATGCTTACTTGCAAAGCTACTTCTTTTTTTTAATTCTGATCTAGAAATTAAGGAAGGAAATACTGTTATCCAAGGAATAATAAGCTCTCCATGAAAACAGTGTTGCAGATAGCCTGTGTTAACTTTTGCTAAATAAGCAAGGACGATGGAAACATATGGAACGAGTATTTCTCTTATCTCTAGTCTACTATTTGCATTAATCTTTATTTTAAATGACCTTTCTGGATTTAGGAAGTGATTCCCCTCCCATACACCCATGATTCTTCAAAGTTACATTTTTAGACTGTAAGGCTGAGATCGAGGAGGCCCCCTTGGCATGGGGCTTGGAAAGGAGGCGGGGGGGGGAAATGCAGAGTGCAAAGCAGCAGATATGGAAAGAAAGGCTGTATTGTTAGCAATGAATAAGGAAGTATATCGACCTTGGCCCAGCAATCAAAACATTTTCAAAGTGAATTAAATGATTCTGCGGTTCTTAAAACACTGCTGGTTTGGTTGAAACAATTTCTAGTTGAACACAGTCACAGAAAAGATATTTCAATAGTTATAAAACAAGATGCTTTAAACATGCATGTCAACAAACACAAACAGGCTGAATATAAATATTTCAAGAGGAAAAAAATCTCAAAAAACAAAATACCACCAAATATTACTTTTTGTAATGAATAATAAAAAATTAGCAGGACCTAATGCATACTAATCATGGTGAGAGTTCTCTAGAGCCAGGACGACACCAATGCTTAAGCCTGGTGTATGAACTGATACACATTACCATAAAATGCACATTGAACCCAGTAGGAACATTTAAATAGGTGAGTGTTTCAATATAATAGGCATTCTTTCATCTTTAGGGAGTGTATTTTTTTTAAGTGCACTCAAAAAAATTAAATAGGGAAGAGGTAGAAAATATTTCAAACCTTTTCGAACTTTTCCTTTAATGTTAAAAATAAAAGGAAAAAAGAGAGAGAAGGGTGAGGGAAAGTCAGTTAACTTTACAGAAATAAATATAGATCAAATAAGCATCCAAATGTGAAAAAAACTACTTTTTTTAAAAAAACATGTCATTTGCCATCTTTCTGCCTTGTCATTGGGCTGCATGTTGTCTCCTGTATTACCACTGCCAGTGCTATTTAGTGCATCTGTATTTTCAGAGCATAAAGACACTGCCACCCTCCCCACGCTCCTTGCCCCCCTTCCTGTACTATCACTGTGCCTCCAGACCACCCAAGTATCATTTCTAGATGGAAAATATTATAACCAAAATAGCAAAATACCTGCATAAAAATTCCAGGCTTCTACACAGAATGTTCATTATAATTTTTCAATCAAAATCTGTTAAGCAAATCAGAAAATAAAAAGCCCTAAACTTTAATGTGTTGGGTTTTTTAAATAACAGATTATAACCAAGAGTGTAACTTTACTTTTACTTGTAAAAGGCTTTGCTTCCTGAACTGTACTTTATTTAGAAAAAAAAAAAATCTTAATTGAAATACTATTAAGGGTCAGGTTTAAACCTACAAAAAGACAGGAAATGCCACAGTTAAGAATGAAACTTGCCTGAATTATTCTACTGTAGCTCTGTACTGCATTTTATACAGCATTGCAAAGCAGTATCTAAAAATAACAGCCTTCCCTTAAATAAAGAGTCCTGATCACTACCAGAGGGAATACCTCTCAATTCAGTTTCCAAGGTACCAATTTTTAAATTCAGGCCCTTAACATAAGTTTCTGTAAATATAATATTGGCAATCATGAGATTTTTTTTTTTTTGGTTTGTTTTGGGTATTCTAAAATATTCTCAAGCCCTTTACTGACTCAATGTGTCAACCAGACACAGCACACAAAAATGTGAAGCCCTTTAAGCAAGTTAACTACAGTTTCAAGGAATTTCAGTTTTTAAATGGAAATCAAGTAGCAATACTCATCTAGTCATGTCTAGGAGCACCCAGTGAATTAACTGAAGGGAAAACAAACTTGCCTCTGTTGAGATGTAAAGCTTTTTGCTGATTCTTTGATGAATTCTCCTTGTGCACAGTTATTAGAAAGACGGCACAAAGTTTCCACTTAGGATTTTCCTCCCAGCACAACCTCCCTGACAGTTGTTAACAGAAAACTTATTCTAGAAAATGCATACTTCTGCTATTCCAATATTCTGTACTATAAGTTGCCAACGATGGTGACTGTACAATTCTTTGTCATTTCAAGAAGGATCCATAACACAGAAAGTGAGACCTAATTTTCTTCCAGCCTAAAGATTTTTCATTTCTTTAGCAACTAAATGCAGCAGTTAAATCTGATTAAATCTATGAAACAATCAGTGTATTATATTTATTTTAAAAATACTTATTTTCCACTTCTGTTTTTCTTCAAAATGGTCGAATGAGTAGGAAGAAGTACCAACTTAAAGCATACTCTTAAAATTTTACTTTGAGCTACAAAAACTCAAGTAAGCATTTTATAAAGACAAACTATTTCATGTACTAGCATTAATTTTTCATGTCTGAATTAGTTAGCCATGTTTTGTGGTTGATTCATTTATTTAAGACATCTTATTCCACCTTGTTAGGTTCAAGGAAAATTTTATTCACATAATTGATAAACTTAACTTGTATAGTCAATTTGTATATTAACTAAATGCATATTGTTTATGGCAAAATTATGAGAGACAGAACACCTGAAAAATCACATATTGATTTATTATTAGTTTAATATAAAACCTCAGCACTATCCCCACCTTTAATCTCTGGTAATTTCATCCCTTTATAATCAGTTTTCAGGCTGGACTTAAAATTGTTTGGCTGTGATTCTGAATGGGATATGTTTGAGAAGGGTTTGAAAGCACAAGTTTGTTGCTTACCTAGGGTGGCACTAGCGAGCAACAGAGATTCAAGAACACCATTACAAACCAGAAACATTTAATCTGTAGAGAAAATTAATACAAATATTCTTTTCCCCCTTTAAGGTTCCAGTGGGTTTTGTACCTTTTGAAACAATACCCCAGCAACGTTGCAAAATGCCACTGCAAAGTTGGATTACAGTCACTGTGTATGTTCTGTATAGAGAAAATTCAGCAAAGCAGAATCTTTACATCTTGTGATGTAAAATGATGCTATTTGCATGCTTTTGATCTCTAGTATAGTCCATATTTAACTGAAAAAAACGTATTGAAGTTTTATGAGGTTAATTTATTTTGTCAGAAAGTAAAGATTTTGAGGCAAAGCAAAATTCAAATAACATGCAAACCAAAATACTAAAAGGAATATAATACATATACAGCTATCATATATTAGCAAAATTGATTCAAAATGCAACCAGTTTTCTTTCCAGCACATTCCCTATAATGGGGTTAACGTGCAAGTGGCGGCCTCCATTTATACAGAAAGATTTTTATTTTTAACATCCCAGATTATTGTACTTATCTGCTCCTAGAAAATATGCACTGTATAAACATATCCTTTATCTTGAACTTCAGTATTTCTGTGCTTCCATGAAGAGTAAAAACATCTGGTTAAATTACTATGTGTGAGTACAGTACGCAGGCAAAAAACCCTGTACGAATTGCATATAAAATAAACCATGGCTTCGGTTCTTTTTGCTTTTCCAAATGTTCAGCATGAGCAGTCTGTTGAAATCACACCCCTGATACGTGTCAGCACAATGACAACTCATGTACCAAGCTTCTTTTCTGAATAAAATCAAGTTCTGTTCTTGTTCTGCAGCTGCCAATGTTTTAAAGTTTAATTGTGTTACGTGTGTTCCCCCAACAAACGCCCCCCAAAGTGGACTGGCACAAAGTGTTGCACAGCAGCGGCGATGGCTCCAAGGGACTGGCTGGACGGAGTTGTCATGTGTCTGCCTGTCTACACTTGCTGTGCAGAACATCCTCTCACCTGTACAGCAGGCACAGACAGGCAGTCGCATGACAACCCAGCCTGAGGGACAGCCGCCAGTGGGACCCCGCTCTGACAGCCCAGAGCATCTGCAGCACCAGCTCCAGCCAAGAGTCGCTCTGGACCTCAGACGGCCGGTCAGTCACCAAGCCCAGAGTCAAAGCAGCACTGCCTGTGAAGTACAATAAAACCCACTGCTGAAATTCTTACTGTGCTTCCTATAGTACTCTGTTCCTAGTTGTTCTCATGGACTCACTAACAGTAAGTCTGATTTATCCGCAGCCCTGCGGCACCTCCGTATGTTCTGTCCTCCCGTTCGCTTCCCAGGCATCGCTCCATTCTTGCTGTATAAAACTCCCTGACATTCCTGCTCGCCACAGAAGCCAAGAGCAGCTTACTGTGTGGCAACTTCATTCTGTAAACACACACAATGTCAGACCTTAGAGTAACTTCTCCCCTTTCCACTCTCTCACCTCCTCACTTATTTTTGTAATTTCACTCTCAAACCTCACCATAATTTTACAACTGGGAACAAACTGTGAAATTATAATACAAACTGCATCCATCACCGGATGTTGACAATAATATCATTTACTATTGAAACAGAATGGAAATATTTTCTTTGGAAATAAGACTGCAGGGGATTTCCCCCATCAATGTCAATTTCACATTTTTAGAAATTCTAATCCTAGAGTCCAGCTTGGCATCCTTTGCACAGCAATAATGTCAGTGAAATCTCTGGATGCTTTAGAGAGAATAATAAAATCACATTCTGTGACCATGCACTGTGACAATGCTACACCACTTTACAAATGGCATCCATATCTTTACAGTAAAGAGGTTTTTTATTTACGAGCTAGAATGACATTCCACATTCCCAAGGTCCATTTCATCCTAATGCAGAAGTGGCTAATTCACAAACTTCAGATTTGCAGGTTGACACTCAAATGAACTTTAGTTAATGCTACTTAACAAAACAGTAGCAAGTGAGAGCTAAAATGTTCAGATTTAATAATTTGTGTGTCTAGGTGTGCCTTATAATGCTTCAGCTAGGATTACATGGAATCCTCTACGAGATAAGTCGGTATTTGTGAGGTCACTGAGTGTGCTGATCTTGCACTTGTTTACAGCAGCCTCAAAGCCAGTACACAGCACTTTCCTTACTTGTTTTTTAAGTAGAAAAGCACAAAGTCATGGTATTGGTCACACAGCAAAGTTACAAACAGAAGCAACTGCATGCAGGATGAGAAACTAATCCACGTTAGTTCTCACAGAACCGATACTGTCACTGCTTTAAGCACACTGTTCAAACATCAACCTGGCATTTCCAGAACTACAAGTCTAAAAAGCATTCTCAGGCACTGAATCCCTCTCATCACAAATAATATCCTGGTGTATGTCTGACAGCAACCAAACCATGTGAAGAAACCAATTGTTTCTTTTCTAATACTGGTATCATACAGCAAAATTTGAAATCTTTTGCCAAGGCAACTTGCTTCTAAATGTATTACACTGTGCATTTATCACTTATAAAGCTGCACCCCACAAAGGAATTTACATCCTTCTAATGGCACTAGCAAGCCACCATTAGTGATTTTGATCTCAGAGCAAATTCCAGACTAGAAAACAGGCTCAGCTTACACTAGAGGGGGTACACAGCCCTGGAGGCCCCAGCAGGCACTGGAGCTTTGCAAAGCACATTGTCAGAGCTCTCTGGTACAAAGCTGCTGCAGCACTGGGTACGGGCACAGAGGGCACAAACCCCTCAGCATGGCAAGGGAAGCAAGGTGAGAGCTGACCCTGCACCTTCCCCAGCTGCCAGGAAAGGCTCCTAGCCAGCCTGAGCAGGAGCTGGGGGCTCTGAACTCCCCACGACCTCGCAGGCCACAGCCACAAACACAAACACAGGGGCCACTTCTCACATCACCACACTGCACATCTCACTGGGGAGAAACACCCCACACCGCCACTCCAGCCATCAGCTGAGGAGCCTTACTAATTTTTCAATCTTACTGAGAAGGTCCAGTAAAAAGAAAGAAAAAAAGAAAAAAAAAGAAAAAAAAAATTAAATATCATAACTTTATAAACTCTTTTCCAGGACAGAATAATCAAATTATACAGCTAATCTGTACTTAATGAGCAATTTCTTTCACCAGCAGAGCACAGAATAGTACTCTGCTATTATTCTATGCTAGTATCTTTTTACCACTCTAAGAAATTCCTGAGTGATCTCCCATGGCCTGAATTAACTACTGACATTTTCATGACTCTCAAAACACAACTGTTTGGCAATTAAGAGATATTATCTTAAAATATGCATATGGAAATCACACAGTGGCCATTTCTTTCTGAGTACTTTCATGAACTTCCCAGTTGACTCTCCCCAGCAGATTATCAAAATTATTTATTTTTAAAGTCACACAGCACAAGACATACCATTAGGATTTTCAGGAATTTTTCTATTTTAAACTAAACAAAAATCCCATTTAAAACAGCAACACCAAAACTACCTAAAAAAATTACCACAGCTCATCTTGGATGCACCTCCAGCTGCTTGAGACAAAATACAGCAGGTGTGTTCATTTTGCCACATTGCTTGTTTCAGTTACAGTTGCCTGTATCTTACCTAAGAAGCCAGTTCCAGAGACTTCAAGGCAGATCACAAAAAACAACAGCTTCAAATTTTCAAATTCACAAAGTCACTTATGCATTTTTTTCAAATTCTCTCTCAGCAATCTGAGAGTAAAACTTCCCCTCTCGACACCTGTCCCTTGGCTCCTCCCCTCTGCCTGACATGCACTGGTTTGCCTCTTCCACTAAATTTGAATTCTTTTAAAACTTAAATAAAAGGGCAAGGGGCAAAATCTTCCAGGTTAACCTAATTTGTCCCTCTGCATTAAGGTCTACCCCAAAATGGCTACGGACTGAGGGGAAAAACCTCATTTCTGAGCAGCACAGCTCCCACCCTCAGCAGCATTGCTGAAGGAATTCCACATACTGGATTTGCAGGACTTGGGAGAGCTCTGCCTTATGCACTGCAGGCCCTCTCCCCAGGGCTTCCAGAAAATCCACTGCAGCAAAACACTGTTAGTTTAAACAGAATATGAATTTGCACAGTGCCCATCAACTTCTTTTGTTGGTATCAACCAGTGTTTTGATTATTACTTAAAATAAGATGAAAAGATTGAGTGATGTTTTAGAGCTCATTTAAAGCTTTCTCTTTACCTGTGCTTCTTCCATCCATTGAACTGGTTCACCCTAAAAATCACTAATTTTTTACTAAAAACATTTAAATTTTAAAAAAGGGGGTGGGGGAACACCCAAATAGGAGATCATAGGATTTTTTTTTAAATGTAGCCCTGTTTTTCTACAAAAACCAACACAAACCTTTAAAAAACTCACAGAGGCTTTACCATAAATCTGACAGCATACATAATCCTGTTTTAACCTTCAAAATGTGGCTGGAGTCTTGCATAAAATGTATCATTACACACCTTGTTAAAAAAGTCATTAAATATGACAGACAAGCTGCCTAACAATATATTCAAAGTGAGCAACATGGATGTCCCTTTCTTTATTTCCATATTACTCACCTCACAAACACCCATGAAGGTGCATTTTTTGTCAAATTTGAAAATCCACACCAACCAGCTACAGAACTCTGCAGATGGGCTTTTCATCCTCTCAGAACATAAGACTGGAGAACAGTTGTTTTCATTAAATCAATTGCTGTAGTTACTTTCAGAAGTAACTTTACCTAGACAATTTATGATCAACTTGCAGTAGATGTACAAGAGCAACCCAAACAAGGATAGGACAATAAGCAGAATACTTGAAAACAGCCTGGGATTTTTTTCCTTTTATCTTTTTTAAAGCAATGTGTGGAAATTACAGGAAGAGAAGAAAAAAGTGAAACAAACAAAAATACCCCACACCACACCCTCTACTTGTTATCAGCGTTTCAACAGAAGTCTTAGACAGTCAGCATTCTCCATGAATCAAAACAGAAATTTAAAGAACACACTAAAACCTTAAAGCAATCTTTCAGTTCAAGTTTACACAAACTGATTAAATATTTTACATTGATATCAGAATACTGTATTAATAGTGGGGCTTTCCCCAACAGAAAAGAAGTTCTTCATTCCTTACCTCATCATCTTTATACCAGGACAGGCTCTCTGCAGTCAGAACGAACCAGTACTCCTTGGATCCCCCTTTCATGATGCCAATGTTGTTGATGGTGAGCCAGCCTTTCCGGATGACCTATGCAGAGGTGCAGTCAGGTACAAGTTTAGTCCATTACTCACTGGACAGAGTTTTGCTGCTGCATTCATTGTTTTAAATAAAGATTTGCTAAATGAAACAAGAACAGGTGCATTTTTTCAGTCTCTGGGAAATTTAAAGAGTTTTTGCAGATTTCTAGCATTCAAAAAAAAAAAAAGTAATGAAGTGAGTCTAATATTTTCAGTCTGAAGGTTGGAGAAAGAGAGAAGCCTAACTATCAGAATGTTGTACTTACAGCAAGTGTGAGTGTGTTAAGGATCATGTAAGCCTGAAGATATTTACTTGCTGTATATGAACACATTGTGAAAGTCCACACGATCACTGGCTACACTGTTCTGGTCTAATTGTTAAGGTCATCTCTGAAGCTGGATACCAGGAAAAGCACCTAAATTCTGCTAAAGTGAGTGGCTTCTGACACACACTGGGAATTTTCAGAAGTGGTTGTATGGAGTGACAAAGGGGAGAGGTCTTCTAAAGTTAAGTTAAAATTAAGGCAGGAAGAGGTAAGGAGAGGCACGTGAGAGCCATTTTCTTCTCATAGGATAGAAGAGAAAAATAAAAGAGGGGAAAAAAAAAACCTTAGGCAGCAATAAAAATTAGGGGGGAAATAGGTAAAGCAAAACTTTGTAAAATAGATACAAGCCAAAGATGAAAGAACAGAGGGGAACACACCTATAAATACTAAGACCAGGAGGCTATGTCATGCACAGAGAAAGGGGGACAACAGAAACCTAAGAGAAAGGAGACAACTCCACAGCAGAAGAGAATAACCATGAAAACTCATTTACAGATGAGATGTAAACTTTCAATTTCATTGGAACAGTCACTGTTTTCCAATATAAATGAGAAAGCAAACATTCCTTCCTATCATGCTCAGAACAAGACAACAGAACTCTCTCAATCACAGATGCAAGGCACCTCAGCTCTTCTCTTTCTCCCCACAGCAACATCCTTCACCTGCCAATGGAATACTGAGACAGAAAAAAGTGCTCAGAGAAGCCCTTTAGAACCCTCTCAACAAGCCCCACGGGCACTGACTTGCGTGATCAAACATGAATTTCCTCTTGTATTCAGAGAAATCTGTGAGACCAATATTCCACTCATAGGGCTTTACAAGACCAGTAACTCCAGTAGCAACAACTCATCAAAGAAGAACACGGCTCACCATCTATTCTTTGCCCTCTATAGAAGTTTCAGAACCAGAATTCACTCCTATTCAGCCTGGATGTTCATGTAAGCTCCTATAAAAAAACAGCTTTGGTTTTGCCCAGGGTAAAGGACTGAATTATTTTTGAAAACTAAACCGAAGAAGTTGCACCTGAAAAGCAGGAAATTGTATTGGAAATGCACATAATCCAAGAGTCTCAGTTTCATTTCAAGGAAGATAAATGTGTTTGCCCACTTACTACCAACCAGGCCTGCAGTGTAAGAAAAGTCCTGAAGATCCAAAACCAGGCTCTAAGTTTTCAGCCTGTAAGAAAATCTCTAAGAAAGCATGAATTTGGTTCTGAAGCCACAGTAAGGGATGAGTGAACTGGACATGATTCCTCTAAAGACTCAAGGGTATGGCACAGGCAGATTAGATGGAATAGCCTGTTCCACAAAGGTTTTACAAAACCGGGTCACGACTTTTAATATTTGTGTTTATGGGGGGTGGATTCTAAGTAGAGTGGGGCATTAGTGAGTGCAAATACACATGGAATGCTTGCCTAAGTGCAAGTTAAGGGAAACATACTGATAAGAACTCGATTACCCATAAAATCCTCATTTTATTTTATGATGTTTATTGAAGTAAGTTTTTAACAGGAAACAAGTAACATGTACATACAGCCAGTGTAATGGCCTTCAGCAGCTGCCACAGGACAAGCTGTGGAACCAAACTAATTCTATTTTTTCTTTCTGCACTGAAAAAGCAAGGCGGGGGGAAATGGGGAAAAGCAAGAAAATTAAGGTCCTCCATTCACTTGAACTTAGTTCTGCAGCAAGGGGAACTGTATTTGTGCAACACACCAAATCCTTCACAGCACATGTGCAACATGTTCCCATGTTCTAAAGAAGCTGAAATAAGAGGCTGAGAGAGAGGATGCTGCTGAACCACACTGTCTGCAATTGAAAATGCCATGCCGCTCCATAAAAAGCTCATATCCACACACAGGAAGCCCAGGCAGCCTGGGCAGCACCTGCTTTGGAGAAAAACATTTTGGAGAAATATCTCAGGCAAGGTAGAAGATTTGAAGATAGATGTCAGTGAAGATAAAGAGGTGGTTTCTAGAAGCAAACCAGGCAGGAGCACCCAAGCAGCAGGTCCAAGAACGTTACAGATGATGAGCACTTCAAAGGGAAAGGAAGGAGAACTCTCTGCTTATTCCATGCTTTCCCTCACCATTACCACAGGCTCTGTAACAGCTTAATAAGAGTCCAATTTTCTCAATTTGACAAGAAGCCATTTATGGTAGAGGTCTCAGAACAGACCAAACCAACATTTTAAAAACTAAACTATACAAACCATTTAAGAAGCACTAAAGGTTTCAATACTTCTAAGGTAGGAATTGAGTCATGCTCCAGTCCAACATACCTCCCCATAAATGTGCAGTCATCACGGGATGTGGACAGAAACAAGCTGACTTGCTAGGACAATCCCTGGTCACTGTCTCATAAAGGAAGGAATTTGCCAGTTGCTTCCTCAAAAATCTTGTGTGCCAAGGATTAGATCCAGCTGTCATTCCTACACAACCCTGCAGGAAGAGCAGGACACCAACCTACACCAATATTCTGGGTGTGTGTTTCTCATGCGAGATTTCTAGACCTGTTTATCTATAACCCTTTGGGAAAGCAGAGTACTCTGCTCTCTAAAATATCCTGAACTCTACAATAGGTCATAACAATCTAAAATACTAGGAAGCTATTCCAGGGGACACCAAAAAGGAGAAGATGAGCTTAGTGTGCTAAGCCTCATGTCCTTTTCACTGAATTTTCCTGTTTCCCAGGCACATTCTGTTAACTCCAAAAAGCTACACTTACAGGAGACTCAGCATCACTGTAAAGGAGAGGGTGATGTTGGATCAAAGTGTAATGCAAGAAAAAGCGAGATTAAGGAACATAGTTTCACTTTCCAGAGAAGCTGAATTACACCTTAGACTCCAGCCAAATTCTCAAACAAAAAACCCCTCAAGCTATATTTTAGAAGCGTTCCTCCACAGGCAATAAGAAGGTAAGATTTTCAAAGACACTTTTGAAAGTTAAAAAAACACTGATAGAGAGTTGTTATTTTGGAAGCTTTTTTAACTGTTGTGTTAGCTATGTTTTATAGTACTTCAGCTTGAAAATTGAAAACACTGTGTTTCACTATTGTCCTCACTAGTTCGTTTTCCCACTGGGTTGTATCTAAGAGATCCATTTCATTATTTTCTATCACATTTCTAAATGTCACTCTCTGCAGAGCGGATGTTAGTGACAGGAGTTATGAGCCTCAGGAAGGTGGAAAATATGGGCACAGCCAGAAGCTACTGGAGACAATATTCTGCCCGGCAGCTGGACTCCATGCACAGGATGAACAAGAGATGACACAGTTCCTTCCTTCAGGATCCTGATACCTAATCTGGGTGACTGAAAAATGAAACTTAGAGGCTCTGAATGCACATGAACAAGCCAGAAGGAAATAATTTTCTCAGAGTTCAGCTGCACAAAACCCAAATCATATTTGTTGTTCTTACTCTCCACCACTTCATGGATAAACAGGAAAGCAGGATTTGACCCAATAAGCACATTTTATGTGTTGCTGCATGACTTTAATTGCATTGAATCAAATAAGGCATTTGTGAAATAAATACATTTAAAGAAATGGGACACTTTCTGATTCTCTAAAGAATTATTTGAAGTATGATTTCAAGGTAAGTGAGATACATGAAACTGGGCAGACAGAAACCCAAGTGTGAGAACCATGAGACTGGACACTCCCACAACACCACAAGCAGCAGCACTTGCTAATGTAACACCATTGAAGTTGTGTTGTGTAACTCCACTGAAACAAATCTGAACACAGAACACAACTCCCAGTACCACTCCATCTTCCAATCACTGTCACTACTACTAGTGCTACCAAACAGTAAGCACATTGAGAGAATAAAAATTACAAAAACTACTCAGGGAGGCATCCTTCCAAGCTGTTGGTTCTTTGGATTCAGTCATGAAGATCCTCACACTACAGAAGCTGCAACGTATTAAAGGGAAGCCTTCTACAGTATTTCACTGTAATTTACCAAATGTCACAGCATAAACTGATCAGATCTGTTCTGATACTGAACACAATCAAGATCTTGTGACATTGCCTCCCTACAAATCACTGCACAATGTATTACATAGTTTAAAACTAGTGAGTGGCAGAAGTCCTAAAAATATGCCTGCTTTAAAGAAAAATATTCTTTACTGGAACAAAGCTCTCAGGGGTAAAAAATTGAAATATACTTCCAAATACAGTTAAACAAAGACTGAGATAAGTCAAACATGAAGGGCTATTAACCTAAAAAAATAAATAGTTAAAGGCCATTTAGAACAGCAATACTCCTCTAGACTTGATAAAGGGAAAATTCAAAACCCACAGGTCTCATGCTGCTAAATTTTGAAATACTTTGAATGTGTTCGCTCATGGGCACCACCTCTCACAGAAATACTGACATTTCTTAACAGAACAGCTTTGTCATGATTTTTCACAACCACCTCACTGACCATGGCAAAAGTCTCCATTTCCATCTGGTTGCTTAAAAAAATTCTATAAACATTTTTTTCCTGGGTCATGCAAGATAATAGGATTTAAGTATATCTGAAGAAAAGAAACAGCAAAGTATGCTACAAAGCGGGATTAAAAGGAAAAAAAAAAAAAAAGAAGAAGAAGAAAAGGGGTTACTAGGGAAGAAGTTACTTATTAGAACTATACTTCAGGCCAGCTGATGGGGTCTGAATGCTACTTGTGTCCAGAAGAAATTAATCAGAAAATTAATCAGATTGTTGGTGTAACACTGAAGAGAGACAGGTCAAACAAAGCCCTCAGACCCAAATCTCCACATCACCTGGACAGTGTCTTGAAACTCACAGTTCACATTAAACCCCTTCTCCACTTACAGGGCTACTTCAAGCACAGCAGCAGATTTTGCCACAGAAGCAAAGCATATAATCTCCTATAAATTATATATAATCCTCTATAATTTAAGTGTCTTGCATTTTCACACACATCAGTTGGGCACATGGAGCAATGACACCTTCATCTTTAAAGCTTTATTGTGAAAGGGAGCTTAAAACATTGAATTTTAGTCACCAAAACAAATCTCAGCACACCAGAAACACAATTAAGAGTGGGTCAGCTTTCAGGAGCCAAACCTTGCTGGTGTATCGTGTAAAACCAAGCATTGCACAGATTACTTCAAGAAATGAGAAGATAGACTAACCTGTGGCTTAAAAAGAAACTTTGTGGAGTCAGGTCAAAACCTCAGGCGGTAGCAAAGAAAAGACAAACAAAAAAGGCCAAAGATTAAGCGTGAGAGGATAAATTAGTAGCAGAGGAAAAAGGAGGAAAACATGCTAAGAGGAATTTGCATTATTGTCCAAAAATAAGGTGTTGCTGTGCTCATCTTATTTCCAAGAGACACAGAAATAGTTAATAGTTATCTGCATCGTTCCAGTCCAAAGCAAGCTACCAAAAAAGAAAAGCAAGGTATTGCAAATGAGTATCCCACTATTTTGGGGAAATTCAGTGATCTTGATCTCCCCAATGGGTTCAATTCAACTGCTGCTAAAAAAATCAGTGCTGCCTAGTCCTTTTTCCATAACTGAACATAAGTTTAGTTTAAAATGATAACTAACAGAATTTCATGATGTGGCAACAAACTGAAAAAATGTACATTTTTATCACAGATATTGCCAAAGAATACACACAATACAGAAATTTATTTCTTACACCTTACCTCACTGAACCAGTAGTAACTTGTTATAAAATTAACTGCAGTTTAGACAATTAATTCTAATTAGTAATATTAAAGACATTCACATATTTATTTACTCATGAAGTGGAAGGGTTAGAAAAGAGTCTGTCCGTGATATATTGATCCTCCTGGTGCTATGAAAGAATGCTAAAAAGGCTTTAAATATTTTCATTCATAAAACTCACTTTTTATATCCAAAAGTAATTCCTTGACACAAACAAACCTCCAAGAACTGTACCTGTATCCATAAACAGCACATTCATTTACACCAGAGCTAATGTTTCCTTTTGGTTACCAGAAACTTATTTGCCCACCTTTCAAAGAGAGGTTTACTATGAATAGAGGCACTTACATCAGATAAAAACTGCTTTCCAGTTATATAATAAAATAAACACTAATTAGTCATTTTAGTTTGAGAAACTTGGTAAATCATAAAAATATTAATTCTATGCAAAGTCTTCTACAACACTTTATGCTATACTAGTTCAGACTGGTAACAGCAGGTTAGTAGCAGTTAAGTGATGAACTGCAATTACACTTTGTTGAGGAAGTGTTACAGACAAGACATTGTAACATTAAATAGTTTAGCAGCAAGTATTGGACAAACCAATGAGTTAGAGACAAACTTTGCCCTCTGAGAAGCTAAATGAAAAAGCAACAATAAAGCTTACAGAACTTAGCTCGTACAATTTGCCTTGAAGGCGGTAGATTGGTTCCCTGAAATAGCAAATTGCAAAAATCAAGTTTTATTTCAGAAACATTTTCTCATTCTTTTCAACTCCAAACAATCAACTTACAAACATCTGTTTATTATCTCTACAATAAAAGGTTCAGCAAAGTCCTTTATACCACAAGTAACCAAGTTTCAACATTGAATTTAAAATGCCAAGTTTTTTCTTCACTTCTTTAGAGAGAAAACATTCACCCAATTAAAATATCATTCATTTTATTTGTGTATTTTTGAAGAGCCAGATAATTGGTTGCTTTTCCTTTTATGGGACACTCCAAAGTGATGACAGTCGTTGTGTTTGACACATGTTCCGGCACAGCTAGATAAGAAGGAAATCTCTCCTCAGAGGGGAGAGGCTGCTCTTTGAAGCCATTGCAGTGTTTAGACCTTCGAGGGTTTTTTTCATTTTAGTCCAAACCATGTATTACATCAAAAATGCCACTCATGCTGGTAAGGCTGTGGGGAACCATCCCATCCAAGAAGTTGCTGGATTATTTTAAGAAATAGCTTGAAAATAACTAGCAATTTCTTGATGAGAGGAAGAGATTGAATTTCTAGCCCCAAAAAGATGACTAGATCTCTTACCAAGAACTCTTGTCCAAAACAGCAGCAGAATGGGAGATTTCCTGAAATTTCAGGTTTATCACTTGGACCTAAACTCATTGGTCACATTTGAAAACCTTGATCAGGAGGTGAAACCTCCTGAGCATTGTTTCACCAAACTACATGTGAAAACATCAGGAAGATGTTCAATACTGGTAATTATACAAAACTTAATTGTCTTATTTTTACTACTATTTTTTATTTCATTCTCAAGTACATACTAGTTCCATAACAATTTTTTTTTCTGTTTAAGACTTTGCAAAAACCTCAAAGAGAGCAGAAACTCTCCAAATCGTAGCATTTTCCTTATTTTCATCTCATATTAAGAAGAGGACTGATCCTGCCAAGCACTGAGAACCCCTGACCCACACAAAAGCAGAGAAGGAAGGTGGGCTCAGGAGTACCAAACGCCTTGCAGAATCAACCCCATATTCTTAGGTGACAAAAAGAAACAAACAATTTCATTAATGAATCTCAGTAAAGATGCTAATTAGCCTGAGGCCATCAACCACTTATTTGTTTATTTTGAGAAAGGCCTATCACACGTAGTCAACAACTCCGCGACGTCAGCTGAAAGGTTTCAGGAGAGGTAAAGGCAAATCACATTTGCTCACTGACTTGCCCTTCACTGCTGTTCAGCTGTGAACACATGAGGAGTAGCAAAACACACCAAGCACACACAGGCAGGTACTCACCAGCATTTGGGATTCTGAAATTCACAAGTTTGCAGTTAATGACAAAACACCGATGTGTAACATGACAGATTCAAAGCACTGAACAGCATGGAAGGGAAGACACTCCCCAGCAGTGCAAGCAGCAGCAGAAATGCTAAACAGTAAATGATGATAACAATACGAGTCAGGTGGCTTTGAAAAGTTCAGCAAAACAAGGCAATGAGGACACATTTATGTATGTTTGAAGCAAACAAAGGTAAACAATATGCTTAAAACAGAAAACGCAGCCAAGAAAACCCAACAGCTTGGATTAACTTGCACATGCCATTATCCATTCTCTGTTAGGTGCCTACCTGATTTCCCACTGCACTTTTGTTAACCTGACTGCTTCTTTGTTGGGCACTAAGGGAAGCAGAGGAAAAGAGTTATGCTGAAGAAACTTGAACTAAGCCAGTTCCTGAGGAATAATTTTAGCAGTAATAGTTACTTTTGATTCCAGCAGAGAAAGCTAGATTAACACAGCAAAAGAAACACAGGAAAATCATTGCATATATGTGCATATTTCAACTGGTTTTCTGCCTGATTATATCTGCCTGCTAAGGAGAGAAGGGACATGCACAGCAGACAGCTCCTACCAATCATCTCCTTTGCAACAACATCCTTCTTGCATTGGTAAAGGTTACTAAAAGCACAGAGAAATTATGGCTCATGAGGGTAACTTGGAAACATTAGCCTCTATAAATATTCAGAAGAGACAAAAAGCAAGCCATTTCTGTTATTTAGAGCAGTACAACAAAATCCTCCCCTGCTGAAGGCTCCTTAATAGCTTTGTCTTGACAGTTTGTTTTGGATATTATTCTAATATTTATATGCACTTTGAGGGTGTAAATATAACCAATGGACAAAGCCATCATAAAGCTGGTTCAAAGCTGAAATCTTACAAGAATAGAGCACATTTGAAATTAAACCATATTTAAAATATTTTGCTCAATTCTTCAACTTTGGTAATCCCAGTTCCTGAAACAAAACACACACTTGTCTCAAAACCAAACAAGTTGCCTAACAGACTAAAAGGATTTGCATTATGTGGTGGTTTGTGCTAGGCCACAAAATTAAAATATTGTTGGAAAGAAGAAGAAAAGCATTCCGAGAGCAGGCTTTGGCTGCTCAGCCACCAGCATTTCACTGGTGACAGGAAGTTTTGTTTGGATTAGATGATACCATTTCACCAGGCATTGATTCACTGAAGAAAAAAGCATCCCTATTCCAGCAGCTACAAAGGCTGCTGTGACAGAGAAAGGCAGAGAGGTGTGCTTGGATCACAGCCTGTGGCCAATCCTGCTGTTTGGTGCACAGCTGCTGCTCCAAAGAATTGGTGAAGCACCCACCTCAACCCTTGCACAAATTCTTATCCTGCCCTTTGGACAACACCATCAAACCAGCAGTCCACATGCTGTCTGGGAGAAGATCTACAAGGATATTTATCCTGTGTGCCTACTCACTGTGTTTAGCTCAATCATCTGATCCTTTTGACCAAACAACACTGCATGCTCCTGGTGCATCATCTAAATTGCATAATCATTGATACATAAATTATGATTAAAGGAAGTGCATATAGAAAACACAGCACTAATCTCTGGTTTGTTTTCTTAATTTTATCACCTTAGAAAAGCTAATTATACCATTAACATCATACTAAGAAACCCATGCTTTTTAGAAATAGTCCAGCAATTGGTCCTCTAATTAATGTTCTAAATACAAATTACTCTTTATGTAGATTGAAGCATGTAGCTGTTCTTGAGTTACATCAACTGGAAACAAACCCAAGCCCAGAATGTTGCCATTTGTTCTGCCAAACAAGACAAACATTAATATTCTAAGATTCTGCAATTTTATAACTATGCAAATTTGTTCTAAATACCAGCTTTGTTAAACTCCTCTCAAGACAATTCCCATTGCACTGTACCTGCCTCAGGTCCTGCAGTGCTGCAGGGCAGTTTGCAATGTCTTGTGCTCTCATGACCAAGGTCCACAGGACTTACACCGTTACTGCAGCCACATGAGACAAGGGGCTAGAAGGCTCAGCAAAGGAAAGGAAACACCAGGGAATCTGGGGAATCTCTAGTCCAGGACATTTAGATACTGCAGAAGCCCCTGTGCTACCCATCCTACTTCATTTTCCAGTTCTAACATAACTGCTGTAACAATAATACACTTAGAGTTCCAAATTAATATTTTCTCCTGTTTGTCTCATAAGTGAATATATTTTAAATTCTTCTTTGCTATCCAAATTTTATCTTTTAGTTAAGCAGAAGTCAAGAAGGCTACTTTCCTTCCATCTGTTCCAACCTAGAGAAATCCTTGCCTAAACTTACCAGTGAACTTAAGCCAAGAGTCACTTGTTATCTGCTTATGCCCCATACACAGCACCTGGAGATTTCCAGATCTCAGCTGGCAAAAGAGAAGCAGCTTTCCCAAGAAATTGAACTCAAGAATTGTAAAGACACAGCAGCAAGGACCATGGAGGCTGCAGGAGCAGCACCCATGAGGGGAATTTTTCTGGGGGAGAAACATAATGAAATAGCTACAGAGACACCTGGAACTCCAGAATCCACTGCTTTAAAACATGGCAAGTTCCAAATTGACACAAGGGAAAGTCTTTTCACAGCAGGGTGAGGCAAGCATTGCAACAGGCTAGCACAGAAAGGCTGGAGAATCTCCAATTTTGGGAATTCTCCAGATCTGACTGGACAAAATCCTGGTCTGAACTCAGCATGGACTCTGCTCTGAGCGGGAGGTGGGACTATGTGACTTCCCAAGGTCACAACACACACCATGAATATACATGGAGTGTTTTTAGCAGCCTTTTTCCTGTCAGAAAAGGATGAAGGGTAGTAAATAGCAGGCAGGTTGTTATCTTGACCTCTAGAAGGCCAGCCACCATTCCTACAACATCCTGTCATTTGTCAAGAGAACTGATAACGATATCTAGGACCCAGAAACCATTCTAGAGAAAGTTGTTCAAAGCAAACACAACCAGTGAGTGGCTTTGCCTTCTCCCCTCTCAGCTTACTGAACTCCATGTTTTAAACCTTCAAGGCACACTGCCAAAGATGTGGAGCTTCCTTCACAGTGCTAACTAGAATTGGCCAGAGTCAAATACATACTCTGGTGCCAAAATGTGTTGCTAGCCTCTCACATGGTCGAAACCTGTGATTCCAATCACTGTTACGGTAAATATGGCATGAACATGTCTGAAGGAACATTTATTCTTCAAAGAGTGAAGACATCTTCAATGTTTTTACTGGTGTCAAAATGTTGGTATGAAGTCCCTGAGGCACAAATTGCTGGAAACCAAGGGAGAACATTCTGGAAAATATTGTCACAGCCTTTTCAATTAAGCGAGGAGAACGTCAAACCAGGCCCTGCAGGGCATTCTGCTACTATTATTCTCTGCAGCCAAACAGCAGGCACACTTCTAATTCAGTGACATCCATTATTCTGAGCAAAACTGTTTCACACAGAATCACAGCTCCCAAAGTATGCATTAATAACAATGTGGAAAGACCACCAATGTCCATTTCTGTGGTCCTTAAATAAGTGTGATTCCAGACCAAGACAAGCTCCAGCTTCAGTGAAACCAAGCTTGTGAACTGGGTGAAAACTCCCCTGCAACTGGGACAGATTCAACATCGTGGCTGTTGAGAAAGAGCTTGGTCCTGCATGTCTGGGACTCTGCAGCCTGGATCTTCACTGTCACACTTCAGGGCTTGTGTTATGAACATAATAAAAAAACCCCAAGCAAATAAACAAAAAAGCCTGGCAGTGTGTTTGTAACAAATTTTCCATATACTTACTTTGCAAAGCCAATGAAGTCTTCATGGTTGGTGTTGATATAAGAAACCTGGATATCAATGAGCAGCAGCATCTATTATGGCAGACAGGAGAGAAAAATAGGATGGGTAAGGTGGAAGAGAGAGATTGAAGAAAAGCAAGGGAGAAAAAACCAGACCTTTTGAGTTCTCTGCATTACTGAATATTGTTTTCATAATTGTTCAAGCCAAAAGCAATATTTTCTAAATTCCACTGCTTCTGTTTCTGTGCTTGTTTAATAAGTTAGACTACAGAAGTCCTATTCCCTCTTCCTACTTTTTTCCCCTAACAGACCTCATTTTTCACTCTCCTGGCCCTCGTCCATTCCATTAAGATCAATCACACATGGGCACAGAGAATTTTAATAATTATATAACAGATTCCAGCTCTGCATTTTGCAAGTTAAGCAAAATTCTATCTGGAGCATTCCAACCAAGCCAGCAAGGAACCTAAACCTTAAACCTAAAACACAGGTGCATGCACTTTCTTTATGTGCCACACAAGGAAGTAATAAGTAATCCAGTCCCAGCCCAGAAAACGTCCAGTCCAGGTACCAGCCAGCCATTCTGGTGTGCACATCTGGATTGAGAGATGGGCTATCAACAAAACAACACAATGCTTTGTGTACTTACCACTTGTCAGTCCTTCCACAGCCCACACGGAATCTGATTCAACCTTGACAATCTAACTCAGCAAAGAACTTGCTCAGATATCAGCAAAAATTCCCTCCCACCCTCCAACAGGCTCTGGAATATGCATGAGACTGCACTTCACCCCTGTCTTTCCATACTTCCATTTATCAGGGGGAGCAAGGAAGGAATCTATTGTTACCAAATGGTGACATTTAACCTCTTTAGCCTTATTTCTGCACAGTTCCTCAAATACAGCATCCCTCCCAAGTGCTTCACAATTTCCAGAAGATATTAGATGCCTCACTTAGATTCAAATCCCCACTATGTTTTTGCTCCATCTCTTACCTCTGAAAATACTCTCACTAGTGTTTTGATTTATAAGGAATAACTGCTAACATCATAAATAATGATGTGAAGATGACAATAACCTATTTGGACAATTTTTGGCATTTACAAAAAGCCCATATTTTGTTCTTTGTTCTGAGAAATAGTCAGGTATGTGCATACAATGAAGAACAGGAAAATAAAACTAAATTATTTTTAATAACTTGTATTTTCTCCAAAATTTTGAGATAACAGTGTTCTAACTAGAACTCCCTGCAAGTACAGGCCCAGCTAGTTATTTGTTTTATTCAATTATTTTTACGACTACATTTGCAGCACAGCTCCCTAACTTGCACAGGGACAGGACTAGAGAGCCAGGAGTCCAGGGCAGCTTAGAAACTCTGCTGAGCTCTTCTTCCCCCAATATTGCTGTTGTCACACTCTGCACTCTCCAGACAATAACTCCTGATTTCAGTTCCACTAGATTTTCTCACACGTAATCTCAGATTTGCAGTTTACTGGATTTGGAATGTTTGGCTGAGTTATGAATGCTTTAACCAAATTTCCCTGAATTTTAATTTGTTTTTTTAGCTTTTTTTGGACTTGAAGAAAAGCTTGTCACTCCCTCAAGGGTCCCAGTATAATAGGATGGGTATGTTAAAAACACCTCAAAACAAAGTAGAAATAAGCTATTCCTGTGTGCATTTGTTTAAACAATATTGATTTCCCACAAACAGCTCTAGTGGCCCAGCTAAGAAGTTGGCACACTGGCACAGGAACAAGCCAACACTACTTAACCTTTCTGTAACAATTCTAGTCTCTGTCAAAGCTCAGAGGTAAAGAAGCAATTTTTCTTCCTCTCTAAAATGTGCAGCCTATTTAAAAAAAAATAATAAAAATTCATTGTCCTACTGCACTTTGGATGTAAGAACTATTCTCCCTCACTTCCCCAAACTGTCACACCTCCTCTTTACTCTCACCTGATCCTTGGTCTTCTCTTCTCTTTCACGAATGTAGCCAGCAACAATTCTTTCTGTTTCCTCACACAACCTTGGATATGTTGCCAACTGAAACAGAAAATTAATAGAAATTTACACCTGCAGAGGGGCTTCAGTGGAATACAAACAGGGGAGCCTCCAGCTTTCCTCTTTGGAAGAAAGCAAATATTATAAATGCTTGGGACTAAAAGTCAAGCACACTGCAAAGCAAGCCTTACGTGCTGCTGTTCAGAGACTGGAGAGACCTAAACCCTTGGATTGCTGCTCTTCTTTTCCTCCAGGGAACACTGAGGAAAAGACACTTTGGATATATCTGGGGTGAGGTTTCTCTCTCTTCTACTGGGCCTAATTCCAGAGTGGTGTTCTAAATGATTTCCAAATTTCTTGTTTTTTAAAGGCTCCACCTTGTGGCAACATCTTTACATAACAATACTGAAAAAAGCACGATACAGTGGTGAATTTGGCCAATATCACTGGGAAGAGCATCTGCACAGTTAATTCAAGTGACAGGTCTTCCAGACTTCAACAAAAGTGAAAAGAAACCTGGAAACTCTGCTGAAAAAAAACCAGAGAATCTGTTTCTCTATGTTCTTTGTCTTTCTCATTTTAAGAAATATCTCCTCTATTGCTCACTGGTACAAAAAATTTTGGTTTTTTCCAGAAAAAATGCAACAGAATATTTCTCAACAACCTCATCATACCTGTGCTCACATCCCAAAATCACTCCTGTAGTTACTATTATGGGGTACCCTGCACTGGGATTGTGGGACAGGCAGATGGACAGGTGAGACTGCAAAAGGAGCCAGTCAGCTAAGAAGTGTAAACAGGATTTTAAGGAGGAAACTGAGGGCATCTCTTGACTCAAAAAACACCTCCCACCATAAGAATCAAAACAAAGGAATCAAAAAATGAAGTTTTCCATCATTACATTATTCTGAGCACTTTGCAGAAGTTGTAATTAATTACCTGAGGAAGTCCTACTCTGCCCAACAAGTGACTGAATCAGAGACCTCTTGGAACACCATAAAATGCAAGACAGGCTTTATATTATGTACTATACCATT
This sequence comes from Illadopsis cleaveri, assembly GCA_013399915.1. Lineage (NCBI taxonomy): Eukaryota > Metazoa > Chordata > Aves > Passeriformes > Timaliidae > Illadopsis > Illadopsis cleaveri. The sequence continues at coordinate 143,419 of VXBB01014855.1, forward strand.
ACATTTTACTTACATTACCAGATCTATGTGCAAGCTACCTTTTTAGTGCACTTCTTGACAGTGTTGATTAACTCTTGCATCACCAGATCCACACTTTTTAAGCAGGGTCCTTTCAGCTTAACTATCTGTTTTTTAACAATGGCTTCAAATGCCATATCTGGAGTGAACAAACCTGTTCTGTGGACATAAAAGAATACGTAAGACAGTAATAAAAGGCAAGGAAATTTTTTATTTTTTTTTTTACTGAATTGCTTAAATTTTTGCTTTAAGAGCTGTGTAATAACAATCCCTACACCAACAGGCTTCCACAGAACTAAATTAGCTTATTTTTCAAATAAAATGTCATTCTGAGTAAGAATATACCCAGAATATAAGAATATAGGTAGAAACATGCTTGAAAGATGAAACTCCTTCAAGAGGACTGCAAGAACTCTAAGGAGTGCTGCTACAATGCAGTAAAGCCTCAGCAGCAGTGCATCAAACCTTAGGGATGAGTAGCAGCTGCAAGCACTCCATGCACAATCCCTTGCACAGCAAATCCCTAAGAATCCTACGGCTGCACTTTTCACTCACACCAGAAAATGAGGTTTTGTTACTCAGAGTCTGACACGGAGAATTTCCCAGTTGGGCACTGCAGAGTAAATGAATCTATAAACAGCTACGTCACAGACCCAGTTCTAAACAAATGGGCCTTGCTTCTCTTTCAAACACTGTTGTCCAAGGTCTACCTTGGCAGATAAATTATACAAAAAAACCACACTATAAAAGCACACCCAAAATCAACAGTTCACAGCAATAAATCAAGACCTCTTCAGCAAGCAAGCAAAGAAAGATCAAATACTGCACCACAGCGACCAGCGCCAACCATCTGAGAATTCACCAATCACGTAGCACAAGCAACATTTCCCAAAACACTGAGAACAACAAAGCTTGTAAGCAATGCCCTGGGAAGATATTGCACCTGTATCATGTGAGCAGGCAGGAAAACATGAGAGCACTTGCCTGATCCCGTGTATGTTCTTGATGGCATAACTTATCTCTCTGCGCAGTTCCTTCTCGTTGAATTCCATCTAGAGGAACAGCAGCACACAAGAGCACATCAGGAGAAGGTTTGAACAAAACACAAAATATCCTCTCTCCCTATATAACCATAGGACAAGCAAGTTTAGCTGTTAAAATAGTAATTCCTAATTACACTAAACAATGCATAAGTATTTGAAAATGTCTTTAGCACTGAGGCTACAGGCAGCAGTAGATATTGTTGAAAATCCCACACTCTTCCATTCCAGATATACCAACAGCTGGAATGATTTTAAAGAGTTGACAGAGAAAGCCAGAAACAGGATTTGGAAGACTCCACTTTTTTTTTTAAAGCCTGGTTTCTTAAAGTGGTACAACTTACAGCTTCTGTAATTATGATCTGTTTATCCTCCCCTTCCCATTCTACAGTTTTCAACTAAATTTAAGAGAGGAGTTGTCTCAATGATGAAGTTATAAAGCTTTTCTTTAAGTTTCTTGGAAGCCAGCTAGCTGGAAGAGAAGTCAGTGTTGTCACAAATGAAAGGGTCATTACCTAAGTCAAACCATCATAGAATGATTTGGGTTGGAAGGGACCCTAAAGGGCTATTTTCCATAACTCTCATTTTAATAAATACCAGCTACTTGAACACAAGTCAAATTACCAACTCTGCCTGCTGCATTTAACCAGAAGAAAGATGCCATTTGTGATAAAACAATAGGAGACCACAGAAAATAGTATGAACTGAGACTGTAATTATATTCTAATTCTTCTATTTTAGAATTTGTAGCATGTTTCAGTGTCCAATCCTAGAAATTAAGCCTAATGTCTCTATTACAACTTCATGTAATTTCTTCCACAGTTAAAAGCCTATTCTTCCAATGAGATCTTCTCTTGGCTACACTACTATCAGTATGAACATAAGAATACATAAATAAAATAAAGCACATCAGCAGGATGGATAAATACCTTCACGAGTTCAAAGGGAAAACGTTCATGGAAAATGCGATTGATTTTGGCACCTCCTGAAAGTTCTAGTGTATCAACTTGATCTCCTGATCCTTCAATTCTTTTTTCAAAGTCCACTGAAAACTGTTGTACCATCCTGAATGTCAAAGAAGGGGAGGAAAGGAAAAAAAACAAAAAACAAACAAAACCCAGAACAATTTAAGCGTATTAACTACCAACTCTTATTTCAGTACTATGCAACCAGCACTGCCTATTCAAACATATTCAGCAATTACCAAAAGTGTCTGTACAACTGATTCAGCCAAGCTGCCAATCCATAGAACCCCTACTTACACACATCCCCCTGCATCCCTGCTGTCTTGCACTGCAGTCTAACAGCATGATGTGAATCCAGTGCTGGAAAATTCAGAAGAGATTGCAAAGGAATCTCCCCATGTCAAAAGGCAAACCCAAGAACCAGTACTAATATGGTGATGTGCCACAAGCTCCAGCTTACTTGGCTTTGCTTTCACTTCTAGAGCAGGATCATTCAAAAAAACCCACAGGAGAGTTCTCCCAGTCACAGAAAAGTCAAAGGTGATGTCCCTCTGTTTTTGCAACCAAAACATCTGGAGTAAAGTCACGAGAAACTCTTCTCTACTCTCTTGAACAGAGGTGTTACAAAAATAAGGAGTAAATCAGTCTTCATCAGACTCAAGAAAGCCTCTAGTTCAACTGATTACTTCCCCCCCTGAATTCCAAAGTTTTAATTAGAGAATGAATCCAGCCCCAAACTTACACATCATCGCAATCCAGCACTATTACCATCTATCCCAGAGAACTGAGAATGGTGAAAACCTCTGAAATCAGTCAGAGCAGGAATGTGACAACAGGCACATAAGAGAGAAGAGCTAGGTACATTTCACACTTCTCCTTCCTTCACGTTTCCTCTCTAAGAGGTAAATTTTATTTGCATATAAACACAGAGGGCTACAGCTGAAAAAAAAAAAAAGGGAGAGTGAAACTAGGAGATCTTTCAGGTGAAAAGATAGGCAGTACTGAGTATCCAGCATCCCTGGAAATAGGCCAAGGAAGGAAGCAGATGCAGCAAAGCAGCAGGTGCTAACTGGTGTTCAATCCCCAACATCAGCATTGTCCTTCCTCCCAGGTGCTAAATCCACAATCAAGACAGGGCTGCAATTCCGTCTCCACCTGATTCCAAGTCAGATGAACAATCATCTGTGCTCCACCACTGTTATCGAAGTCTCATCAGACAGACTTATTTTGTGGATGAGACCCAAAGCAGACAGTGACTTCAGCAGTGAAAAAGCTTTCTAATCCAGAATTGATGATGATAATCCTCAAGAATTTGCCTCGCTGCTTTCTGAAAGCACACAAACTTTTCCGAACAACTCCTACAGCAAAGAACTCTGGGTCTTAGGTGCACAAAATATGAAGGATGATCATCTTTGATTAATTTTGATCTTGCCATCTCTAGGTGCTTTTGGACAGCCAAGTTTTTATACTAGAAAAAGAAGCATTCTTTATTCTTCTTCCAGCCTCCTCATCTTACCGACTTCCAACACAATGTCTCTCCCTTGTTTGAGGTCATCTTTTTGGCAGACAGAAGAATGTGTCTACATAATCAGAAACAGTTTTTTACCTTTGATCATCTCTGCTGCCCATCTTCATGCCTTTTCCTTGTTCTGCTTTCTCCCTTTTCTAGGATTACTAAAATTGATTTTGGGAAAATTCTGTTGAAATTGTAGAATAAATAAAGTGTTCTGGAATCAAATACAGATTTCTTTGGAGCTTGTGTAAAGAATCCTTTAACAATACCCTAATGTTTAAATTTAAACCAATCAGAAAGAAGGGGAAAAAAGGCAAAACAAACCCACTCAAAGTGGAAAAGTAGACAAAAGACACTCACTGCAACAGGGCTTTGGTTTTTCTGGTGGGATCTTCTGGCCTGAAGTTTTTGTATACCTCTACTTCATGTTCTATAGAAAGCAGCTGGCTCTGGAGTTTGCTTCTGAAGGCTGGCAGGGTATCCCGAATATGATTGGTAAGTTGCTAAAAAGCAAATAAAAGTCTTTTTATACTGTTAAAAAGATGAAAGCAGGAGCACAATCATTTCCTTCTGACTGCCAACCATATCAGCCATGACCTGTGCTAGTTTACCAGTGCAGTTCCTTTTGATCTCTGATGCAATGGAGACTGTTAAAGAACAATCCAATATTCCTGGAGCACACACGTTGTAAGGAGGCTCAAAAAATTCCTTCATCCTCTCACTCATTAAGCCCTGTTCCTGCACACCTGTTTAGTTACACCTGAAAAAGTTACACACATTACATGGGTAATTTAAAATTACCTCTCATCTCACTGTGCTGATGCCACACTCCCATTTTGCTGCTTTTCTTAAGGCTATTTCACAATTCCCTATGTATTTGTTCAGCACAACAACTCCTTTATGCTACAGCCACAAGGCAAAGTAGGAAAGGAGGAGATTCTAAGCACCCACAGTGCGTTTTTACAAACACACACATATATATATGTTTTAATGTGTTAAGACAGCACTGACCATGACTTACCTGTGCCACAAATTTCTCAGGTATTGTACACATTCCTCAATTAAAAGCAAACTGGACTTCTTCCACTATGCCCCAAACTCTCTTCCCAACCCCAGCCAGACAATCTATACATTTAAACTGTCTAACACCAAAGTATATAAACTCAAGTTTAAAGTTGCTCAGTAGACTGACAGGCACAAAATCAAAAACCTGAGTTTCCCTGGAGCACCACCTTGTGGATAAGAAACTGAAATATTACCTGAAACCACAATAGGTCCCCAATATCTTGAGGACAGAACTTATGTAGATCTTCCCATATCTAACATCCTACACACAGTAAAAGCAACAGAAGATCAACAGTTCCTACTGAAGTATGTAAATATTCAAAACAGCTCTCAAAAAAGTTAATAGCAATGTGCATCAGGCCAGACAAGACATATGAAAGGCTTGTGTTTCAGTCTCCAAACTAAGACATATGGATTAAACTTTCAGGATGTAAATCAAAGCAAAACATTCTAAACACAGATAAAAATGCAGGATACAAGCAAGTTCTTGAAGACACTGGCTCTGAGACACAAATAAATGGCATTAGTAGTCTTTTTGAGTGAGCCAGAACACTCCATAGCCTGGCTGTCAAGTTACAGCTGCAAAGTCACTGTAGCAAAAAATTAAGTAGATCAGCCCCTTACTTTTCTACTTTAATCAGGAACATTCCAGCTGTTTCCAGCTGCTGTGAAAAATGGACAAAGTCAGGCTGACCTGGTCTTTGCCTATTCCAGACAAAAAGCTGCAATTTGCCAGTGAGCTGGAAAAAACAGTACTGAGTTGGACTTGTAGGAATGCCAAAACACTGGGTAATTGATAAGTTAAATGTAACAGTTGAGGAACAGGATGGTATACTTCCAGGGAAGGAAACAAATCTTATTTCTGATGTTCATACTCAGTATTCTAAAGAACACGAGAGTGCAGAACTGCCAGTGAAAGTCAGAAACTACAACTCCCAGCAAGCTTTTGTATGCTACATGTAATATAAAGCTTTGTTTTGACCTTGTGCAAATTAAAAACACTGAAGGCAGGAAAGGATGAGTGAAGTCCAGTGACCAACTTCATTCTAACATAGTTTTTACATTGGCCTTATCATTACAAAGCTGCCTTTCACCACAAAGGCTTCAGGTTTTACCTGGTTCAGAACTTTCTGGAGATATGGTGTTCCCATCCGATCTGCCATGTGCCTGTAGGATGGGTGGGAAAGAAAGAATTTCCTTTCTGCTAGAAGAGCTGCCTTTATGTCCTTCTTCCCATCAATGTCTTTCTGGCTTCTGTTTACAACACCAATATAACCTAAAACAATACAAAACCAATGAGTAAATCAATGCAGCTATTGCCTGAACCACTGAAATCACCTTAAATAGAACCAGACTATCTCAGCTCAAACAGAGCTTTCCAATTTAGGCATTTCAGATCATGTTTACAAGTAGAAAAGTAACCTTAACACTGTCTAAATTGTTCATTCTGTTTACATATAACAGATGGACTTCCTTTTAAATCACCAATTCAAATAGTGAAATATCTGAAACTCTGGTGAGCTCCAAAGAAACCACTTCGAAAATGAACAAACAAAAATCCAAAATAAAATTGAAATACACACACAGGTCCACACTTAGATAAATGATATGACATTAACAAAATAATACAAAAATTTCTTCTCATTTGCTGGACCAACATGCTCCATGGGAGGAGACAGTAGTCCCATCAGTGAACTGTAACTCAAATCAAAATTCTTGATATTATTAACAGAATGAGCAAATGTGGCAGTAGCTGCCAGAACATGGAAAATTTCTGGCAAGGATCAAATCTGGTTTACAGCGAGATCACCAAAGCTCTGGTGCTTGCTTCTGTCATATGCAAAGAAAAAAACAAAAACATTCTTTGTTACAAGGAACCTAGCAGAGAAGAAAAATATTGGCTAATGACGTGTGCTGGCATTACACTGCATATTCCAGAGGAAGCAAGGATTTCTCAGGTCCAGGAAGGATATTTTTAGCACAGCCACCTTTATGTTTGCTGAACAGATAACTGCAAAAGCAAGGAACACATCAAGTGCAGCATAACCTCTGATTCATCTCCAGGACTCCCCAACACCACCCCTGTCCAAACCACTTTCTGGACTGCAAAGAATAAAGGCAACTGAACATTCTCACCTCTACGGAGAGGGAGGAGTTTGTTTTCTAGAACTTCTCTTGCATCTGTTCCTTCATCCATCAGATCCAATTTTGTGATCACACCAATGGTCCTAAGGCCTGACCAGAGTGGAAGCACAAGGAAAAAGTTGTTGAAGAATCATTTAGATTCAGAAGAACAATTACATCTTACAATTATGTACTAACAGATCTGTGCCCTTCTCAAAGCTATCACACAATAACAGCTCCAACTCAAGTTATGATATGTCTCAAAAAGAAGGGAACAGAATTGCCAGTGCTGAAATGTGTTCCTCAAAACTCTTTAAAAGGCTCAGCATCCCTACAAAACGACTGTATAAAATTTATGATGTAAGTATCCAGAAATCCCATCACCACCATCCCCTATTTTGCCCAGTACTACAAAAATTCCTAGATAAACACTGCTGCACTTACTCATAAGAGATACTGACAACATTTTTAAAATTCATTCACAGCAACATTACCCAAAAAATATTGATCTAACAAACAGTTATACTGTGATGTTGAAGATCACATGAGAATGTAAATACACATCTGTATTACATATTATAAATTACAGAACTTCCCACCAGAGTCAGTCTGTTATTTTCAATTATGTTATTACACTTGAGAACAAGAAGTGGTAGCATTCAATCCTGCTTACCCTGAGGGTCCACTTCCTTTGCCAGCTTCAGGGCATCTGAGTTGGCCAGGTCAGTATTGGCTGGGGTGACAGCCAGGATGAGGCAGTTCTCCCGGGAGATGAACTGCATTATCATGTCTCTGATCTGCTGCTCAATGTCTGGAGGCTGATCCCCCACCGGCACTTTAGTGATTCCCGGCAGATCGATGAGGGTCAGGCTTAAGACTGCACGGACAACACGGACCATAAACTGGTTAGCACACCACACAGGACAGAGAGATCAACACATCTATGGCTGCAGACAAGTTTAGGTCACATAAAACCCCACATAACTACCTTTACAGGCAGATAAATATGTCAACAGTTGCCAACAGTTCAAACAAAATGCCTGACAATCTGCAAAGACTTGTTTCCCCATTGGTCTGACATCTCTGGATTTATTACTACTATTTAATATTTGAAATATTGCAACTGGTATAAAATGATACTTATATCAAATATCCTTGAGGGCTCCAAGACAAATGAACACAGCTTTCTGAGTTTTGTCCAGCAACAGGAGCACAGGCAACAGACCACTCTCATTGCATCCTCCAAAAAAACCAAAACAGTTGTTTGGATTTTTTTTTTTTTAAATATAGTGTTTCTCTGACCATGTTTTCATCTGTGTCTCCAACTAAGAAATTCCCAAAAAACAATCAACAGCTAGCCTAACTTATATAGCAAAACTGTTGTTAAGGGGCTTGGGGATACGTCGTTGGTTTGGGGTTCTTTTGTTGTTTTTTTTTGTGTTTTTTTTTAAATCTGTACCATCTTCAGAAAAGTCAGAAAGATTAAAAAATTAATCCATTAAGAAAACCTGGTTTGCTCTGGTATGATTTCCCCAGTAAAGGCCACAGTGCCAACTAGAGGCACCCTGGCTTGGGGTAAGCATCCTGCTACTGGGGTAACAGGGCAACCTTTGGACAAATGAGAAAAATGCAATTCCTAGAAAGGAAACAAAGTGTCTGTGGAGTCTGGCTAATGGAGACAACCATGGCTGAACTAAAAGACTGATCCTAATAAAACAAAGCAAGAGCAATAGGTAGGAAATTTTCACTTTCTCCTGGAGTCAGCAAGTTCAACAAACAAGCTTTGAGGCAGGGGATTTAGTTGAGCTTCTCTGCAGCTAAAAAAAATCACGTGCTTCAGCCAAACACATTACTTTTGTCCTATATCAAAGACAGATTCAATGGAAAACATTTTCTCTACACTGTCTTCATTAAACTGGGCAGATGGCAACCAGAGGAACCAACTTTGATATACACTTCAACAGAAAGCAACTTCAAACACTATTATTGTCTGACTGTATTTTTAGTGACAGCAAACAATAAATTTCCAGCAAGGCAGGGAGACACAGACTTTGTGGATCAGGGAATTCCCCTGGAGAGCGCCAAAAGGAAGTTTTGTTACTAAGTTCCATTACTGGTCTTTACTAACTCAACCTCAAACCTTTTCCAGCCCAGAGGATCAGTCAATGAGAACAGATACAAAAGGTGATGGCTACACAGACAGAGCTACATAATATGTTTATATGACATAAATGTAAAGCAGAATGATTTTACCTACCATGTGGAGAATATATTCTTAAATTAATAGGAACTGAAGAAATGCCTTTGTTCATTCCTGTTACTCTATCTGTTTCTACTTCAATTTCCTGACGAACTTCATCAAAATCAGTAAATTTCTTCCCCTTGCAGTGTAGAAATTCAGCATACTCTGTAAGAACATCAATAACAACTCTGTATTTCACAGGTTCATTGACTTGCACACCCACTTTCAAGCCCCCAGTGTTCTTCAGGTGTGTGGGCACAAAAGCTGGTCATCACGGCTATCAGAAAAGCATTATTAAGACTGCACATCTGAAAACCAGCCCTCAACAAGAAAGGCTCAGTTAAAAGTCAAGTTGACTGGATGTGATTTACTGCTCCTATCTTTAGCACATCATCTTCTGGAACAATGTGAAAGATTCAATTAGATGCCATTTACAGTAATAGAGCAGCGAACAGATTAAGAATGAGATTCTGACTTTTCATCTGATCTCATTAATAGGTCCTAAATGGAAAAGTAATTCAAATGCTGTACCATGAAAGATTTTTAACATTTGCTTCAAAAACTAACACCCCATGTTACACATGAATTTAGTAAAGGAATTCTGTAAATTTTTACAAGTTCAAAATGAAAATAAGATTACTTAAAAACACTGTAATGTTTTTAACACAGCTTCTCCTTTCCTAAAAGTTTCATGTAGTCTAAACATGAATCATGTTTATAAGTTTGCAAAAGTGTCTATATAAATAGCTGTGATTTCGCTGAAGTTGAAGAACACAAATAATTCCCAAGTCTTTAGTATCCCACAAATTGCTGTTTTACCTTAGAAGAGCACTGACCAGGAATCAAAGACAGATAATTTGTTAGACCCAAACTTGACATTAAGTCCCTGTTTTGCTTTTTGAATCCATATACTGATATTAATTATTGCAACCTTTTGGTTGCCTGCATAACCAAAAGCACATCCCAGGATTTTAAAACTGGAGTTTCTTCCTTCAAAGCAGAACACAAAAGTGTATCTACACAGCGAGGCTGCCATCAGAAATAATGACATAAAGAGTAATTCCAGACACCAGCTCACATCCTGTCCCCAGCAGGTCTGAGCTGTAGGACTGGAGAAAGGCTGAAAAGACTTGTGCACCTTCCAGCTCATTTCATCCTGCAATCCAGGCCAGATCTCAAAGTTCCCTTTAGAAGTTTCTTCCCCAGAAAATGTTACTTGGTAACAAGCCCAGGATAGCCAGTGCAAAGAGCTTGCTTGGTACTCCAAGAACAGCAGCTGAGAACACCAGATGTGAGAATATGGATTAAAAGAGGAATTTATGTGTCAGTACTGCAGCCTGCTCCCCAGAAGTCACCTTGTTACTATTACTGACAGAGCTGTTAAAAAAAAGAAAAGTAATAAATAGTCAAAACTACTAAATAGTTAAAGCAAACTGACAGAAGAAAAGGACAGAGTGGAGGGGAAAACATCAAATGCCCACCTGTCTGTGCTACAATACCATAATCTGTCCAGATTCAGTGTGTGAGGAAGAGGGAAACTCACCCTTGTTTAGGCAAAAATACATTGCTTATTTTAAAAACAAGAGAGCACCTAACAAAAGAGCACTTTATTTTAGATCCTTTTTTTCATCTCCAGTAGCAAAATTACAGTAAATGGGAGTTTTTTCATTGTTCACTGTTTATTAAAAAAAACAGGTAATATTTAAATATTTCAAAAATAAAAATAACATGGTGCACAAAATAAAATATCTCAGTTGAGAATTTACATTTGTAAAATTTGTCATCTCAAGGTTGGCAAATAGATACCTAATGAAAAAAAGAGCTGACAAGTGGTTCATATTTTATCCCACTTCTTCATGCACAGCCTCTGGCATAAAACATACATATTCTTCTAGGTTATTTTTCCCCAGTGGATCATCAGATTTTCTCAGGAAATTATTTCTAAACCCAGTAATTAATAGTTGGTGCCCAGCTGTAATCAGTTGACTCGGTAGCCAAAAGGAAGCTTTTCTCTTTGTCCCACTTCACACTCAGTAACAGATTCACTGACAAGGCTTGAAAGCAATCCAAATAAAAATGTTTGCTACTTTTTAGCTGGGTTAATATTTATCCAAACTCCTTCTCCTGGTGCCCTCTGTGGTGGCAGCAGTGCTGAAGGAATAAACCCCACGGTGGCTCCTAACCTGTGGTGCCACATTCAGCCTGTGGAATAAGAATTCCAAGGGACAAGCAGCGCTTTGTTCTGCTCCTTTCAGCCCTCAGCCTGCCCTTGGCAGTGATGCCTTCAGTCAGGCTGCAGAAGCACATCTTTAATGTGATCTTCTCTTTCCAGCTTTCATGCACACAAGAATACTAAGAAAATGTTTTATTTACATTTTTGTGGGAATGGACACAAAGCCAGACAAGAAAAAGTGATCCTGCCTGACATCAAGCTTTCAGACATGTATTTCTTTTTATAAAACTGAAGTCACATTAAGAGAAAGAACAATTAGATACAAGATTAAAAGTCCTCACATTTAAAATAACTTCTTTCCCCCAGACTCATTAAAAGCACCTTGGATAACACAGAATGAAAAGGCTATCATAGCATAGCTCCTTCAGTGAATCCACAAGTGATTAATTATCTCTTCAGTTTTGATCAAATTAGACAAATCATACAAATCAGTGATATGGGATCTTATCTTTTAAAATGCTTCTTATTTTTCCTATCAGTTATATCTCCCTATGCCTTTATGATTTAACCTAGCACAATGATATATCGTTATGAGCACTAAACAGCCATTGCTGTTCTCAAACTATTTAAATTATATAAACACTTAAGACATTTCATAAATTTGTCTCTAAGCTAAAGAGAGCCAAGTGACAAGGATCAGCCCTTAGGGATACATAAGGGATGTTTTGGAAAACATCCTTCATCCACATCAGGCTGAGCCCAAGAGCTTACAAAGCCCAAAGATTTTACTCTGTACAGAATAATCTGTTAGTAGAGGTCAGGAATTCACCAAGATCAGAGACTGGGATTCAGAACTGCTCTCAAACTGATTTCAAACAGAGTTGCTCCAAGTTGGTGGCAGTATCCAGTGAAGAGTACTGAAAAGGGATTGGAAGTGTTCCAAAAAGGTGGTGCATTAAATTGTAGGCCTGTAGCAAACATTTCCAATGTATGCAGCACAGGAGGAATATCTGCAATTACTGCACCTCCTATCTGCCAGCCCCTTGGGGAGATATCACTCAAGCAACAACACTTTTTACCTTCAATAAAGCATCTCCCAAAGCCTCAGAACTCTTTCCAAAAGAGGGATTTCAAAAGGGTGTTTTAAAAACATGAAAATAAACATCAGCCAAAGTACTTCACCTTTTCTTTGATGATGGTCAGCTTTTTCTGAACAGAGTAAATGCAGTTCAGTGAATCTGGACCATAGCAAATCATTCAATGGTGCTTCCTTGAAAAGAGAGGAAGTATCAAAAGCCCTTGTTGTCCTACCCAATCTACAACCCCTTTTCTGCTTTGCCATTTCTCTAGCTTTTCTAACAAGCTGAAGATGAAATACTCAAAACCGAGTTATTCCCCTGCTAACCTTTGTAGCCCTGGTTCATGCCTGAGATGTTTGGTTTTCTGAAATTCCTTTCCCAGGGAATTTTCTGTAAACAAGAAACATGTTTTTGTAAAAGCAAATTTATTTACATATTTTCTCCAGGAGGGGCTCCTTCTTGATGTCCCTCTGGTCTGACCAATGTGATTGAAGAAGTTT
>VXBB01014855.1:156291-193745 GCA_013399915.1 Illadopsis cleaveri
CATTGTGGTGTGCTACAGCGTCAAACCTTCAGGCAGAAAGGCTACAAGAAATAGAAGTCCTCTGGTATTTCCTGAAGACAAAACAGAAAATCCTGGCAATGCAGAGAATGACAAGAATATCATAGCAGAAGATATTAAACATGGAAACCAGTGTAGATCTGATGAAAGTAACTACCACAAGACAGCAGGTCACGCTCTTAGGAACCAGTGAAATGTTCATTAGAAGGGTAGACACTTGTACCAGAGGAGGAAAAGCATTCTTCTGGATGAAGTAATCTTCCACAACCTTGAAAGTTTTTGTTTGTAGAAGGAATTTCTGTTCTTTCAACCTTTTCCTATGGATGATGCCTCCTATAGTTCCATGCCCTTCTCCAGGTATTATTTCCTAAATTTACAGTGGCAGAGCTCTCACCAGAGCTCTCTCCTTCCCAGGACTGAGAAAATGCAGAAGCTTGGAAGACTGCATTTCTGTGCTGCATCTTGTACAATGTTTACTTCTGTATTTTACGGCAGCACGACATCAGTGACTCATGCTCTGTCAGAGACTCACTATGAGCACCAGGTCCTTTTCTGAAAACCAACAGTCTCCCCAAATACCAGCCTTCCACTACAGAAAAAAACCATATCCCAGCTGAATTGCTTCCTACTTCAGGGATATTTCTCTTCTTCTGCAAGCAATTTGAATTCCAATTCTGCCCACCAGTATCTTTCATATTCTTGCTTGTACTTGCCAAACACCAGCTTAATGAACACACTCTATTCTGTCACCCTCTCAGTACCACAAAATACTGAACGTGACTGGAGGGGTGTCCCTTCCACTCTGCACACAGCTGTGCATCCATCTTACAGGAGTCCTTGCTACACCATGTTTCCCAAAATTGTTCATATTTTAAAAAAATGGAAGATAATTTAAAAACCTTTACTGTAGCCAAGATAAGATACCCAGCATACCTTAATTTACAAGCCAGCTACCCTGTAATAAAAAAAAAAATTATTGCACTGATATGACAGAGTTGTTTCCTTGATGAGTTGGTGTTGGCTGCTAGCCATCTCAAATACCTTTCAGGTTATTAATTAATAACTACTTACAGATTTCTTTCACATAAAAGTGAACTTTGATTCTTCTGTCACTTTCCTTTGTTATCTTTATGAAGATGGGCATATATAGAGCCATTTTCCAATCTTAATGAGGGGATTCCATCTTTCCTAATGCCACTGAGCATCAATCTGGGATCAAGGAAACAAAAGCTTCCAGGCAAACTCACTTGTAAACCCAAGTATTTGTGGGTACCATTAATTTGTCCCAACAGGAGCTGGTGCTCATATCCCATTTTGAGGCTCCTGATGGGACAAGGGGCTGAGCCCACCAAGCCATGCTGCCAGACCTCAGCAGCCTCTGGGATTGGCTCAGATTGCCAGTACAGACAACAACTGGGAGATGTGCAGGTGCAAAGCAGCACCTGCAGTCCGTGACCTTACACAAGCTCCAATTCAGGTTTCACACCAGCAGCACTGTCTCTCTCCCAGGATGTCAGTTCTGTCTGGGGGATGGGCCTTTTGTTGGCTCAGGAAGGGGTCACCCATCATTACCATCTTCTCCTCCTGCTGGTGGCACTTCTCAGCTTTTGGGGTACACACCTCAGTAATTGTACTGACCTCTCCAGCACCCCTGTTCATCATCTGAGTGAGAGTGGGATCCAGGAAATGGCAGCCACTCTCTGCCTTTCCTCTCTGGGAAGTGCCCGTTCTCTTTTCTGCTACTGGCACTGTGCCATTTTTCTAGGTTTTGTCCCTGAAGACCTCCAAATGCCTGCCATCTGATGAAGTCTCTAAGATCATTTGTATTAGCTGAAATAACCAGCCTAAATTCTTTTAATATTTCTTTTCCTGTTAGAGGACTGTTTTTGCCACCAGATGGCAACAGAAGATGGCTATGCCTGATGAGTAGTCTTGCAATACATGAAATTTGGATGAAAGCTCAACAACCTCAACAGAAAAGAGCATCTGCAAGACTACCGATAAAATCAGAATGTCTTTTAAACCTTATGATTTACTTGCCACTTAGTGTTCTAATTAACAGAACTTAAACAAATGTGGGTATTATAAATATGACTCATTTATTTCAAAAATGTCCACTCAGTAATGATTTTCAAAATCCATTCATCTGCTGAAGCAAGAAGAAAATCTGAAATTGCTCCAAAAACAGTTATCAACATGAGGAAAACAACTCTCCTAGAGCCAGGATATTTAAGATGTAAGTAACAAGGAACACAATTTACACAGCAGGCAATGTATTTTTAACAAAGAGAAGACTTACTACAAAGGCTTCACACATTTTTTGTTGCCAGTGCTGTTCAAAAACAATGTACTACCTAACCTCGAAGAATCTAGTCATTATCTCACCTGCAAAGGCAGTAGAAAGCACAGCAAGAAGAATAAATTGCCTAAGGTTACACAGAATGGGTGGCAGCAGGAAAAAAAAAACAACAAAAAAACCCCACAAACAAAATACCAACAAAAACACCAACTCATCTCTCAAGAGCTCAGAAATTTCAAGTCATTACTTCTAAAGCTTACTCAGCAGCACCACTTAAAATATCTGTTAACTGCAACAAAAACTATTTAACCTTACTGCT
Organism: Illadopsis cleaveri; assembly: GCA_013399915.1. NCBI lineage: Eukaryota > Metazoa > Chordata > Aves > Passeriformes > Timaliidae > Illadopsis > Illadopsis cleaveri. Next base: position 158,928 of record VXBB01014855.1, read on the forward strand.
GTATTAGATCAAAAAACTACCAAGCTAAGAACTACACCCTATGTTGTGAAACAAAAACTTAGAATGTTGAAGCAATAAGCTTTAATGTAAAAATTAAGGAACAACAACTCAAAGGAAGAAAAACCTACCAGCTCACAAGCACACTCAAAATTCTCATCCCAGGTCAGCTGTGCACCAACACTTGCATCTTAAAGACACACAATTTCTCACATTATCAAACTCAGAGAAAAATACTAAAACTACTAAAGACTGACTTGGTACCTGCAATATTTAATTAAAAACTTAGTATTTGCCTTCAATATTTCAGCAGAGTACACATTTGCATGAATGTGGAGTGCAAATGCCATAAAGCCATTTCAGAATTGTGCTGGTACCACCAAAACATGTCAGTGACTAAAGGAGGCCAACAGGTCACTGTGAAATAGCTTTGTACAAACTACACAGAACTTCTAAAATAGGTAAACAAAATTCTTAAAAAAAAAAAAGAAAAATATACTCCACATCTCTCCTGAGATGCATTTCTTACCACTGAATTATTGTTACCCCTGAGGGATAACAGCTCTTTACCCAGATGTGTCAGATCTCTCAGATGCTGGAGGATCCCTGGTAACTCCTCACAACCAATTCCTGCTGCTCCCTTCCATGCCATGTCTGCCCCTAATAATGGATGGCCAAAGCTTTCTCTTCCTTTGATGTGCACAAATGCCTCCCCTGCTCATTTTCATCCCCTAGTGCAATGACTCAAACAAAGATTTAACTTCCTCTGTCAGTCAAATTCACATTCCAAAACTATTCTCAGCCACTTCCAAAATGCTCCTGAAGTATCTTGTAGTCATCTGTGCATGCCTGTATAGAAAGTGCCCCTTCTCTCCCAAGGAATACTCCAAGATTAAGAACAGTTACTTTTAAGAGTCAAGAAAAATCCTAGGATTAAAAATTAGTTTTGTTTACTACAGCAAGAATTAGCTGATACAGCCCTCTAATTATTCTATAACATTTCAGATAATTATGGGCTTCATAGAAATCAGCCCAGCATCTGCTTCCTGTAAAAGAACGCTGTGCTTCTCTAAGCAGTTTTCTTTATTTTTTTTTCCTTAAAATTAGTTCACCAAGATAAAGATGACTTAAAAGATAAAGTTACTTGGAATTTCACCATCAAAAACAACAACAACAGTGGAACAAAGTTTAAAGAAAGTAACAAAATAATTAAAGCTTGCATTTTAAAGGTCTTGGCATTTAATCCCAAACAAGAACTACAGAACATTTTCCAAAGGGAGAAATACACCTTGGCATCCAGGAAACACCAAATTAGGCTACAACTCAGCTCTCCTGAATTTTTTTAGGTTTTTGTTGCATTATTTAAGCTACAATGAAGAACTAATTTCCAGCAGAGAAGGTACTTGTATGAAATGTAGAGACCTACCTAAAGCCAGTAATAATTTGGGAACATAGTAGTGAGGAAAATCAGACAGAGAAAAACCCAAACCGAGGGACAATGATGATTTCACAAAAGAGGCCAACACAGAGCAGTCAGGGTGAGGTTAGGATGGGTGTCAGTGAGGTCAGAGTGTAAATGCTCACTTACTGACAGGTCCCCTCAGTTCAGTCTTTTTGAAAGGATTGCCAGAACAAAGCTCAAACCTTTTCTTTCTTCTGCTCTTGCATGGTGCTGGAAAAGTCAGATGAAGACTCTCCACAGCTAAACCTTATTCATGTATTTCTGCATCATCTGTCAGAGGCCAAAAGCCAGATCTGCAGAAATGGCAAGTGTTCATTTCTCCAACTGAAACAAATGTTAATATTTACCACACATGAAGCACTACAAGCATATAACACTACCCTAAAGTTCCTAAGTTGAGCATGAGGTAATACCAAATTCTACTGTTTTTCCTTTCTCTTCCACAGTGTAAACACATGGAAAATTTCAAAGAGGCATTGAAAGTATGACTGTGTTTTAAAAGCAGTAATTCATAAAAAACCCTGAAGCCCAGGCAGACTGCAGCCTACCCTCCTGTTGAACAATGCAAAGACCTTCAGGAAAGAAATACACACAAAAATGTAATTACACCTCACACAGGGACAGACTTCAGGTTTACAGGCAGCTGTAATTTTGGTTTTTCCACAGTTTCATCATGGTCCATAATTCAAAGACCACTTTTTGGTTTTGAGTGCTGGTTTGGATATTATTTCGTTTCTTTTTTTACAGTTTTGTGCAGAAGTAAACAGCAAACCAGTGATTTGTGTTGCTTACATTGGTTTAGAAGTAGCAACACTAAAAACTGAAATGATGGTGAACCATAGCTGCTTTTAGATCTGCCAGGGAACTGAGCTACACCACAGCAGCTCAAGTGCCCTGTGGAAGAGTACAGAGTGGTGAATTCGCATGAAAGATCTCAGTATGTCCCATAGCTTAGTGGTACACCCAAAACCAGTTATATTTTTGACCAGACAAACACACAGAACCCTTGTTTTCCCCCAATCCACCTTCTGCTCTACTTAGTGCAGTGAGCCCAAGCAAAAAAGACAAGTTCTGAAAACAGCCTGTGTGGAATCAAATCTGTGTGCACAGGAGCAAGAGTCAAAGATGGAAGTGCAGTAGTTTTGGTGTGTTAACTAATACAACTGTAAAGCTCACCAAGAAATGAATAAATCAAAGCTAATTTCTAAAGCATATTGAATGTAATGATGTGCATTCAATTCACCATGTGCTCTAGGATTTAAATGTTACCATTTTCCCACAACGGGAATGTGATGAGTTGGTCCTGAGCACACAATTTTGAAGCTGCAGCCGTTTGTTCCAAACAGTCTGGTGGCATCTTTCTTCACACTGCCCATGTCTTCTTAGGCAAGTTTCTTCTCCTGCTGAAGTACATCAGCACTTTGTCCAGACACTGGCACAAAAAGAGGAAGAGATTACCTGTTTTGGCAGTGATGAGTTGCAGGACCAATGGCCGCCTTGTCACAATTCCAGAACCTCGTGGAAGAAAATCCCTAGAAATATTTAAAAAATAGTTACTGGCCAGAACTAATGTGCAGTTACATAAGATATTGAACTAATTTGGAACCTCCTCTGTATTAAAATGGAAAGTTGGTGTGGACAGATTAATATCAAATACTCCTATAAAGTAGGGCTGTTAATTTTGGTTTGAGATAGTAGTAGGTCATTACGTATTACACAAATGTGTATTAAAACTAAATTACTGTCTCAGGGCATTACCAAGCTTCTTCAAGAGCACCACGTACAACATCTCACCCTGCAGAGTATGAGCTCCTGAAGCCATGCCCAGATTTACTCAAATGATTCTATCATGGCTGCACACTTAATCTGAAGAGGATTTGGACACAGGAATACACACACTCACACACCAAAGCTCTGGACAAACCAAACTGGCAGCACTCTGCACTACTCTTTCACTTGCTCAACTTCTGCCAGTTCAAATCCCCCAGTAACTTTTCCACCAACACATCCACCCCGTTTTTCAGTGAAAGCAGAACACCAAAAGTCCTGTGGGACAGAGGGAGAGAGTGTCCTTGGAGCAGGAAGCAAGCAAGGAAACAAAGACACCAGCTCCACCATATCATTATGCGTCCCCATGATCCTTTCCATGTCTCTAAAGACAGGGAGACTCCTTATGCAATTGAAAAGAAAGAAACCCAAAGCAAAGTAACACATTTTTCTCAGTGTCTTCCCCAGTTGCCAGGCCTATTAAACATTTTAAAACCATGAGATGAGGTTCAGTGAGAAGCTTTGTAGAGCGTTTCCTTCAAATTAGTGTCTTTGGAGGAATAAAATTCAGGGGTAAACAGAGTTGCTCAATCAGTGTAAATTCATCAAAATCACTGTCCTGCCTGCCTTAGCAGCACTGCTAACTCACCTCTCTGGCTGAGGTGAAAAGCAATGCAGCAAAGGATTAGGGCAGGAATTTTCAGTGCAAGGGCAAAGCTGATGTGGGTGATTGCTGTCACCTAAGTGCCTGCACAAAGGTGAGGCAGGAAGGTGCAGTGTCCTCGGGAAGGATGGGGAGAAGGACAGGAGTCAAAGGAACAAAGCACAGCCCTGCTGGCCCTTTGGAACAGAAGTGCTAAGACAGGTCTGCTCCAGCCACCGGGGAAATCACCTCTTGCCTGTAACCACTGAGGCTCTTCATACTGACCCTGCACCTTAAAGGAAGCCTGACTTTGGCAGCTCCTTTAAAGGCTGCACACAAACCTGCACGGTTTAAAACAGGCCTTGAGGCTACATCTATGAAAAATAAACCACACAAATACCCAGGATATTATCTGCAACAACATGCAAATCAGAGGATATTAGGTCTGAGCAGTCCCAGGACAAACCAGGCCCAGGAACACAACTGTGAATCTCTTTCCACAAGCACCAACAAAGTGACAAAGCTTAGTCAGAGAAGAAACACAGCAACTCCACTTGTGATATGAGTAGTGAAGGTTCCTCCCCAACCTAACATCTCTATACAAAAAAATAAAAATTACATATGCAAGCAGTGCTAAGGCTCGGAGGAACAAGACCAGCCGTCAGCTCTGGCCCGCACCACTTTAGAACTCCCCAGCATCTTGAATGAAACAGAGTTAATTTCCAGCTAAATTGTGTTTCCCTTTCTCAGTACCTGTTAATGTGTGCTTACAACGTGATTACTCAGCAAACCAAATCGAACCATGAAAGGGGAGGCTGTTCAAACACAGGCTCGCTCATTAACTTCCCTACTCAAACACAGACCTGGAGGCAAAAGTGATTAATTAGGAATTCGAGTAATCTCTACAGCAAAGACACTGCAAAACCATCAGGCATACTGATTTAAATCTGCTGTAATGCTTTATAACACTTGAGACAGCAACAGGATACAGCAATTAGCTTAAAGAGATGCCAAAGGCCTTCAGATAGGTCTCTATCATAATTTCAGTATCTACTAATGGAGAGAAAGCTGCCCCTCAATGAACATCTACTGGTATTTTCTCATGGGGAAACAGAGAAAACAGTAATGGGAACATGGTCATTCTGTATGCACTGAAATGACAGCAGCCCAGGAGGTAGCAAATGCCTATTAAGATCACAGTTTCATACACTGTTTTTCAAGCACTTAGTATCTGTTTTTAAAGTGTGTATATATATATATATATTCCCCCCCCCATCAGGAAGCTAAAATGAATTGCCACTCAGGACAAAGTGGTCACCCAAACCAGTGTCCTCTACAGCACCACAGGAGACAAGAAAATCCTTTGGGGAGTCAGACTGAAAAGAATTATTGATTTTCTGCTTCAGACTAAGCACATTCAGCGATAAAGAACACTGCATTAATGCAGCTCCCAGTGTGCTCAATGCTGACCTTTCCTCAACAGCAAAATTACAAACAAAGGTAAGACAATAATTTTCCTTCAGAACACCTTGTTAATATGCCCAAAAGAGATGGAATTCTTTAACCCTGTCTGTTGGGCTGAACTATTTTCCGTTCAAGCAAACACCAGAAGAGAGAGGTTCCTGCTTGCTGAGAGGGAAAGCTGTGTTGATCACACAACCAGCTAAACAGTGCAGCAGCAGGACATAAAACTTCTGCTACGAATGCACAGTGTGAAGAGGGAAAAAGTCAAAGAATGAGGGTAATGGGGTTCACAGGGGGAGTTCAGGAGAAAATTCTCCACCACCATTTAACCACTGAATGGGTGTTTTACCTCTATGAAAGAGACACTGACGTCAATCTGCTCACAGGGATAGGGGGGTTTTTTTAACACTTGAAATTTCAGCTTCATCCAGAGCAATGGCAGCTGGGTGCATTCTCTGTACAGCCCAAATCAGATGTTACAAATAAATACTAAACTCTACTTTAAAAAAAAAAAAAGGCATTTTTTTAACACACACAGAAATGTACGTCAAATCTGAAACATAGCTTGCACATCTTTAGGAAAAGCAACCTAGTACCACAGTGCAGGGAATCAGATTAAATGCTGTACAACTGCTGCTGCAGAAATGTCTACTCTGACATGCACAGGACAGGATGCAGTTCCTTCTCCCCTCAGAGCAGAAAGCATTCTCTAAAGGGTTTGTTAGTGGTGCTGAATGAAACAGCTCTGGATTAGAAATGGTCCCACAACTTACACAAGGAACAGCAGCAAGAAATACAACAAGAATGAACAGAGCCAAGTCTCAAAGGTTGCTTCTGACCAAAAGGACAATGCCCCTCCATGTCCTGATGGCACACCTGGCATTCTCATAAGGACAGACTTGAGACAGCTGCTCCACACCTTTTGGTTAGCACATACACATTTGTTCAGTGAGAACTGAGAGAAAAAATTCACATCAGAGTTGAAGCAGCTGTAAAGAAATCCATCCAGGAAAATGTTCATGCCTCAGAATTTGTGCTCAAAGGCACCAACAAGGGAGAGAAAAGGCTGTTTTCTGTGGTGGGGGCAGTGAGCCTGGGAGCACCTGTGTGCACAACTGCAGGACCACTTAACAATGAGGAGGAGAAGGAAAGAAGAAACATATTGTGCAAAAATAAAGCTGGGAATGAAAGCCCTGCTGCTTTAAGAGACACTCATCCTGCATTAAGATTCCAACTACTTTTACATCTTGACTCTCAGAGCGTTTTCAGCACAAAGCACTGTGCTGACAGCAGCTGTACGGGCTCAGCAGCAGCGCCACAGTGACAGGACAGGCAAGGCCTGGCCAGTGCTGAATTTATCAAATGCAAATAAGAGGCAAACAGGCAGCTCTGCCAGCACGTCCCTTCAGGGACTTGTCAATCTCAGAATGCACTCAGCTCTTACACTATCACTGAGTACTTGCAAGAGCAAAATATTTTCAGGGCTAAAAAGTTTTTACCCTATAAAATTACTTATGTCTTACTGCATAACATAAGCTGTGTTGTCTTCTCTAGAACTGCTCATTTCCAGTATCAGAGATCTGGACAAGTGTACCTGCTAAGTTTGGTGCCTACTGTTTGTTTAATGCATTAAGGAACAGATAATAGCTTGAATTGGACTTGCTAAAAGCCAGGCCTCAAACTTATGCCACAGTCTGGTGAAACAAGTTACCAATGGCCACACCAACACTTCAGCAGTTTATAACAACAAGCCAGTTCGGGCTCTCAGGTGAGAAAGTAATTAGATGACTCATTAATTGAAGAGTCACATGGAAGAGATGGAAATTTCAGAAGGGCAGAAACTGCAGGGAAATGCTGAAAAGCAAACGAGGCAGGGGTTCCTCAGTGAGGTGGTCTCATAATGCAGGACTGCAGCTTACAAAGAAGAATACATCAAACAAACAAAACATAAACATAACGTGTTTCAGGAGGGTTTCTGGCAAGAGTTTCCATTTAGGAGATCTCTAGGACATTAACAGTAGTTTTTATGAAAAAAAAACCAAAACTAAAAACCAGAAGAATCCCCAGTTTGTGTGAAAAGTGATGATGCATTACTGTTTAAAACTTATTTGTAGTTTCAAAAGAGTAACTTGTATTTGTTTTTCTTTGACAGTATAGGGCTGAGAAATGCCCTGTGCTTTGATCAGTTACATGGTCACTATCACACAGGATAAACAGCAACTAATTTACATCAATACCAATATAATTAATTCATACAAAACATAGGGGGAATCCAGGAAATCAAATAACCCAGGAAAATGTCAGTGATTACACAGTAACTGCATTACTTAAAGAGCTACGAACAATTCAGATTGATAGTGATGAATTGTTTAAAAAATCAGAATTGCCTCCAAAGAAAAAGCTTCAACATTTTTCACAAAGGGTAGCAACATGCCAGGCTCAGGACAAGAGCCAGAGTTCTCTTACAGAGAAGCAGAAATGACCCATCTATTTCATTGTGCCAGACAACATCAGAAAAGTCACAGAAGTTCCCCCACTAACATAAAGTCCATCCCAAGACCCTAAACCACCCTCAAATGCAGGAAGGCCATGATCCATCAGCAGCTAACAAAAAACCAGTACATTGGTAGCACTCCCCACAGGCTTTTATTCCCAAGTTTTGCCAAGGAATGCAACACAGCTTTAATTGCAATAGGAAGCAATTGTGCCCAAAGTCAAAAGTTTTCCTGGGCCTTTTTCCAGCAGTGTTTATTGTTTTATACAACTCCAGCCTGGCACAGCAGGAGCACTTGTGGCCCATATTAGCAGCTGAATGACCATGCCTTGTGCAAAAGACCACACAGTTTCACAGGAACACCGACACATGTCCATACAGCATCTCCAAGCTCTGTGGAAAACACACAAAAGCACTCAAAAAGCTTTCATTTTTCTTCCATTTCTCATTGTTAGCCTCAAAGCAAGTGCTAAAAAACTCCAGAAACAGGACAAAGCATGGTCCAGCGTAAGCCTGAGGATGGGAGGCATGAAACATTTCTAGAACTTCTTCCATCAGGTTTTAAAAACCCATAAACTCCACCCAGTTAATTTGTAACTGGAGAACTCTTAATGCTAAAAATACACATCTGCAGACCTGCTTTGCAGATGTGCCCATCCTATCTCAGCTGCTCCTGTGCTCACCAACCCCACGGAAGATCCAGCAGCAGATCCTTCGCTCACTTTTAATCCATTACAAAGCAAGGTATGTCCAAGAGATGGGGAATGTGCTTTGCATTTCCACAGAGGCCTTCTTAGGAATGAAGTCCATGAGGTTTGTCATCACTGACACAGGACACCACTGCATTTATTCTTAGTGGCTTTGGAAGCACATATTCTCTACCCTTCAAGTGACAGTACAAAGACAATCCCAGGACACGTTTTCAAGAAGTCTCAAAAGCCTTCAGGCACTGCCTCAGTTGTGCTTTGACGTTCTCAAGCACATGCCTTTTTTAATTCAGTAACACAGCAGTGTTTCTACAATGACACTCATGTTTGGCCATATATGTTGTTCCTTATCAGCTCCGAGTACAGAGACCAGTTCTTATTGACAGTCACCACTTGATCCCTCACTTCCTTTCATTAGTTACAGAAGAGTAAATGGGGTTTTGTTTGGCACAATGTCTGTCAGTCGAGGGTCTCCCACAGCTCTGTTCAATCAACATAAGGAGCCTTACAGGAAGATGTACAAGACAATTAATCTGCTTTATTGAAGACCAATGACACCTATCTTAATCAGGCCTACCAGGCATGTTAAACACATTTTAGAGGCCCTGGATTTTTAGTGATCTCAGATGTATCAGCTCTTGAAGCTCTGTACTGATCTTTCCAGTGTTTTTTTGGAAAGCACACAGCATAGATGGCTGGTGCTTAGTCCATGTTTGGTCTCAGTTTGCAGCAGCCATTCTTTCAAGGTAAATCTTCCTTCTACCTATGGATCATTTTAATTAACCAGCTCAGTCAAGGGACAGTAACTACACATTTAGCCCCTGCAGTGTGTGCAGGGCTTTAGGGGCAAAAAACAGAGTATCCAGACACCTTAGGGCTGTCAACTCCTCTTCCTCTCAAGCAGGTACATGAACTTGGTTTTTTTGAGAAGCCATTTTCCAACCATCAATGTCCTTCACCACCACTGCTGAACTACTGGACCTCAATAGCAAAGCAGGGACACTCCAATTATCCTATCCATCACTTTCAAGTAAGAACACAGGTTGAATTAAGAAAAATAAAAAACTAAGTGTTTAAAATCTTACACAGCACTACAGCTAGCAGCCTCAAATGTCTCTTTGGGTGTCTTTTCCCTCCACTCTTTTATGGAATTGAGACCAACTATAAAAAACCCAGAGGGCGATGTCAAAAAAAAAGCCTACCCAAAAAGACCCAGCCGTGGGAATAGGAGAGTGTTGATTCTAAATGTGGCAAAAAAGGTATTTTTTGAAAAGCCCTTGAAAAACTTCAAATAAGCTAGCAAGGGATTCCAGTCACACTAACTGGGCACCTCCATAACAAGTATGCTCAATGCCTGTGCATAGGCACCACTCAGGGGAGAAAGCAAAGCTTTAGATTTCCCCTCCATGCAGAAGGCTGGAGAGACAACAGGCTCAAAAATCCCTGTCATTACACTTCTCTTGGATCTGGAAGATGCTTTCTGTAAGTAGCAGCAGCATTTCTGCCCAACAAGCTGCCAGGAGTTATTAAATCTCCTCCATTAGACATCACAAGGCTATGAGCAAATTAGTGCCAAAAATTACTCTGGTCCAAACGTTAAAGTCTTCCATTAAACAAAACTGGAATCAACAGGTTCTCCAAAGCAGGGGACGTTTGAACTCAAGCCTAGGAAGGCACAGACCTGCTCAGACCAGCCTAATGCTGTATTCTGACAGCAGTGACAGTACCCCCCATCACATTTCCACACAGAAAATGGGGAGACTGTTCACTGACTCAGGGGAAGAACATGCACTTCCTAGGATTCGAGAAAATGTCTTTTACATGATAGAAAGTTTTAAAATCTCAGTAATGCTTACAGGACTGCAAACTTGCCATACACAGGCATGAAAAGCTGCCAGGCAAAAGCCCAGGAGTGAGAGATGAAGAGTGCTCTGTTTGCAGTGCCTGTGCTGTGCTGGATGAGCAGAGGGAAGCTGCCAATGGTGGCAATGCTCATGGGCACAGCACGGTATGCACGATGCATCTGTCCCCCCTGGCAGCCAGCCAGCTCTGTGCTGCATCATCCCCGTGCCACTGTTCAAATGCCCTTTTTCCTCTTCCCCTTTTGAGATTTCACAAAAGCTTCTGCTATTTCCTGCCCAACGGTGCTCTCCATCAATTCCAAGTGCTGGTGGAAGGGGGAGAAAGGAAGCACAAAACACAAAGAAAGCCCAACAATTCTCAGAATTTCATGTCAAAAAGAATAAAAGAGACTTTGCAGGACAACTTACTCTCCCTAATCAGATATGTTTGCTTTTAGGAAAGGACTCATTTGCATAGGATGTTGGTGCATAAAAGCCCATCCATCCTCAGGATGAATACTAATGCAGCAAGATTCTGTATCTCAACACAAGAAACAAACAACAAAAATTCTTTACTCACTTTAAATTGTTGTCAGTGCTCTAAATAGACCTTGGCTGTTTGGGGTTTTTTCCAATCACTTCCAGCTGCCAAATGCAATTAACAATGTTTCTTTAGAAAGATTTGAGTAAGAAGTTTTCCTCCATAATATAATCAGAGAAAAAAATCTGACTGCAAGGATCAGAAAGAAAACAACATGTCACAACAAGCCAGACCTATCCACTACAAGAAGCTAACTACTACACAAATACTTGCATTTAGCAAATAATTCACCTCTTGATACTCTGTCAGGACAAATCTTTTAGATATTGTGAATTCCAGTGCTGTTACCAAAACCCCAAAAACACAATCTGCTGCTGTTCCTCCCAAATTCCACTGTCCTGAACTGGGATCCATCTATACAGACTTTTTAAACAGTAGCACAGTATACAATCAGCTGTGACACATGCTGGTAAAATCCAAGAACTTTTCAGGAGCATCATGAAAATACATTTCTCTTTTGTAGTAGACAAGGTGTCAAACTGTACAATTACCTCTTTTGGTACAATGCAAGCCATTTCAGATCATCTTGCAGAGCTGGAATGTAACTGGATTCAATTCCTGTACTCCCTCTGGAATACATACACAGTGGAAACTCCAGTATAAAGAGCACGAATTTATCAACAGGAAGACAACTACAGAAGGAAGGGAGAAAGGAGATTGTTTCCAAAACAAGTGATCCAAGTTTCTCAAACAGCTTTTCTTCTCTTCTCTAGACATTTTATTATTTTCTACCTGCCCATTTATCCTTCTCTGAGCCCGTGGTAAGTGCAAATTATTATATTGCCCAGGACAAAGTAAAGTCTGTTTAGCTCAACAGTGAAATTTAATATCAGCCATCATCTCCCATCTCTCTGCTTACCACAAACTGAATTATTACCACAAGAAAAATCTGCATTAGAAGTCTGACCAAAAGAGTGTTTTGTGCTGCCACTTCCCAGAACACTAACAGAGCCATTAGGCTGCAGGTCTCAGTCCAGACTCCTGAGCTTCTCAGCCTCTTCCCCAGACCTGACAGACATTGAGGATCTTCTGTCAACGTTTGCTTAGCATCTGAACAAATAAACAGGTGAGCACACCAGGGCACAACACTGCCTCTGATGGATTATGCCAAAATTTCTTCAGCAGCGTCCAGCTTGGCTGATGAGCAGGGCTGGAAGAGAGCCCATGTCCCCCGACATGCAGCAGAGAGCAGAGATGTCTCTCAGTGCCTCTCACCCTGGCCGTGCAGAGCCCTGTCTGCTCTCTGCAGGTGAGGGACACACAGGCAGCCTCAGGGCACCCTCTAGAGCTGAGCTCACGGGAAGGATGGGCATGGTTTGAGGCATCTGCAGTGCACAGAGTAAACAAGGCACCAAGGGCCCGAGGTTACTCTGGCTTTGATGATCTCATCCATCTCACAGCACAGAGTGAATCTCCTGCACACCTGAACAATGGAATCCTGGTGATTTTGCACAGGAGCTAGGATGCACAAATACCATGCTAGGTGCTGAATTAAAAGCATAGCTTCCACACGCAAATTCTAAAAGCTGACATTATCAGCAGACACTTGGGTTGCAAACCTCTCTTATCTCCAGCTACAGTCTCCTTTACATCCCAGAGGCTATCACAGACAACAGTGCTTGGCAGCACATCAAAGCCCAGCACCCAGTTAAATGGGATTTTGCTCCTCTCTAGTTCAATAATGCTGCCTTGTTCATCTCGATGCAACTTGCTGAAGAAAAGGATGCAGGGTCACAGTGAAATCATGCTCATTTCCTGCTCCCAGCATATTTACACTACAGGTACACAGCATTAAAGGGATTCCCAGGAGCCACATACACACGAGCACAGCAAACATGGGGAACTCATGCACTTCTACTTACAGGAAGGCCTTATTATGTTTAAAAACCCCCAGAAACAGTAAGAAAACCAAACCAGAAAAAGCAAAAAAAGTCTCTCCCCCTCATGCCTGCAATCTAGGCACTGTTTCAGAAACCCATAAATACTTGGAGGAGCATCATCAATTTGCTCAGTGATCAACTGAGGGAAGGCAAACCACAAACATGATCTCTCTCAATGACTAAGCTATTGCTGGTGCCTTTCTGGGATGAGGAAACACTGCTACGTCTCAGCTGTTCAAAGCAGAATCCAAGGCTCAGCTTTGGTTGCACACAGAAATCTAAATCAGCCATCACTCAAACAAGAGAAATGCATAACAGCCAGTTTTAGACAACAATCACAGTTATCCCACACTGATTTTAAGATTATACACTACCACCTTCCTTTACATATAGAAGCAAGTTAAAAAGAAAGGAATAAAAATCTATATTCTACATCCAGTTAAGGCATGTGTGCATACCACGCAGGTATTATTTAAAAAGTAGTTCGAGGTCACACAGCAAAGAGTGGCAGAGAGCAGTGTCCACACTTGCATGTCCCTGCTGCAATCCATGGGAGCATCACTCCCAAAGTTTACTGGTGAATGTCCAAACAATCCCATTCCTAACATCAATTTATCTAAGCTGGAAATCCTTGTTTGCTATTTCACATACACAGGAAAGTGACATAAGCTTGAAACATCAGCAGCAATGCCCATCAAGAAACAGGAAGACAACAAAGGTGTTGGTTATTTGTTGATCTCAACGCTACAAAACCCCAAGTGCGGGCTCTTCCTGAAGGCAGTGAGTAACAGATTTATAATACTATACAAGAGTCTAGAGAGTCAGACAATCTGTTGAACTTACAGAAATGCCTCTGTATTAAAAAAACAGGAAAGTTTGGATAAAGTTAAGTAGATTCTTATGGTCTGAAAAAAAGAAAAAAAAGAAAACAACCCAACCCACAAATCTCTCCTGAGATGACTGCTCTCCTTTAAAAACGATCAGAGGAGTGTAGCCACCTGCAGTACCTTGATGGATTGAACTCCCACTGAATCTGCAGCACTGATTTCTTACAAGGCACTCGAGACCAGACTGGGGTTTTTTTGAACATTGCTTTTTGCAGGGTTTTGAAGTTTTTCTGAAGTCTGGAGCACAGACTTCAAATACTACACTTGTATTCACTAAATGCTACAATAGCTCGATGGTACACAGCACGCTGAAGTTATAGTAAGACTATGTATTCTCACAGGCACACTTTACAAAAGTGAAGTGTTACTTATTGATTTAGCATCTCTAACCTGCCTGATACACTGAACTTAAATGCCAGAATAAAGGTCAGAGCTCCCTATACTATGCCTGCCTCATGACAGAGTACAGCTTTTCTTAATTGGCCAAATTTAAATGCCAAAAATAAAAGACAAATCCTCAAAGTAGTTTTAGAGGAAAAAACCTTACTTTACATGTGGGGTGGTGGTGAAAAAACAGCATATTTGTTTTCATGTCTGTTTTTTAATACACATTTCCTTTACTTTGTATATATCAATTCTCCAGACTTGAAGGAAAAAAAAGCAAAACAACCTTAAAGTCCACAATGGAGTCACATTTAAGGACAAAACCAGGCCATATGTGTCCCATCTAAACAGCCTGTTAGTTCTTCAATGTATAAATGCAAAAACTTCATTCAGGAAAGAAACCCAAATGAGCCCCTGTCTCATTTGCTGCTGTTTCTAATTAATGAAATACCCAGCAAATTCTTGCTTTTGTTGCACCAGAGCATTTTGATAACTAGGCTAATATACTCAATACTGTACTCCAAGCTGTACTATGGCTTAACTAGTCAGGAAAAGGAGTGGCTGACTCCCATTTCCAGAAGATCCTCAAGATTAAAAAAGAGTACACAGCACCACGTCTCAGTTTGTATCTCACTTTGTATTCAGTTTGGCTGCTTAGTTTTTTCATGCCTGATTTTCTGTAAAAAAGGTTTTTCTGTCAATGCCTAGTAACTAAAAGAATAAAATACCTGCACCAATCTTAATACATCTCCCCAAGGAAGCATCAATCTAAATACACATCTACATTCTTCAGAGAAATTTTCTGCTCTAGCAGCCAGAGCTAAAGTCCCTTCTCTTCTCCTAATGACTCAACGCAGTCTTTTCACAAGCGCCATCTCAAGCAGAACAGAATGAGCTGAGCACACGAGGAACAGTCATTTCAAAAAGAAATAATCACTACATATGTCATAATAAATAGCTCTACTTACATGCAGTGGCCCTAAGATTATCAAAAGCATCTCAGATCAAAAAGCTGCAAAACTGAATTACACAATCAGACCTCGGGCTCTTAAAATGAAAGAGCCTGTTTGATTATGACTGACAGGCTTACAATCAGGAGTTCATATCTCTTACAAAACAATTATTTGGCCACATGCAGTTTGTATTATATTAAGCAGGAAGGGAAGTGAAGAGCTTTCAAGTTGGAAACCTAATTATTAATCTCTTGTTATTTCTAAGAGTAAAACGAGGTTCTGATTTCTGAAGAAGCAGGCCCTGACAAGGTAGCTTGCTGTCTGTGCCTTCAGTTATCTGAAAACCCCCTTTGGACACAGATGAAATAACAGAAAGTGCTTTCTCTCCAAATACAGTTTACAGGGATTGCTTCCTGCCATTAGTTTTCTTTTAAGTAACCCTATTATTTCCAAAAGCAAGTCTCAAAAGCACAAACAACATACAAGCTCCTGGCCCTGAACTGCCCAGGAGCACAGGAATAAGAGGGACCAAGTGCCTTCTCCCACTGGAAATCTGCTGGCATTTGTTGTTTGACTTCCCTTTGTGCCTTTGAATCACTCTCCAACCAACCTCTACCAGAAGGCTGCATTACATCCTTTGCCTGAAACACTGGCTCAACAATTTCTGGGCACATTTACTCCTGTTACAGAGGGAAGCAGAAGGAGGTAGGAAGAACATTTGCTCTACAGACAACTTCATTTCCTCAAACACACACCATGAGCTCCAGTTATGAGCACATGAAGCTCCAACCCGTAAATGGCAATGACTGCTGTCCTCAGGTGCTCCCTGGAATCTCTGTTTCCATCTAAATATAACCAGAATCCTGAGAGAAAAACCTTCACACACAGCCCTTGCCTACCAAAGAAACTGTCTCCCCACACACAGAGGAGCAGTACATAAAGAGGAAACTCTCCAAATTCCTCAGGGGATGCTAATCCAAATAGCAACAACAATGGATATACTGGGAGATTTGACACCCCTTCATTCCAGTCCAGTTCAAAGCCAACCTACAAGGAGACAAGTAGTTTTGGGTGTCACACAATTCCTGCAGCAGCAAACATGCAGAATCTATCCTCAACCAGCACCACCATCGATGCAAAACACATGTGAACTAACCACAGGAACACAGGAACCATAAAGGGCTCGAACTCTTGATACCTCCTGCAAGTTAGAAAACAGTTTCTACTGTCCAAGTGCAAAAAAAGTAACCTTTGTACAACCAAAGATCTTGTGGAATCCTGAAACACCTCTAGTGCTATAGTGGCTACAGACAGCAGGGAACAACCACCTGATCCTAGAGCTAAAACCACCAACCTCACCACAGCTCCTCTGACAAATACAGGTCAACAACCAGCAGCGTGTTTGTAGTAAGACCCTGCCTTTCACATGGAGGATATCGTGCCTTCCTCATACCAATTACAGCTACTCCTGAAGAAAAGAGATCTTCAATGTCTCTCTGAAGGCTGAGAGCTCAAAATCGACTAATGATAGTGATTCATGTGGTTAAAAAAACCAAACTGAAACCAACAGAACAAAAAAACCCACAACCACAAAACAACCCAAACCAAAAAAAATAAACCAAAGCCATGAGAATTAATGCTCAAACTTCAGAGCAATGCAAGGACAGTTTTATTTTGATGTCAGTTTCAAAGCTGTGTTACTGTTAGTTAAAGCTGGCTCTGTGGTTGCCAGAGGTCATGCAATACACCTGTAATGAAGAGAAATGAGCCCAGCATGGCTCTGCAGGGAGACCTGCCACCTCTACAAGCCATATTAACACAGATGTGGATGAAACAAACTTGTTTGCAGAGAGCAGCTGCATTATCCCATGAAAACAGGAATATCCTATGGCTTACTAAGAGACACAGGCCATTTGTCTGCTGATCTAACAAGCAAAATCCTCCTCTGAGCTCATGGATATTTATTAATCTGGTTCTGAGGGTTCACAACCAAGTTCTCACAGCTTAGCAAGGGCACATCTGCTGACCACACGTACTCAATCTGGAGGAAAAGCAAAACATCCATGCTCAAGTCTCATGGAATAGGTTTGAAGCAATGCAGTTTAATGTCATTTTTGCAACAGGCTCCAAGGTTGCAAGTACGGAGGTACTACAGATCAGGTCCTGCTGAATCTCAAGAAGTTACTGCATAGAACAACTTGGTGCAACTGTGAAACCAGGCTGAAAGAATCCAAATTCCAAATCCCATGTGACAGAGACATTCAGGTGTTTCACAGTAGCCTGTAATCTCTTCTCTGAAGAGACTGTCTCAAAGAGTCTGCAGGCTGCACAGTCAATAACCACACGAGTGAAAAAAGTTACTGCCTCTAGCTCTCCTTCATAAATCTCCTAGAAGTGCCCACGTCTCACTCGTGCAGCTGGTTCCAGCCTCCTGGCCAAACGGGCCAGGTCAGCACAAACTGCTCCTTCTCACCTTTTGCTCCAGCCCGGCACATCCAGGCGGCTCAGAAGAACAGCTCCACCTGCGGATCAGACGGAGCAGACGCCTCTGGCAGCTGAGCAGTGACAAGCATCTGGGAGCAGTACGATCTTCCATCAGCCCACAGCCCATCTCACTCAGCCCTGACCCCAGGGACCAAAATATCCTCATTGACATGAAAGATGAAGGTGCTTTTTCCCCTCAGCACATGTGCTTTGCGCAGCTTTGTGGACACGCAGCTCAGAAAGTCAAAAGGTTATCAAAATACTTTTAAGGATTTGTTTAAAGAGAACAGTAATAATTTGATGGCCAATCGTGCTTCCTGAGGAAATTTATGTTCTCCAAACTCGAGAGACTTGGTAATACTGTCAACACCAGCAGCTAGCTAGAGTCTTCAAGGAGAAAGAAGAGGAAGAATTGACATTTAACACAGTCAGTTCTGAAGGAGAGATGAGGAACCACTATACAGTATTTTTATACCGGGTATCAAGGGCTATTGCAGCCTGACACACGGCCAGGTTGTGGAGTGTCACAGCATTTAATATTGCCTTCGGTGAAGATCTGCGCGCATCCAAGTCCCCCGATCACCGACACACAACAATATTTCGACCCTCTAATCCGGACTAGATCGCAGCTCCGCCGCGGGAGCACCACCTCCCTCCAGGAGCACACAGCTATTTGAGGCAAACGCAGCAGGAACTTCATCAAACAGCACGTGAAGCCCATGTTTACCTCGGGACGTCTCCAGAGGCACTGCCTGGGCGTCAAAAAGCGCCGCCTGAATCGTCAGGCTTCCCCTTTTCCTGTCAGTGAACTGTTAGAAACGATGCGCATGTTGGACTTGACGATCTTGGAGGTCTTTTCCAACCTTAATGACTCTGCGATTAGAATACCCACAGGCGCGTTGGGACGGTGCGAATTTGTAGGCGATGGGATGGGAGGAATGAGCCGCCCAGAGCCAGCACTCCACCGAAATTAGGGTTTGGGGCTTTAAACACCTCCTCGCTCCTCTCGAGCAGCGGTCACCCACACACACACGCACACACGAAGCGGGCACACGAACGCGCTCGCACCGGAGCCGCGGCGGCTTCCCCGCACCGCGCACNCCACCACCGCGATCTGCGGCAGGTCGAGCAGGCAGTTCTGGCCCAGCGCCGCGAAGGCATCCTGCAGCCGGTTAACGAGCGGGATGAGCCCCTCCATCCCGCCGCCGCCGCCTCCTCCTCCTCCGCCCGCCGCCGCTGACAGGTAACGGCCGGCGCACTGCGCATGCGCCCCTCCCTCCGNGGCACTGCCTGGGCGTCAAAAAGCGCCGCCTGAATCGTCAGGCTTCCCCTTTTCCTGTCAGTGAACTGTTAGAAACGATGCGCATGTTGGACTTGACGATCTTGGAGGTCTTTTCCAACCTTAATGACTCTGCGATTAGAATACCCACAGGCGCGTTGGGACGGTGCGAATTTGTAGGCGATGGGATGGGAGGAATGAGCCGCCCAGAGCCAGCACCCCACCGAAATTAGGGTTTGGGGCTTTAAACACCTCCTCGCTCCTCTCGAGCAGCGGTCACCCACACACACACGCACACACGAAGCGGGCACACGAACGCGCTCGCACCGGAGCCGCGGCGGCTTCCCCGCACCGCGCACATCGCATCACGGGCGCTGCCGGGCCAGGGCCCGCCTCGCCACCCCCGAGGCACCGCGGGGGGAGGGACAACGAGCATCCTCGGTGGGACCGGGCACCCACGGTGGGCTCGGAGCCGCGAACTGTCCCCCAAAAAACCCTCNCCGCCCGCCGCCGCTGACAGGTAACGGCCGGCGCACTGCGCATGCGCCCCTCCCTCCGCGGGCCTGGGGGCGGGGCCTCGCGGGGCGGACACGCCCCCTCCCGTGCGGGTCCCGGTGCGGATCCCAGGATTGTCCCGCGATTGTCCCGCGATTGCCCCAAAATCCGTTCTTTCCCCCGTTGTGCCAAAGGCCCATCCACGCTCAGAGTCAAGGGGTTGGATTTATTTATAATTCTGCGCAGAAAGATGGCTGGGTGGCAAATCCACAAAGCCAGCGCGATCACTGTCAAAAGTTTTCCCTTTTTGTGGGTTTTAACAAACCAAGGCGTTGATGTTTCTTGGCTACAAGTTATCTAGTTTGCTTATTAATTAGTGTTCTATCTTCTGTTGGTTAATGATCCTTTTGCTTCCAATGCTAATTAGTCTGCATGCTCAGTCTTTCCCTTGAGTTAGTGGGTTTTTTGGGTCGGTGATCTGTGAGTCAGTCGTCACAATTTGCCCCTGCCAGAATTCTCTCTTATCCAGCCAGAGCTGATTTCAGCACAGTTTCTCGGTTGTTTTTACTAGTTTCTTCTTCATCTTGGGTGTTCTGCCAAATATCCTTGTAGCCCCTAAATTCTGCATTCTTTGTGTCAACTAAGAGTGGTACACTCTCCTTCCCTCCCTTTGGTAACCTCCCTCCAGGTCTGAGATAACTGAAACATGTCGAGCCCTAAACCTTAACAAGGCAAGTCTACCGACAAGTAATTTGTCTTTCTACCACCTGGACATCGCTCAGAGCTTGCTTGTTAGGGATTGTTTTTTCACAGGTTGCCCAGAGAGGCTGTGGAGTCTCCCTCCCTGGAGATATTCCAGAACCAACAGGACACAATCCTGTGCCTGTGCTCTGGGATGACACTGCTTGAGCTGGGAGATTGGACCAGATGCCCCACTGTGCTGTCTGGCAGCCTGACCCGTTCTGTGGTGCTGTTCCTGCCTGAGGACAAGGCCACCTTGGTGCTGGCACGCTTGGACACGAGGAGCGCGCTTCACCCGTGTCTGTGCGCTGACCATGAGACCCCCGTGCTGCCCCTCTCCCCTGAGAGCCCCAACCCCAGGCAGCCCCCCCATCCTGCTGCTGGGAGGGGCTGTGGCAATGCTCAGGCACAGGCAGGAGCGCTGCCAGGGTCAGGCACGCTGTGAGGAGGAGCCGGCTCCGGCAGGGCTGGCAGCAGGTGGGTGGCTCGGGAGCAGGCTGGGAGGCGACATCGAGCTCCGAGCCGTGTCACTGCAGCGGGTTCAATTGAAAATGCACGCTGAGGCTGAGCTAAAAGCTCAGGCACACAACAGAGATGAGATTTATCTGCGATTACTGGCAGCAGTCACATCATGAAAATATCCGAGAGGCAGGCTTTGGAGTCCCGCAGCGATAAAAGTTATCCCCTCTACTAAA
Organism: Illadopsis cleaveri; assembly: GCA_013399915.1. NCBI lineage: Eukaryota > Metazoa > Chordata > Aves > Passeriformes > Timaliidae > Illadopsis > Illadopsis cleaveri. The sequence continues at coordinate 179,702 of VXBB01014855.1, forward strand.
GCAGACACTGGCCTCGCTCAGCGTGAAAAGCAAAACAAAAGGGAACTGTGAACATCCCGCAGGCTGACGGAGACTAACGATCTGGAGCATTATCAAAACTTCTTGGCCAGAGCTCTCAGTAAGTGTAAAAAATTACAACAGACCGACCTATAACTTGGAAACAAGTAACAGTTTTTAATCGGCAAAAGGCAGAGAGGGCTTCTCCTCCCTGCTGCAGTTAGATCACAGCCTCTGGGAAAAGCCTTGCCATCGTTTCTGTCTAGTTGGGAGCCTGGGAGTTATTGACATAATTATGCCAATTAGCAGCATGATTATTTCTTTCCCCACTCCTGGGCGAGCAAGCTGTGCCAGGAGGCACTGGAGTAGCTGCCTGGCCTTCCTCCAGTTCGTGGGTTTCTGTGGAGGCTGGAAGTTGGGAAGAACATTATGAGTGTCAGAGCACTTTGTGCTGCCCCCCTAGAAGAGCAGCCTGGCCATAGGATTCCATCTCCACAGGAGACAAATGAAGATGGAGAAAGGCAAGATGCCTGGGGAGCAGCACCATGCACACCTTCAAAATTATAACCTGGGGAACTGTCCTTTCTGTGAGGTCTTTAAATTACAGCTTTGTCTGCTTCCATGAATAAAATAAAATAAATTAGGAAAACAACTAAGATTAGGAAAAGTTAGAGTTATTCCCCGAAGTCTGGGAAGTTTCCTAACCAAACCTTTTTGTCTGGTGAAGCAGAGTTAAAGCCACTAATTGCCCACATTCTATGACTTACAAAAATCCACTCTTCCCCCTAAAAAAAAAAAAAAAAAAAAAAAAAAAAAAAAAAAAAAAAAAAAAAACACAAAAAACACAAAAANAAAAAAAAAAAAAAAGCCACAAGCAGCCAAGTATAGATTTCCCACCTTCTGAAAAAGGCAGAAACAATTTCATTATGGATTCTTGTGTTGTTATCATGAGAGGTTTTCCTCCTTTTCCCAACAACTCCAAGAGAGCAGGGAAGGAGAGAGGAGAGGCACCTGAGCATATCTTTAGGTCTCTGCTTTTCCTGACTGACTTCTCTGGGCAGCTTGTTCCAAACCCTCATGCAGAGCCCAGCCTGGCTTTCTGAATTTGCCAAGATTCAGAGTGGCTAAATTAAAGGAAACAGGGGTGCTACTAGCAGAGACCATTGCAAAGCTTCTTGTAAAAAATAACTCTGAAATACAAGACCCAAATCAGTGTCAGGGGGCCACACAAGAAATTGTTCTCTGGGGGAGCAGTGGGTACAATCCCCAGGAGCACAGAGCTGTCCTGCTCACTGGTTAACCAGATAAACACAATCTGGTTTTACCCTGGTGTGCCCAGTTGTGCCCCACAATATTTATAATTTCCTTTTGCTGCATGCCAGGCTCAGCAAGGACAGAAAACCTTTCCTGATATGGCAGGAAGGGTGGGTGCCCTGCTCCCCAAGGTGACAGCCTGACTCCAAGAGCATGGTCTGATGTCACATGTCACCAGCTCCAGCACAGCCTGCCTGGGGCCCCCAGTCACAGCCTCCAGTGCATTTCAGATCAAGGCTACAGACAGCAAGCTTGTCCTGCCACGACTTTCAGAAAAATACATGGCAAAAATAGCCTGGCTGCAGGGTGCAGCTGAACCCACAAACTCACGCACAGACACTTCTCCCTAACCAGGCAGGGTGACGTTGAAACTGAGGACATTTGGACCAGGTCCCCAGGCTGCTTCACAAACACACACCAGTGCAATTCCCTTCACGAGAAATGAGCTCTGTGTAAACCAGCCGAGTGGGGACTGGCAGATATCTGCAGTGAAGAGCCAGTCACGCTGCCCTGCCCGGGGGGAGCAGAGCACAGCTCGGGCTGCATCCTCTCCCCTGAGAACAGGCACGTTCCTTCACACTTGCTCGTCTCTCCGGGGACCTTCCTCACCTCCTTCTTGCTTCAGACACAAACGCAGGGTTTTTGCAGAGCTTTTCAGGCAGCTGATGGGCACAGAGCAGGAGGAGGTGTGGGCAGGGAGCCCGTGCAAGGGGGAGCTCCCAGGTTCTCGGCAGCACTTGGCTCTGCAATGGAGCTGCATGAAGGTGCCAGTCAGCATTGTGCCTGTGCATCTGCCAGGACGAGAGCTCAGACCTTGAAGCTGCAAAAAGATGGAATTCAAGCCCGTGAAAGAAAGCCGGAGTGGCTGCAGAGCTGTGATTTGAGCGGGGGCTGCAGCATTTCTCCATGTAAAGAGGATGTGCTTTCTGCCTTCCCCCCACAGCCCGGGGCACTGCTGACTCACTGATTGCAGGACAACCCAGCCCCGGTCCCATCTCTCCTCTCTCCTGCCCTGTGACCTCCAGCTGCATTCTTTAGTCGGGTGCATCCCGTTGCAGGGTAGATAAAGGGCACGGTGCTGCATTGCAGCCTGCAGAGGTGTTTCCCTGCAGCCCTCAGCACCCCAGGAAAGAGCTGTACTCCCTCCCTGCAGCCTGGCAGCATGCCTGCTTCCTTGGCCACAAAGCCAAGTGCTTCCCCAAGGGAAGATTTCATGGACAAAACACTTCCCACGTGCTTCCAGCCTCTGGGAGTGGCTGTTGGAGCCCTTGTTGTGCTGGACCGTGCCGTGCAGCATCCCCAAGCAGTGGGGCCAAGGCTCTGCCCAGCTGAAGGGAATCGGCCCAGGGCTCAGCCCCTGCAGCTTTTGGTGCTGCAAAAGCTCTCCCAGATGCTTGCTGTACTTTGAGCTGATGACAGTATGTCCCTTATCCACCTCCACTCTGTTTCCAAGAGGGAACTGGAGTGCCATCCTCTTCTCTTCTGCAGAACAGGGACCTGGGCTGTGACACCATATGGGGTGTACGTGTGGCACCCCATCAGTGCCTGCCTCAAAGTGTCACCGTCCAGCCAGCTGCCTGCCCACAGCCACCCTGGGCCAAAAAACCTCTCTGCAGCCTTCCACCCAAGCTCAGGAAACTCAAGGCTGACCCAGCAATTCCCAGTGTCTCGTTCAGTGGAGTGGCAGCAGGACATGGATGTGATGCTCTGAGAAGGGACTGGGCCAGCCCAAAGCTGGCTGCAGCCTCACACCTGAGCCGTGGGATGAGTTACACACACGGCTCTTTTTGTGCTGGGAAAGCCAGAAAGGAAAAAGTCAACATCTCCGTGCCAGTGGAGGTTGCTAAGTGACGGCAGAGCTTGTTTCCATCCCGCCACTGACAGCGTGCCTACACTGCAAGGGAAGGAAGTGAGGAGTAAGGGATGTAAACATGAGTACATTGCCAAAACACTCGACAGAATCACATTGCCAAACATATACATTAGCTGCATGTTTTGGCTGCCAGCAGAGGAATATTTACTACGTGTCAATTACTCCAGCCTTGGAGCCTTTTTACCTGCAGAGGAGGATTTGCAGCACTCGTGAATTTGCCAGTTTTCCAGCCGAAATTAATTTCCAGACCAAAGAGTTCAGGCTACCAGTAGCTGCAAGAACAGCTGCAATGAACTGAGATTTCATCCTCACATTGTTTCGAATAGATGGCTTTTGTTTTTCCACCAGGATGTGGCGTTATGCAGCATTTTGGAAGCACAACAGAAAGGCAGGACTGGACAAGGGAGGGATGAAGGCAGCCTTTGTATGAGCTCCTGGGGAAGAAAGGAGATGGTTTCGGTAAAATAAAAGGCACACACACACAAACCTATGTTGTTAAGATTATGTTGAGAATTGCAAACTAAGTTAAAAATAGAGTAAATGCAGCACTGCTGATCTAGTTGAGAAATTTGCCATTGCTAAGCTAGGTGGATAATAGATCTTTCAAAACAGTGCTCATCACAGAGGAGCTTTAGAAACTGCATGGGGGCAGGCACACTTCAGCTCCAGCTTCAGCCTCGTTTCTCCCCTGTCCTGAACTCACCACAGGAGGAGAATACACTGGAGGAGTGACTGGGTGGTGAGTGACATAGAGGCCACCTACCAGGGTGCCAGCCTTTATCTGAGGCAGGGAGCAGGCCAGCCCTGCTCTCCTGGGCCTGGGAACCATCAAAAGCACTTATTAAAAAAAGCATCTACTCCCTCTGTGTAAATGCAGGTTAGCCCAGGGAGAAAGTAGGGCACCCATCTGTCCCTCTGTGTGAAGGGGAACAAGGGAGGAAGCATCAGAGAAGGGATCTGAACAGAGCAGTTCCCAAAGTAGAACCTGCTGGCAAATTAAAGTGAAAATACATCCCCAGTTGCTGATCAGAGGGAGGTGCTTGCTGGCAGCACAGCTGCCATGGTGCATCCTGGGCACCAACAGCCCCATCTCCTGCATTGGTGCAGTGCCCACATGGTCCCCCTGCTTCAAGGGGTGAGAGCCTTTGGGGCATCCTTTCCATGGCCCCCTGGAGCTGGGGAACTGCAAACTCTCAGGCTCACACACCCTCTCACTCTGAAGTGGCAGAGGTTTTCCCACAGATGGAGCAGAGCTGGCTCCTTCCAAGCAAGGAGAGCCCAATGAGGGGCAGCCCAAACCTTGCTGGGACAGGGTGTGTGAGCTGCAGAGCTGGGAGATGGCCCCAGCAGGGACACTGAGACACAGATCCCTTTTGGAGCTACTTCTGGTGCCTTTTTACCTCCCTGGGCTGCGGAAAGGTGGCTGGGGAGGGTGTGCTTTGGGAAGCAGCTGTCAGAAAGATGTCCTCTGTCAGGCTGCCAGTGGCAGAGGGGAGCATGGAGTGAGGGTGCAGGATCACTGGCAAAGCACCGGTTTGTCACCTTGCTGTCTGCAAGCTGCTCACTTTGGTGCCCTGTCTCAGGCTCATTTGGGCACCAGCTGTTGCAGGGGAGAAAGACAAGCCCCCCAAAAATAGCTTCTGATGAATGAATGAGAACCTGCAGGTTAGCTGTTCTGTAACCAGCCAGGACACACAGGTCAGCTCTTGAATGAGCTGTCTGGGCAGGATTGGGGTGCTGTGGGAACACCCCAATGGGTATTTTCTGGCTGCCCTTTCATCCTGCAGAAAGGCTGACCTGCAGCAGCTGGGTGAGTGGGTTGGTGTGGCCAGGAGCCTGAGCCCAGGGCTGGGTCCCTGCTGGCCCTGGGGCAGAACTCAGGGGATTCAGTTTAGTGGCAATGGCTGGAGAGATTCAGAAGAGGGGAAACATTGTGGGATGCAGTTTGGGGAGGGTGAGGGGGCTGTGGGGTTCAAGGGGCAGCTGCCTGGTCCCAGGACATGCCTTTGAAGTGCAGAGGTGACTGTAGGTTTTCCAGGAGTGTGGGTGCTTCAGAAATAAGCCTCAGCAAAGCACTACAGGGCTTGGAGCACCCCTGAGCACTTTATTCTCACAGCTTCCAGCCCACCCACACACATCCACAAGCAGGCTTGGAGCAGGCCTGGAGCTCTGCAGAGACACCAGGAATGCTAGAGACACAGGGACAGGCACCATCAGAATGAAAGGAGCTGTGCTGAAGGGGAAGGAGAGTCGGAGGGAGGTTCTTCCCAAAGTGGGAAAGCAACAAGGATAGACCCAAACCCACAGTCCTGCCAGTCCCACAGCACCTTCCTCACCCCTGAGCGCTGCCCCTTGGGCTGTACAGCCCTCCATGGTGCCGCCCCCTTCCTCAGGAGCCACGCTGCAGGAAGCACCTTCCCGTGCCAGTCCCATCCTTCCTGCAGGCCCAGGCCGGCCTTGGGCAGCAGTGCCAGCCACGGGCACCCTGTTGTGGGGCCGCAGCCCGCCCAGGAGGAGCAGCAGCGTGTGCTGGAGCAGCAGCAGGGCCCCTCAGAGGATGTGGATGGCCTGCAGCATGTCTGCCAGCACGTAGGAGCTGTCCCAGGGCCGCCCCGGCCGCCGCAAGGCCCCCTCCAGCGCCCGTGCCCGTGCCCCCAGCTCCGAGGGGTCGGGCCGGCCCGCGGGGCCCGGCTGGCAGAACAGGATCTCGTTCACCTCCCCGGGGATGCGGCGCGCGTAGAGCAGCGGGAACACGGCCCTGAGGGCGCCCAGCACGGACTCCTTCAGCCAGGCATCGCGGCACACCAGGTTCAGCACGAAGACTCCTGCGGCAGGGCCAGAGGGAGAGGGTTCAGAGCAGCCTGCGTGCCCCACCCTGCTCCCTGCCACCCTCTGCCACCCTGGGGAAAACGTCCCCCTCACCGGCATCCCCCCGGTGCCCCCGGCCCCGCTCCACGTCCCTGCTGCCACACGGGTCATGGGCGGCCACAAGATCTGTTCTCAGGCACTGCCTACGCCTTCTGCTTCCAGAAAACTCCCCTGGGATGTCTCAGCCTGCCCAAGCCAGGCCACCCACTCCATCCTGCTGTCACAGTGCCCATTGAAACACCCAGGCACAGGACCCACCAGGAGAAGGGGATGCCATGCAGCACTCCTGGCTGTGGCCACTATTCTCCAGGATGAGAAATGGTGGCACAGCCCCAGCTCCCCACAGAACCGGCCAGCCTGGCCACAGGGACACAGCCAGATCTCCCCTCCTACCTTCTGGCTTGAGGATGGTTTTAACTTTCTGCAGAAAAGGCTCTTCCACAAAGGCTGGGGGCGGGCAGCTCATCCCCACCGTGAGGTCTTTGCTGTCCACATCAAACATGACAGCATCATACTGGGCTGGTGCTGCAGGACGAAGCACAGACAGTTGTTACCTATGGGACAGAGGTGAGCTACACACATGGGAAAGCCAAAGATGGGATGGTCAAGACACCCCTTCTGCCACGTTATGGGCATCTTCTCTGCTGGAGTTTCTCTTTACAAGCCCTTGGATGTTGGGGAAGGCACCAAATCTCAGGTCCTCTACACAGACTGGCAAGGACAGGCTGTGAGCTGGTGAGGCTGGAGATGGTGACACACGGCAGGAGATGGGCAGGAAGAGGAAGCAGGTGGTGACAACAGCCCAGGACCCCCCTACCCAGCGTGGCACCCCCTGGGCTCGATGGGACCCCTGAAACACTCTGTGAGGTACCTTCAGCTGCCAGCTTGGCCACGTAGTCCAGGCCATCACAGATGTGCACTTGCAGCCGGTCACCCTGGGAGAAACCGAACCAGTGCGTGGCCACTTCCAGCATGGAGGGGTCGATCTCCACCACGGCCACGCGGGCCTGTGAGAAGTAATCATGGACGAAGAGGGGCAGGCTGCCCCCGCCCAGCCCCACCACCAGCACTGCCAGCTCTCCTGCCAACCGAGAGCAGCCAGTGAGCCACCAGGATGCCATAATCCCACTGCTCGTCCCCCCCGCCGTCCCCAAACCGCTCTGGGAAGGGTGCACGGGGCACCTTGGCCAGAAGAGCCTTTCCCCAAGGGGCTGTGGTGTGGGGACACCTGCCCCCAGCACAGCCTCCCACTGCCGGCCTCGTCACCTGGGAGGGCGTCGGGGCCCCCCAGCAGGCAGAGCCCCGCAACCATGGCCTTGTGGTGCTCACAGCACAGGTAGCTCTTGTCAATGGCTCCAGGTGCCTCAGTGGGGCTGGCTTTCTTCTTGTCCTTCCTCCGCTTCTTCTGGCCTGAACAACAGGAGACACCAGCCAGTAAGGCAAGGGGGGAGATGGAGGCGCTTTCTGGGGACTAGCCACCCCCAGGCCTGTTCCACTCACGGTGTAAAAACACTCCCAGGGCTGCTCTGGGACAAGACAGACAGGTCCCAGCAGGACTTCTACCTTCTTCCTGTATTGCTCTCACTCTCTGTCACCCCAAAAAAATCAGCCTTGGCCCCTGCCCACGTACCTGGGAGAGGTGTGGGGGCCAAGAGCCGAGCCTCTGACTGCACCACGTTCCTGTTCTGGAGGAAGATGAGGCGGCGGAAGTAGCAGGTGCCGTCTCCCTTCACGTCCTCCACCACGAAGTCCCCGCTCAGGGGGCTGCTGCCGCAGTGCCGCACCGCCCGCACCCCGATGTCCCCTCCCACTGACAGGAAAGGCACCTGCAGGGAAGACAGGGACTGCTCTGAAGGAGGAAAGGCTACAGGAGGAGAGCCTGGCATTCCCAGTGTCCTGACTACGGCAACAGAGCCAGGATGAAGCAGACACAATAGAGGAGCAGTGGGATGCCACAGGAGAGCTGGGGATCTGCACAAGATTCACTCCCCACACAGGGAATACAGGGAACAAACACAGCAAGGTATTTTGCAAGAGGTCAGATGTGTGGAGTTGGGGCAGGAAAGAGAAGACAGAAGGAACAGAAGTTAAAGCCAGGATTAAGACAGGGGGCTGGATGCTTTCAGGCTTTCTGGATCCCTGCTTTTCTTGGGATGCTGGGTTTTGGAGGGCAAGGACTTCGTACTGAATCCTACCACACAAGCACCTCAAATCCTACCTCCAAGCACAGGCAGACAGAAAAACCAAGAGAAAGCTGCACCTGAGGCCCATCTCCTGCCCACCAAGGCATCCAGCTCACACCTTGCAGCTTGGTCTCCCTTGGGGCAGAGGGTTTCCCTGCTGGCAGAGAGCCAGCCTGGCCCTGCTTTGGGAAGGCCAGCCAGGGGCAGTGGGGGCTCACCTGCTGCCAGGCAGGGAGGCCCGGCGGGGCCAGCTCCATCACCTTCCCCGAGAGCTCAGCCTGGATGGCCACCATGCCCTGGTAGTGCTGCTCCCTGTGCAGGGACACCGTCAGCAGGCGCCCGAAGCCCGCGCTGGCCGCCAGCTGCTTCCGCCCTTCCTCCGTCCCAAACAGCCACTCGGTTTCTCTGCCCTGTGGGACTGCAGAAGGGGCTGCCATCAGCCTGGGCTGCTCCTGGCCCCCCAGCCTCCAAGGGAAGAGCCCCAGGGAATGGCAAGGCATTTAAGGGAGGCACCACTGCTTGGCTAGAGCCGTGCACTGCGACCATCAGGAGAGCCGGGGTCTCCCCTGTTTTGGGCAGGCCCGTGCAAGAAGCTGGAAAAGCCACATCTCATTAGAAGGGGGTGTCCAACAGGCTCCTGACCTGTCTCCAGGCTGTGCTAGGGGAGGGAATGGTGCTGCTGGCAGAGGCCCACACATCTCTGTGAGTGTAGCCCCAGCAGTGTGCCCTGCAAGCCGGGACACCCAGAGAGGGCAGTGATGCCTTCACTGCAAGGTGCTAACCTGCATCCAGGCAGAAATCGCCACCTTGGAGGTGGGGCAGGCAGTGTCCCTCTGCCCAACAAGCTCTGTGCCAGATGTCTGCTTGCACCACCAGGAAGCACATATCCCACTGCAGAGCTGAACTAACACATCAACCCGACCCCACACAGGTGGGTTATTTCCCTCTTCAGCCCCAAATTCAACAGGCCCTGAAGGGCTGGCTGTTTTGCAGCTCCTGGCCAGGGCAACCGCCTGACTGCAGCTGGACAGGCTGTACTCACTGATGAAGATGGCAAAGTGATTGTCCCGGGAAGGTTTCACCGAGGGGCTGTCAACCACGTGCAGCGTGTAGCGAGGCTTCCCGCTCTCTTTGTCACACAGATCCAAGGAAAGCTGTTCCCTGCAGGGGGTTTTGCTAATCTGGCTGCAGAGCAGGGCATAATGCTGCCTGTCCTTCACTGCTGCCACCAGCTGCTCCGCGCTCTGCACCCGCGTCGGCTTGTCCTGCTCCTCGGGGCAGATCTCCAGGATCTGTGCTGCCGAGCCAGGGACCTTCCTGAACTTTGTCATGACATACACAAACACCGGAAGGACAAACTGCTGCTTGTCCCCACTGCTGGCCACCTGGTGGACACGCACGACCCAGCCTTCCCGGGAGAAGTATTCCACAGCCTTCTTCAGCACGTGGGCTTGAGCCAAGGAGACACAGAGGTAGCGCCCTCCTAGCTGCAGGACCCGGCTGATCTCAGCAAACATCTGGTCCACCTTGGCCAAAGTGGCCTCCTCTTCGTCGGTCAGGAGGGCATCCAGCGTGCCTTTGTCCAGGACCACCTGGAAGTGGGCGTCAGGGAAGTCCATGTGCAGCATGTCCATCAGCAGGTAGCTCAGCCCTGGCCTGGTGCCGGCGCTGCGCTCCCGCATCTGGCGGATCACGGCGTCGCTGATGTCGATGTTGACGATGTCCTGGCACATCCCCAGGTCGTACAGCTGCTCGCTCAGCTCCGAGTTCCCACAGCCCACCACCAGAACCTGGGCAGCAGCACGAGAGCAGCGTCATGGTGAGAACACCCTGGAAATAACCCCCGGCTTAGGAGCACATACCAGACCTGTCTAGGAGCTCCCTGTGAAAATCACGCCCTCAGGGCCTGCAAACTCACTCTCCATGGCCTAAGATAACATGTCCACAGAGAAGACTCCCATGGGCAGAGAAGTGATGCATCTGCTGCACGTTTTGTGAGAATGACCCCGGTGTTTTAACCCCCAGAGGTCCCCAGACCAGGGCTACCCAAGGGTCTCTCCTGTCCTCTTGCTAAGGCACACTGGGGGCTTCACACAGCCTGTGTCATATCTCACACACACAACCAACTAGATTGAAAAAGCCCTCTGAGAACATGGAGTCCAAGCTGTGACCAACCAGACCACGGCACTGAGTGCCACATCCAGTCTTTCCTTAAACATCTCCAGGTGGTGACTCCACCACCTCTCTCTAGGCAGTCCATTCCAATGTCTAAGCGCCCTTTCTCTGAAGAAATTCATCCTCCGGATGTCCACCCTGAACCTTCCCTGAGCAGCCTAAGTCTATGTCCTTTCATCCTGTTGCTGGTTGCCTGGGAGAGGAAGCCGAGCCCCAGCTGGCTACAACCTCCGTTCAGGGAGTTGTAGAGAGCGATAAGGTCACTCCTGAGCCTCCTCTTCTCCAGGCAAAACAACTTCAGAGCCCGCCGCCCTGGATGAGCCCGGAGGGGACACAGCGCTGGCTACCAGCCGGGGCTCACCTTGTCGCGGGGCCGCACATACTTGTGCAGAACGGGGCAGAGCTCCGGGAAGGCCCCGTACCACTCGAAGGGGCGCTGCCCGCGCTGACGGAAGAAGCGATCCCAGTAGCGTGCGGAGCCGAACTCGGCGGGGCTGCGGGGCAGCAGCTCCATGGCCGGGCTGCGGGACAGCGGCTCCAGGGCCAGGCGGGCCGAGCCCGCTCCCGCCGCGGCCCCACGTGGTTCCCGCACTGACCGCTTCCGGCTGCGCGGGGCGGTGCGCCTGCTCCCCATTGGCTGCATCCGCCCCGGCCGCCTCCCATTGGCCGGCGGCTCCGCGCGCCACCGCGCAACGGGAGCGCGCAGCGGCCCCGGCGCGCCCCCGCCCGGTCCCGGTGCCGGTGCCTTCAGCCACCCCCGAAGCACAACCGCGCGGCTTTAACAGCACACACCCGCTGGGCTCTGCGGCACTACTGAAGCAACAAAAAGTGCGCAGAACGAGGCCGCGGTGGGTTCCAAAGGAGCAGCTTTAATGGCACCCCGCAGCGGACGGAGTCTCTGCCGCGGCAGCGTGTGACGTGCACAGCACCTGCCTTGGCAGGGGTTGGACTCGGGGATCTCCAGAGGTCCTTCCCGACCCCGGGAATTCTGTGTGCTTGTGACAGCCCACAGCTCACTAGCTGGGAGCGGGGCGGGGCTCTGTCGAGTCGTTCTGAAGAAAGAAGGCTGAGAGCTCGCTCAGCGCCCTGTACCGGTGTGAGATGGAGTTCTTCACTGCCTTGGGCATTTCAGCGTAGCTGCAGGGGACAGAAACCACAAGTGTCAGCAACAGAGACGCTACAGCACATCCCTCAGAACCGAGAGCTCCCCCTCTGCCTCCCTGCTTGGCCCAGCAGGGCACCTGCAGTGACACAACCCCTGATCCGGGGGCTTCCCATCACCCACCGTGTTCTGATCCAGGAGCACGTTTCTCCCTGATGCCCCTCCTCACAAGCAAGTTCCTCTGGACACCCTTGACCAAGGTTTGCCTTACATAAAGAGCTGTAGGTAAAACACTTACGTCTGGTTGTAGCCATCTGGCTGAAAACAGGGATCCCAGCCAAAATCCCGAGGGCCTCTGGGCTCCACTATCCGTCCCTGCCACCAGAAAGCACAAAATACCCTTAAAGATGCACTTTCCTTGCAGTTACATTTCAAACACAGACAGACACTGCAGCCACCACAGGCTCTGCAGGGCGCTGTCCCCCCTCCCAGCTCCCCCCCTGGATGTGGCCAAAATTAGGAGCTCCAAACTGGCTGACAGTGCTTCGTCCTCTCCAAATAACAGAGCTAAGAACTGTACTGAATACAGCCCTGTCAGAGGGAGATGGGGGCTGAGGAGTGCACAGTTCAGCAAGCACCACTGAACAAAGGGCTGCACCCTCAGCACCCACCTCCCACCAGCTGTGCTCTCCCCAAGCCTGTCCCCAACATTCAGTGACCTCCAAAGTGTCCTCAGCAGAGCCAGTGCTGCTGTGCAGCTCCCAGCACAGCCCTCCCCCCTCAGCACACAGCACCTACGTGGGTCTGGCCCTTGAAGAGCCTCACTGGCTCCTCGGGGTTCCCGCTGCTGAAGGCGAAGGTGCAGAGCGCGTAGGCAGACTTGTCCTCAAAGGCAGCCAGCAGCTTGTACAGGCCTGAGGGGCACAGAGGGGACCTGGGGTTACTGCTGCACACCCACCCAGCACGGATGGATGGAGCCTTCCACGTTCCCAACCCCCACAGGAGGGGACAGAGCTCAGGCAGCAGGATGTTCTTGGCAGGATCCGTGCTGTGACTGAAGCCAGAGCCTCAGGTGTCATGTCACAGCGTGAGCTCCAGGGCCCTGCCATGAATCTGGGAGAGGAAGCAACCCAGCCTATGTCCATGCAGCACCAGGGAGGACTGAAGCCCCAGTGCTGGAAGGTGATTAATGCTCATGTTAATGAGAGCAGCACAGGATTTGCAGTCACACTCTGAACTGTGGGATCAAGGCACAGCAGGGCAGGGGAGCGTTGGTGGAGAGGGGCTTGCCCTGAAGCCACAGGGAGCAGGAGGTCTGCCAGCTCACACTGAGGACAAACAAGATGCTCCCACGAGCCCTGCCACCAGCCTGCAGAGACAGGACTCTGGGAATCCAGGGATGAAATTACTCAGAAAAACAACATCCCGGGAAGGAGGGCACAGAACAGGCTCGAGGGGTCTGTTGGTTCCCCCAGCATGGGCAGGGAGCCACTTCAGGGGCAAAGGAATGGGTTACACACAGGGCAGTAACATGAGGGCAGTACCTTCTGGCTTGAGTTTCTCCAGGAACCATTTTCTGAAAAGGAAGGAAAGAGGGAAGATCAATTTTTGCTATTATCTCTCATAAACACAGGCATCCTTGTGACATTGCTGCTTACATTTTCATAGGCCTTTGAAGCCCTCTCAATGTGCTGTTATTTTTACTGTTATTTTACTGTTATTTTTGCTGTTATACTACTCATTCTGGACTATTTACCAGGAAGGACAGACTTATCTCTTAAGCTGAAGGGGACACAGTGAAAACAGCAGTGGGGAATTTAATTTACTGCATCCTAGGGTCTGTATAAATACATAATAACTTTGTCATCTTATGGACTAAAGCTGTCCCTATGAGAACCTCTGGGGCACTCATGACAGACCCCTGCTGAAAGGCTTGGTGCCTTTATTGCACAGAGCCTGCTCTTTGAACAGGCACCACAGACTGCAAACCAGAGCCAAAAGCCCAGGTCTGTCTCTCCATTCCTGCCCTGTGCCTTGCAGCAGGGCTCAAGGAGTTCAGTCCAGCCCCTGGGGGTGCAGGATGAAGAGCAGGGCACAGAGCAGCAATCACCTCCCTGACCCCACTGCTCCTGGAGTGTGGAGCCTCCCTGCCAGCCTGTGCTCCTAATCCTGGCACAAAGAGAAAACAGCTTCCCTCCTACTTACATGTAGGGTCCTGGAAGGCCCCCCAGGGCGTTGAAGCACAAGCAGGTGTCCTCTACTATAACAGGTCCCTGAACCTACAGTGACAGCCCAAGAGAAGGAGAATGTCAGACCTACAGCAAGGCACTGCCTCCAGGCCCATGCCCTTGCTCTGTCCCATCCTCATGTTTCCACTTGACGTCAAAAGCAACACACACCGGACACAATCAAACCCAAACTCTCCCCACGCAGGCCAGAGCAGCTGAAGAACAGCAGGGACGGTTTCACATGGAGCTGAACACTCCCTGCTGTCCTGAAGAACAAGGGAAGGGAAAGCCTGTGTTCCAGAGG